>JBBMFX010000016.1:3177521-3193339 GCA_037832545.1 Rhabdalestes septentrionalis | reverse complement strand
TTTAGGTTCAATGATGACAAATGTTCATTTACACTTACTTTAATGTGAATATAGAAGGTGCCCTGCATTATTCTACAAATACTGAGAAATTGTCATGATCCTGGTTCTTTTAGGCATTAATTGATCATTCTCAGATCAATGATGGCCGGATAGATATATAGTGTCGCCTCTTCTGTCTATTTTGTGACCATGAGCGATCTGAGCTCTGATCTGTGGTCTGAAACTCCACACCTGGATTTCTAAACGTCTTATTTACGCACACAGCAGTGACTACCTCAGAGTGATTTGTCATGCAGATATAAAGAGAAAATACAATAGAAGTTACATTTTGACACCCATGCTATTAGAAATCTACTTCAGCCTTGTCAGATAGCGCATAGAAAGTAGTTCACTTATTGAGAAACTCAGTATGGGCTAGAATTTGAAAAAAGTTTGAGCTTTGTCACAATTGGGAACTGTCCTAGTGTTACTTAAATCACTTTTAAATGGAAATTGACACTGATTATCAATGTTTACACCCAAATGTTTTCAGGCAGCCATGGTATGTTTGGTGTTTTCATTTTGTTTCATTTGAGCACTGGAGCTAACGGCTAAAGTCTAATGTAGGGTAATGAATGATTTTACCCGAACATTAGCATAATTCAAACTGCACGCATAAATTAACACACATTTGCCTCAAACCACATTGCGTTAAGTAATCTCTAATAGACTCATACATGTTTTTAATGATGCACTCCTTTCATCACCTGCAACAGAGCAGAGCTACTGAATAGACTGATCAATGATGAGCTCTGACAATGACAATAGCAGTGGCTAGATGGAGTCGTTCCAGGGAGGTTAACCACAATTTTCGTCCTTCGACTCAATTCGTCCAGTGTGTTACCTTCCTTGACGTTATATGAAGATGAGAATTCCAATAATTCAAACATTTGTACTGTCCTGGTTCTTTTATAGGCTATTGTGCCTACAACACAACCAAACAGAGTTCCTTGGAATAGAGTGAAAAATAGGCAGTGATCGAGCTACTGAGTTTCGCTCCAGGGTAATTAGAGCAGAGGCTACCAGGGCTCTGACCCATTTTGTCCACTGTGTGAGCCCTGTGATAAAATAAAAACCAACAAATTCGCTTGACAAGTGATCCGTGACAGAAAGTAGCTCTAATGAACAGTGGTTGGCTTTTTTTTTGTAAGAACAGTGGGTAGAACATCAACACCTTTATGGGCCTGGGCCGTTTCACCACAGCCACCACGTTAGCTCAGGAGGACACTAATTATGCCGCAGGACTAGCACCACTCCTCACCTCCAGCAGGTGTGGGTCCAAGCCTGACAACCCTTCCGCACGTTAGCCTTCTAATTGGACGACACGGGAGCGCGCCATTTTTTCCTCTCTCCTCCTGGTCTGGTGGTCCGTGTGGGTAATTTGAGGAGCTGGAAAAAGTTAGCGAAGACGAGCCTTTGACAGTCTGTTAGAATATGATGAGCCGGATGCGCCGAAGGTGTGTGGGGGGCGAGAGGAACACGACGGCTTTCTAATCACAGACGTCTGGCGTGGCCAAGTTCACAAGCCCAAGCATTATTCATGCAATCATGAGTGGCCCTGCTGAGGTTAGATAATAGGATTAAAGGCAACGCGGCTCCAGCTTTTCGGTAAAGGTTAGTGCAGACTCCGGCGAGCTCAATGCTAATAGCCTCCTGCTGCTACTGCTTAGGACCCTTGTCGTGTTGTGAGCTTTGTGGCCACTAATAGCCCCCGGTCCATTAGGCATTTCTCCACAATAAGGTGATTTATTACTTCTTCATATCTACTGTGGACTCGGCTACTGTGATTACGTGGTCTAATCTGATCAGCTGTTCCCGTTTGACCACCGTGTCTCCTCTCACACACACTGGTGTCTGTCAGAAAACCACACTGATACGTGCTGCCCGTTTGTAGGTGGAGATTAATGAGAGCGGGTGGTATATTCAAACATTATAGAAATTCTACTGTATATTTTTCATTAAAGAATCAGAAAAGGTGTGCATGAGACAAGTTGCTGTCCTAATATATTTCACTTGTGCGCAGAGAGTCACAGAGATTGTGCTGTGGACCTCAGTCTGTGTGACAGGCTGAAGTTTCCCCCACTCCATCTATGGCTGGATTTGCATGGTGTGTTCTTCAGTGATGTTTGTGTCTGTCATCACATAATGAAATCAAATAGTGTGTTTACACACAATCTTGATATTGCAGTTCAGATTTACAACACATGTACAAGCTCTTCATTTCTCTGATAAAAGAAAACGGATCTGATCATGAAATAATGAGGATCTGATTTGAGCAGGAAACTCTGAATGTTAAAAAAAAAAAACATGAAATACAAGCTCTTCCATTTTCATTCTTTTTAACTAAGACTGCCACCCAGGTGTACTAAAAAATGAGCTGCCTTAGAACCCAAGTTTGATTTGGGAGTTTAAAATGCTTCAGACTGCACAAAATATAGCCATTTATGGGTCATTTAATGGTTGTGTTTAAATAAGCATTTAGTTGTGCTTCCTGGAGAGCTTGTGCTTTCCAGGGAACTTCTGCATTTATGCAGAAGTAGAAAAACAATTAAGATCAGGGTATACATGCACTGAAAACCTGACAACTGAGCTAAACTCCAGGTCTCTATTGTATTTCTGGTAATCTGGTCATGTTTTAATGTGACATTAAACACTTGAGTATTTATATATTTATAAGACCACTTAAATAATCACATAACAGCTGTAATAATAAAGGATCATATTTTTGGTGAGAACGCAAATGTACTCACTGGTGAGAGATGTGTTCTTGTGGTCCTTACAGCTGCAATCCGTAATGCATAATAATGTCCAATATCTGAGTCATTTGTTTTCACAACATGAAACAAAATCCACAAAAATTGTTTTCCAAGGGCTTTATTCACACTAAGACAATGGAACATCACAGTGCTCTCATCCTGCACTGTGAAATATGTACTTAATTTGGTGTCAAGCAGTCTAAGAGTTTTTATTGGTCATTTTTGGATTAAACTTAAAGCAAAATAAAGCAGTTCAGGTGAACAAAAACAATGTTCATCAATCCATATCGCATCTTCAACCCCTGCCCCTTTTTACAGTGTGAATGGAAAGAAGAGGAAATGTACTTACAGGTCTGAGTAAGAATATGAAGAGCATGACAGGATCTCATAGGAGAAACTTCACAGCTAGAATAAAATACCCACTTCACCACAGAGACAGCAAGTCACTGCGATGAGCTTTTAACACAATGATGTGAACAAAACAGACAAAAACTATTTTATTCCTCCTAATAAAAGAAAGGGCAATTAGGCATCCATTAGTTCTCACACAAGTTCCACCTAATAGTACATGGAGGTGCATCAGCCGACACAAGCTGTGCTTAAAAGCAAATAAATGAAACAAGGCAGCTTTTATAAACAAGAGAGATTAGTCTCGATTAAAATACAAAATGTAATCACGAATCAACTTTGCTCTCACTTCCACTCCTTAAACTTACAGAATGAAAATCCTCAACAGGTTCATCTTTCTATACGGGCCATGATGGATTATGTATGCATGTTGCCCTTGCGTTGAACTACAAACAACACCACATTAGATCCAGTCTCTTTGTGGAGCCGGACGAAAGCTTAACCTTTCATGGAGTTGCATCCGAGGCTGCTGGAGGAGCCAATGCGGTCCAGCCGTCCTCCAAAGCAGCCGGAGATGCCTTTGCTCCGTGTGGACAGGAGGAGATCAATGAGGTGTCTCTTCTGGGCTTCAAGCTCTTCTTCAGGACTCGGCCCCTCAACCTGAGGGCCCTGTTCCTCCTTGTTTCTTTCCCAGCCTGGAGACGCTTGGTTTTGACTTGGCACCATGTCCCTGTCTTCATAATCCATGGTTCCTTCAGTGTCCTCCTCAGCCAGTGCCTCAGCTAACTGCTGCACCAGAGCCTGAAAGACACAGTAGAGAGTCTAAGTCCATGGTCCTGGAGTTTCTTTACTCTGATGTCTTCTGTTCTTACACATCTTACTACTTTTCAGCTAATTAACAAGGCCTTTCTGAGTTAAAGCAGTTAAAGGTGAGTAATTTAGGTGGACCTATATCCGAGGATTCTGGGTTCCCAACCCCAGTCCAGACACCTAATCTACAACACCAAATCCAACTTACGTGTGTGCTGGGTGAGAAAAATTACAAAAATGTGCATAGCATAGGGTCACCAGGACCGAGATGGGAAGCTCCTGTTCTAAAGCCCATCCTGGTAAGTTTACCAGATTGTTTATTTATTGGATGCTCTAGGCATGTCAGTCAAATTGACATAACTGGTGTTTTGTTGGGGCCACACCTTTATTCCTCTCCTTAAAATGAACATGCCATGATTCAGTCCACATGAGGCCACAAGCATTCATTTCACCTAACCAACCATATTTGCTTTGAATGATGGTTCTACACTGCAGCTGTCAGACAGGCATTAATGAACAGGGCATATTCTTGCTTTTTTGATCATTTATAATTCGTTTTATGATTGGATTGAGAAAATCAATAAAAAATAATTGTCCTAAGTTTCAGAAGAAAGAGAAAGTAGTCAAACCATAGACAAATATAGATTACTGGACTATAAATGCAGATTCAGTTTAGAGCACAAAAGTAGATTCATGGGTTGATGAGATCACTTAAAACTGAAAGTACCTGAAATAACAAAATCTTTAGCCCATCTCTGGCTTCTTGTTTCGACACAACAACATGATATTGCAATCAAAGTGTAATTAAAACATAAAAACCTCCAACAGCTATTTAAATGTTAAAATGTTGCCCTGTTTGCAGACGTACCTTCAGCTTGCTGCCGACGTTGGCCGGGTTATGCCTAGTCAGCACATGAGCTCGTACGGCCACCTCGTGACAGAGCAGGACCAGCAGTCCTGCGAGAATAAGTCCTTTAACCATCCCTGGCTTTCTTTGGATCTTGACTTGCGGTCTCTGGCCAGGCTGAGCGCCGGGCTCCTTCTTTTATAGAGACACTTGACCGTCCAGGGCTCATCCTTTCACGAGCGTGTGAAGTGCATTCCAACACCTCAGCTTTGATAAGGCTTCAGGGTAGATTTCCTTTTAAGTGGCTGTTTGGTGCTTCGTGATGTGCCTTGTTGCGAAAAACCCGTGCCAGGCGACAAGTTGGATACAAACAGTAGGTGACCTCAGGAGGAGTTTTGAACGAATACGTGGCATGCATCGCCGGGCATGCGGCCACTACACATGCCAATCATTGTTTCAGCATCACCTCACCTCAGCTAAATATGCCTTTTTTTACGGTAAGTCTATAGGCACCCCATAGTTACACCATTAGGTGGAAACCATAGGAGCCTAAATATTGAACATAATGAGCTGCAGTGACCTTTGGACAGACCCAATTATGGCATGTGGCCTAAGTAATCTTATGGGGTTCGTTTCTATAATGAATATTGTCAACACTTTTGAGGTTTACTGGAGTGTAGGGTTATTGGTTTCTCAGTGGAGGGGAGCAATTGCGAAAATGGCATTTTTTAAAAACAGGTCATATAGTTGTGCTGCTATTTCACCAATTATTGGAGTTTTTACATGCAAAGGTCCCGGTGGAGTGGTGGGCTTTAAAGCAAAGCTTCATCTTAAAATTCGAATATTGCTGGTAATGAATAGTATAATGAATGCAAATCAGGTCATGGGAGTTGGTCCTCATTAAGACGTGTTTTGGGTGCTTGTCCTGTAATGATCAGTGATTACAATGAGCCTGAATATGGAGTGTCTATTGCTAAAATCTTGGTGGGCTAATGAGCGATACATATTTTAAGAGAAGAAGCGGTCATTAAGAGTCGCTCCATCTGATGACGTGTCAACGGTGTCAGTTCGTCTTAACTTGAAGGTCCTGTTATTTATTTCCTTCGTCCTTTTTTGCGACCTTTAAGTTTTCCCTGACTCACCCAAACCTGCTGTCACTTAGACTGACGTCCATAATGAAAAACACATTGAAACGGCCAAAATGAAAATTGTGTTTATGTGTACCTTCAGGGGTGAGTGTGCATAATTGAAGCATCCTATGCAATAGGACTCTGTCAATCACCATTCATTTTTTCACTTAATAGTGTTTACCAAATATCTTCCTCTCGATTTCCAATCCAGGTGCCGAGCCCAGTGGATGCCTTCTGATGGACAAGCCTGTTTCGTAAAGTTTTATTGATGAGTGTGAAGAAACTCTTCCCTAGAAATATGACCTCTGTTGGTAAACAAGCAGGGGGTCTTATGTATCATTTATTGGGCCAAACAAGAAGAGAACCTACCGCAAGGCCCCGGCTCCCTCCACCATTATGGAGATTGTTTGCTCTCCAAGGTCCTGAAAATTACTGTTATTCAGACTGAAATGGTCACATAGAGGTGTTTTCATATTCCAGTCCTAGGAGGGGAGCGTTAAGTGAGGATATATTTGATACATAGTTAACCGTGTTGGACCTTAAGGTAAAACACCTCTGGCTGTTTGCCCAGTCCAAAACATCCAGAGGTGGAACTTTCAGGTCCAGAAAGTACAAATCCACCCCAGAATTTTGTTCCAGCAACCTGGCTTTTCTGATTTGCCCAAACTAAATTGACTCTAAACTTGTGGCCTCCAGTCCCATGGGCCTGCATTCTGTTTGCTAAACTTCATGACATCAGGCATAGAAATAGTACAAATAAGAGAATGGCTGATATCAACACCAAAATCAACACGTTAACACATTGTGTCAGTTTATTTTTCCCTTGTAATAACGTTTCATTGCGTGCAGTGTTGCATTATCTGTATAACTCTATAAGCACAGTCTGCTGAAGCCAGCCCAAGCTACCTTTCTGGGCAAATCAGACAAGCCAGGTTTCTGGATCAAAATTCTGGGCTGGATTTGTGACTTTCTGGACCTGAACCTTCCACCCCTGAAAACATCTTAAATTGTGGACATGTATTCATAGATCTGCAAATCCTGCCTACAGTAGTTAGGCTCAGGCATTTTTATTGAAAGTATAAGAAGCGTTTCAGGCCCAGCCAATCAGAACAGAACTAATTTACATATTTTAGTTCTGGCACCATAACAAAAACGTCATGTTCTAAGGGATACTGACAGGTTGGGAAATGAGCATATATTATACTTAAGTACATATAAATATAGTATATATAAATATAACAAATAGAAATGAAATATATTAAGTATCATTAACAAAAAGAAATGAGCAATTTAATAGCAGATGTAGTCTGTGCTTGGTGTAAACATTCAGCTCATGTTTTCCTAACAGAATTAGGTCTAGTATTTCTGAAGGCTATGATTTCGACTTTATTATATATTTCATATTGTTCTTTTCATTGAGCGTCTGTGTGTCTGTGCAGTCGCTGCATAAGTAATTTCCTCCAAAATTAATCAACTCTTCAGATCCTTTAGTTTTTGAATGTCATTTATGTTTTAAAATGTGCACATTTCTCTAAAAAAAATCCTTCAGACACCAGTTAACTGATTACAAAATGTTAAATATTTATTGAACGTTTGTATTAAATGCACGGTTAGATATCCATAAGTTCTGAACAAACAAATAAATATTGATATAAATACATTCAGTTCAATAAATACTCAATAAAACATATTAATGCACATTTGAAACATTCTGTGGGCATTCTTTGCTGTTAACAATGACGAAGTTCCTCTTAAGACTTCATTTTCTCTTTGGATCTGTAAAAAAAGGAATACGTTATGATACATCATGAGAAATGAATGAGAAATGCATGTTTGTTCGTCTATTGTCAGGTATTCTAGATTTAAGATCACGTATAACCTGTCAAAGCTCAGAATGCTGTTGGAGTGTGAGAGGCCGAATTTTCAGGAACTTACTGCTGCGATTGATTGTATTGCATCCCAAACTGGACATGGACCCGATCCTGTCCAGTCGACGTCCAAAGCAGGCGGAATATCTCCTGGAACTGGAGTCGAGTCTCAGGTTCTTCAGGTCTCGGGCTGAGAGGTAATCTCTCATGTCCACCTGAGGAAACTGGGGACGTTCTGCTTCTTCTGAAACAGCGTCTTCCAGCTTTGGCTGTTCTGGTGGCTGTGGCTGATCTTGTGTGGAAGCTGGAATAGCCTCTTCAAGACGTTCAAGCAGAAACTGCAAACGATGAAAGATCAAAGAGTTAGACCACTCTACCTTCCAGGTCCCACACCTAAATGATTCACTAACCTGAGAAAACCAGACTCACCTTTAAGACATCCACATCTTCATTAGTGAAGGCACCGCTTTGCAGAGGTAGCGCACTCAGCTGAATGCTTAAGAGCAAGAGAATACAGGCGGAAGGAATGTAGGACTGAAGCATGCTGTCGTGGTTCCTGAGGAAGAAAGTGATGCTGTTGGAGACTTCGGGAAAGTCTTTATCGAGCTCTGTCCGTTGTGTTCATGACCCTCAGTGAGGAGTGGAGCTCTTTTATACTTTAGGTTCCGACACACAGAGTTATGTCAGGAATTGCCGGCCACATTCCAACACCTACTCTGATAAAGCTAGTGGTCGGAAATAAGTCCTTTTAAAGCTCCATCACGGTAGATATGGGCCATATGTCTCCAATTGGCTCTGGTTAGACCCGAGCTCGGGAATGTGTGCTCACACTTCCGTGAAGTTACTATGATGGAGCAACATGCCAAGAAATCAATAAATCGGACAGTTTGGGACTATTTTATTCATTTTTCCCTGCTCAGATGCTCCAAATCAACAAACAGCCAGAATAAAAGTGACATGGTGAAGTTTTAACGTATTTGTTCCGTTTATATTTCTGTCACAGATGTGCATATAAACAGCAGACGAATATTAGAAATTATTCAAATCTCAAAACGCATCAGATATGGGGGCTGTGAGTATTTTCTTCAGAAACGATTCACTTCCACAGTATTCTCCTGTGACTGTCCGGAACATCCAAAAGTAACCAGGGTGTATCAGTTCTGATAAATAGGTTACAAGTGTCAAACACTTGACCGATCCATTTTTAATAAGTGGACAGTCCAGTAAATGACTGGACAGTGTATGTGGGGACAGTGGGTGTTAACTGTATTCTGGTCCTGTGACTGCTTTGCAGTTGCCCACACCTTCACTGCCTTAGTGTCTCATTTTAGACCAAAATGAAACTAAAAGAAGGAGCACAATGAATGAGCAAATCCACTGCAGTTCTACAGGAATTTTCATTTTCAAATGTTTATTAGGTACTGAATTGTTACTTCACTGTTTCGGCTACACACCCACCTTACAATGAAAGAATAAAAAGAGAGGCGTGACAATGCAGCAAATCCAGTAACATCTCTCTTTTGCAAGAGAAAGAAAACACATTCTGAATTCTAACACATTTATATATATGGATGCAGCTTTGCCTGTTTTTAAGAACTGCTGACAATATTCCTCCTAGTTTCCAAATAAACATATTGTTCTTTAAAGCATGATTGAAAAATCATCAAAATAAATGAACTGATTCAGTGTTTACAGAACTTGACTAATTCAAAGAAAACAAATCTCTCCTTCACGGCAGAGATTACCTTTGGCACACTGGTCTCATAGCGAGAGGAGAGTGGCGATTACCGCAGTGTTTTCCTCAGTAAATAAGATGTGATTCAGGTGATCACTGATCAGTCCCTCATAAAGCAGAATGAGGAGCCTGTGTAGGAATTTAACACACACTGGACTGGAATGGTTTCATACTCATAGAGATGCTGATTTAAATATAAATTGCAGTGGTCTTTTTTTTCTGGTGCTGCATGTTTGCATATATGTTTGGATCGTGTACTGTTCAGTTATTTTTATATAATAGTGTATAGTTTTTATGGGTTGTGCTGTTTCTACTTTCTCTTTTTATACTGTCCACTTTGCTGTTGTAACAATGCAAATTTCCGAACACATTCATTCTTTGAAAAAAAAAAAGATATATAGAAATAAAACCATCTTTATTTTCTTGTTTCCATGTTTCCTCTTTGTCTGTTAGTTGGGAGATAGAGGGAAGGAGGGATGGTATGATGGAGAGATGGAGAGATGGAGGGATGAGGATATAGCAAACTAATCTGAAAGTGATGCTGTTCTGAAGTAAATTTTCAAGAGACTGTGCTGCAGAAGCAAAGAAGGTGCCTTCAGGTGATAGACGTCTGTCCCAGATCTGTGTGGGCTAAGTGTGGGCTTTTCCTTCATTGGTCCAAGCATCAAACCCCTAATGTCCTCCTACTTGTCCAGTAAAGAACATATCTTCACTGTGCAAAACACGTTTTTGCATCCACACCACTTTATTCCTATTTATCCTCATTCAAAACCATCTTTATTTGCCCAAACCTGATAAGCCCACTCCAAAGCAGAGATCCACACTATTTCAACATGGTTCTTATGCAAAATATTTATTTCGCCTCCACATACACTCTGTAACATTAACAGATCTGGACAAGAAATAAATAGAGACAGTGAAGATACAGTAAATAAAAAGCAAAAGATGACGATAGAATAAAAAAAAATGAAGCTATTTACAATTATACACCACACCAACCAATAAATAATGTTTATACCATACACTGAAAAAATAGCACATTTAATAATTTCACATACCCGCTTCAAACATACACATGAACAGAATAGGACCTTTTAGTATTTTATCGACTGAAGTATCTGAAGCGTATTGCAGCGATGTACACATTTGAAGCTGGAGGCTGCTCTGAATACACGTCCACTGTAAACTGTAATAGTTAAACCATATTCAACAAAAACAAAAAACAAATAAAAACAAAACAAACAAAAAAACAGATATGCCCTGACCGAAGATTTTCAAGTAAGGAGCGTCTCAGTGCCCCCTATTCCAGTAGCAATGGAGCCTGGGAGAAAAATACATAAGAAAAGAAAAAATTATAATAAATTACGTACTGAATATCACAACATTTTCAGTGCAATATATATATATATTTTGAATCATTGCCAAAAAATGACATGAAACAGGTGTAGAAATAAAGTCAGCTTTATTTCCATGTTTCCATGCCTCCTCTTTGTCTGCTGGGTGGGAGATGGAGGGATGATGAGATGGAAGGATGTCAGGGATGGAGTGATGGAGAGATGAAGTGATGGAGAGATTTCAGGGATGGAGTGATGGAGAGATGGAGTGATGGAGTGTTACCAACATAATAAGGCAAATCCCTCAGAGGTGACTGAAGAAATTAACATTAAACTAGATCACAATTTTCAGATAAGAAAATAATCACTGTTCGAAAAAAAAAGTTCAAATTTTTTGTGCGTATTTTGAAACTTATGACCTCTATGTAATGTGTCGAGATGGAGTGATGGCGAGATGGAGAGACGGAGTGATGGAGAGATGGATGGGTGGAGGGACGGAGAGATGGAGGGATGGATGAATGGAGAGATGGAGAGCTGTCGCGTCTGTTACCTGGCTCTCAGCAGCCTAGTCCGCTGAAGGAACCGATGCGCTCCAGTCGGACCCCGAAGCAGCTGCGCAGCCCTCCCTTTTTGAAACGGCTCCACGAGCGCTTGGAGACGGCCAGCAGGTCCCCCAGCACGCGCTCCAGCGCGCTCTCAGCGTCCGGCACCTGCGGACTCGAGATCCGGTGCTCCATGTTCGCGTCGTCAGTGCCCAAATAAGGCAGAGTGGCTTCCTGCTCCTCTTCCAGGAGCTCTTTCAGGGTCTGGTGAGGTGGAGGGGAGTCACTGTTAGTGCATCTGTCTCGTACTTGTGGCTTATTAACCACGCAACAAAATAACGAAATAACAAACTTTTCCCAGTAACTTAAAAGCGTTACGTACAAATCTGTAAAGCTGTACCCTTTCAGTTTATGCATGCGTCTACAAGATGTTTATAACTAGCGCACGGTAGCACTGGGACGTGCGTAAAACAATTTTCACGCAAATATGATAGATTAAATCAACTGTATCAACTCGGAATCGTGAACACGAGACGCAGATGGTGCTGATGGGAAGTTCTTTGCTTAAATGGAACTTTTGATTGAGGTCTAGTTCGTGTTTTCGCCGTGCGTAAACGCAGACTCACCTGGAGACCTGAGAGCGGCTTGGCACCGGCCAGGCTGAGCAGCAGCAGCGAGCACAGGCAGAGGACCGACACGCTGGAGAGCATGGTGGGTTAGGGGTGTGTATGAGAGAGTGAATGAGTGAGTGAGTGAGTGAGTGTGTGTGTGTGCAGCTGGCTTGCCCGGTGGTGTTGGCGCACTCCTTCGCCCTTCAGCTGTCCCACCTGGTGCGCTCTTATAGCGCCCTGCTTTCGTCACGGCTCCTGCCTGAAGAAAACGACGGTCAATAGGGGGTGGGAACAAGAAGCCCCTCCCTCTCTCAGAAGGAGTCATACGACGGCAGGAGTTGAAGGGAGGACCACCGAACAGGTAATCCGCCCACATATGACATTCTGGAGGGGGTGGGTGGGCGGTGGACGGTGGGGCGTGTCAAATCAAACCAGTCTGATCCAGCTCTTGGCAGGTGGTGGAGGATTCAACATGAGGTTTCCATGGTAGATTTGCAGGAATGCAGCATACCTAGACTAAGTGTTGAGTTGTTAAGTAATACACTCAAATACACTCTGTGATTTCTTACATAGTTCGACATACTGTTAGATGGATATATAAAATTCAGTTACTACTGGTTTTAGCCAGACTTCGTTGGGTGAGCTAACTGCCTTATGAAAGAAAAAAGAAAGAAAGGCAAAAAGACCAGCTTGACAGATGGCAAAATAACGTACAATAATTTTAAAGCTGGGTATAACTGAAGAATTATACTTACCTCACAAGTAAAGAATATGTGATCCATCACCAAGGTACCAATATAATATTGTAAATCCTTTAGAGGTGACTGAAGAAATGAGCATTAAACTAGATCACAATAATCAGATCAGAAAAGATAACAAAAACTAAATATTTTTGCAATATCTTCAATGAAATTTTTGGTGATACATGGTTTTGTTCAAACAGTGATGAAATGCTACAATTGCTGTGATGGTTTCTGCTTGAGTCCATCACTATGTGCCTGCAGTCACAAATGAAATGCACAATACATGCAGGCATATATGCATTATTAAAGTGATTATCAAATCAATTGGTTTGTTTTCATTATTTAAAACAGTTTAATTCGGATTTTAAGTAATGAATTGCCTCTTAACACCCCTCCAGGTGTGGAGTCTTGGAGTCTCCTAGGACCAAACTAATCCCACTCATCTGCCACTTTAGGCCTGTTTTTTAAAGCTTTTCTACTTTTGCAGCTCAATAAAACTTTGTTGTGTAAATGAGGTTTTCCACAAAACCATCACTTTATCCTGCAGGTACTTTTGTTTATCCATTTGTTTTTGTGGCGGCCATTTTCTCCATGGGCTACCCTGGGTCTATTTCTAGCTCCCACATTTCTCCAGGGCGGCTCCACCGCCCCCCTCACCCCCCCAGCACAGATCACTGAGCACTGCTCTTTCCGTGATTAAGAGCCATAGAGCTAATTGAGATTTTTAATGGCAGGCCAGAGTCTGTTCCACATGTCCTTTATCTGAAGGACAGATCATTTGAAATGTCACACACTCAGGAGGCCAAGCGAAGCTTTAAGTGAGGCCTTGGCACTTCTGGGGGGTTTTCACACGAGTCCAATCTCCTGCATCATTCAGAAACCAAAACAAAACAATGGCTGCACAGCTACCATCGCATTAGGTATTAGCTAAGGGCAGTGGCAGTTTTAGACCAAAATTACCAGGGGGACCGAGGGATGGCCAGTGTGACTTTACGGGGGGCACGTGTAACCAGTGTGCGAACTACAGTGTATAATGTTAAGTGGGGGGGTGGGGGTGGGCCATTTCACGCATGTGTCAGTTATGTTCCTCGAGCCAGCGCATGTCGCGCTAAGAAATTTATATTGAAATCTTTGGCTGTTCAGTGCAGGGGGGCAGGAGCAATTCCCCCGTGTAGAACCGCCTATGGCTAAGGAAAATTTGCATTCGAAGAACTATGTATGATTATGTATGGTTAAGTTTTTATTGATTAGCATTCACATTCAAATATCTCAATGAATACAAAATAAAATTTACCACAAAGCAAGAAAGCACAGGACAAGGCTAATCAAAAGGTATTGGCTGAAGCATATGCTTATTACACCAACCTTTTCAACAAAACAAAACAAAACAACAACTTACAGCAGAGGATTTTACAGGTTGTATTTCATGAAATGACCAAAATGTTGAGCAGAAGGAGAAGTATGAAGAGATGGCTGCTCCTGGTCCAGCTTTTGTGGAGCAATTGGTGATGTCACTGTCTGTGTGTATAAATGGAACGGGTTTGGTCAGAGTTGGCTTGCTTCATTAAAGCTTTTATGCATTAGTGAGCTGTATTTTCATGTTTATCATGTTTTCTGATTAGTTCTTTGTGTCTCCTAGTGTTGCCCTACTTAGATTGACTTTTAGACCCTCTGTCTGTTCCCTCCTAGTCTCTTTTTGCATGATCATGAATACTCTTCAAATCATTCTGTCTTCTTGCTCTGTGAATGATGTGTCACAGCCATGACAAAAATGACTAAATCAATCAAAAAATAATGTAATCTTAAACAGGAATTCTGCCAATTTTCCAGATTTCCACTTAAATTCTTATGATACAAAGTCATTTAGAAGGATTTTATGAGAAAGGCTTCAATCTAAAATAAGCACCTCTGAAGGTTCTCAAGCTCCAGCGTGATCCACTAACTGTTGTTCTGTAGCTGCCAACAGGCACTAAAGCTCTAATCAGTCCCTGTCTGCCTCAATAGTGCTAGAGTCAGTGCAATGCTAGCTGGAGACCATCGCTCATGCCAGCTCTTTCTGCCCGCCACCCTCACGCGGGACGGCGCTGGGCCTCAGGGCATGAGAGCTGGGGCTCTTACACTTTCCCTTGTGTGGCGGCTGAAAAAGCCAGCAGGAATGTTAAAGGGAACGGGGGCATTCATCTTCCAGGATCATTTTTATTCCGCCTCCTGCGCTCTCCTCCTCAGATGCGAGCTGCATTTCTTTTTTCAGCTTCCCTTTGGTGGTCGCACCA
Source organism: Rhabdalestes septentrionalis (assembly GCA_037832545.1). Taxonomy (NCBI): domain Eukaryota; kingdom Metazoa; phylum Chordata; class Actinopteri; order Characiformes; family Alestidae; genus Rhabdalestes; species Rhabdalestes septentrionalis. The sequence goes on along the minus strand of JBBMFX010000016.1, from coordinate 3,178,303 downwards.
CGCATGATTTACCACATCACTGTTGTTCTATCAGCTGTTAGTTGTTCACAGGGACACAGATCCAACAAACGCATGTATTACAGCACACAAGCAAGCAAGCATGTTTTAAAGACCGGAGTAAAAAGTAGAACTAGCATTGCTTAAAGTAATTAAACAACTGTATAAGACAGATTTTTTATCCTAATATCCTTGTAATGCCACCTACTTCCGTTTATTGCTCTGTCTGTAGCAACATATAGAGGTTCCCATATGCTGTCATGCGCTTGTCATGAAGAGCAGTACATCCCTGCATAAGGTTTGATGGCATTATTTTATCATGTGATATAAACTGATGTTGCATGATAGCATCTGCTATGAAGATCACCTGTAATGCTCAAATAACATGACAATTCATAACTGCATATAACCTCTGCTATGCATGGCATGGTGTAATGTGTTGCATCAGATGTTTCCTCCAAAGGTCATCTCATAAATATTTCAAACTACAATGATGACAAAAGCAATAAAAGTAAAGTGGAGTGAAGTACAGTAAATAGCCTTTATTTTGTCCATATATGTGTCCATTGTAATTACACTCAGTAATTATATTGTAATTACACTCGGATGAGGTAAAGAACACACCTTTTGCCTTGACTGAGCAATGTTGATTGCTCCAGTACAGTCTGGAACACAGCAGCCATCTCTTGGTCCATCTTTTGTGGAGCGATAAGCAGTGTTGGGCAGGTACCTTTAAAAAAGTAATTAGTTATAGTTACTAGTTACTTCTCACAAATAGTAACTGC
>JBBMFX010000016.1:3150328-3169000 GCA_037832545.1 Rhabdalestes septentrionalis | reverse complement strand
TTATATAAACTTGAAGCATCAGAATCGGCATCGGTATCGGCTGATCACCTAGACAAAAAATCGGTACTTGGTATCGGTGGCAAAAATCCTGATCGGAGCATCACTAGTTCACTATGTGGCCCAAAGTTCTTCATCAGAGCTGAGCGATATGGACAAGATGATGGAATTGTGATGCTACATGTTGCTACATAGAGTGGTATGCTTCTGACATCTTATATTTTTTTGTTGATTTGGAGTGAATATAAAGTTAGCACCCTCTACAGACAGCACATTTTAGTGAAAAATGTTTGTTTATTTGATTCATTTAATATATAAGTGATAAACATTATATGGTCTGTGCAGAACTAGCCATGTTTTATATTTAGTTTTACCAAAGTTGTTGAAAAAGGTGGTTTCCTCTAGAGGAGTGTGCTTACTTTAATTCTGAAAGTCACCAATGCATGTGATTTGACTGAGTGTATTCAAACTTTCACATTCAACTGGTGGCCTGGTGGTTAGGGATCCGCCCCTGTGATTAGAAGTTTGTGGGCTTGAATCCCAGGACTGCAAGTGGCAACCTAGTTCACTTGGGGAATGTGTTGAATGCAGAGAAATAGTATCACACTGTATGCTGTGCTGTGCTCATGACTCTACGGGGACTTTTTGAGCCTGCCTCCCAGGAAAAGGAATACTGGCCTCTGTGTAGATACTGTCTGCATGTAACTAACATGATTGAAGAGTTTCTGTGACTGCTTGTGTGTGGCAGTGGGCTGCAGGCAGCTTCAGGACCTGGAGACAACTCAAGTGGAGGTTGACGACTGTGGCGATGGTCAGTCAGCAGCAGAGGGTGCTGTGCTCGGCTTGTTTGAGTATGACGAGCTAAAGAGTAAGAAGAAGGTCTGTGTCACAACACAGCTACATGGCAGGTACTTTTTTCACTTATATTCTGAAAGTGTACAGATCTTTAAAGGCTTTGATTCTGTTATGATTCTTTATCACCAGTTCGGTGCATCATGCATCAGATTTTACCACAGTTCAGACTTTTAAATACAATGTAGGAGCTATTTAAAAGTAGCGAAAATATTCTAAGGACAAAAGTATTGGGACGCCTGTGCTTTACACCAACGGTGAATGTAATGATACTGTGTTCAAAGACATAAATGATATTGAGTTATTCCTCCCTTTGAAACTTTTGTGTTTTTCTGTGGGAATGTTTATCCATTCATTCTGTGGAGCATTTTTGAGGTCAGACATTGATGTTGGATGAGACATGTATTTATGGAGCTTGCTGGAATAGAAAATGTTCTTCCCAAAACTGTTTGTTTGAGCCACGGATCTAAAATCGAGACAGGCCATTGGTCCACAATTGACTATTAAATATAATGTAATATGGCCAAGTGGGCCTTGGCAACATGCTGTGATCTATAATTGGGCCATGTTGAAAAGGTTGAGAAACATTGCTGTAGTTAATTTGTAATTTTATCCATGAACAAAAATTGGATACACCAATTACATCCATTCCTTTAACTGTGCAGGGAAGAGACAGCAGCATGGGAGAAGGGCATTCTGTATGGAGAAGGACAGAACCTGGCCAGGAGACTAATGGAAGCCCCAGCCAACCACATCACACCAACAGTCTTTGCAGAAACAATAGAGCAGAAGCTGTCACCCTTTTCAGACAAAACGACCATTCATAAAAGGTAAAGGTTCGAGTAAGTCAGTGATTGCATGTGTGTGTGTCTCACTCTGTCTCTCTGTCGCTCTGTCTCTGTCTGTCTCTGTCTATCTCTGTCTCACTCTCTGTCTGTCTGTCTCTCTCTCTCTCTCTCTCTCTCTCTGTCTCTCTCTCTCTCTCTCTCTCTCTCTCTCTCTCTCTCTCTCTCTCTCTTTTCCTTCATCTCAATGGTGAGAAGACCTCACCATTTCGCATGCAAATGAGTAGAGAGCAAAGTAGTTGATGTCTAAGAAGATCAGAGGTTAAATTCTATATAAAGATTCTAGTGTTACAATAAACATGGCCCAAATATTTCATGTATTGTTAATGGGTGCACAGTTTGTGTAAAATAACTCCAAAGCTACATTGACTTAACATTTTTTTACATGATTGTAAAGTAATGTGGCCCCTTGGTAAGCACAGCACACAGTGTGAACAATGTGAAATTCTTTGTTTGCATTTAATTCATTCACCAAGTGATGCACTGGGCTGCCACCAACAAGAGGTGCCAAAGGGTTTTCAGCTGTACCTCAGTGATGTCACTAGCTGTGCTGGGATTTGAACCCACAAACTTCTGATTCCAAGGGCAAATCACTAACCAGTGTGTTGCAAATTTTCAGAATGGCTAAGGATAGCTAAAAGATCTCAAAAAAGGGTGTTTTGATCTTTTATTTCCATCTGTTGTTCTCAGACCCCAGTCATGGATTGAAAGCGAGCAGATGGGGGCCTTTCTCAGCGTGTCCAAAGGGTCAGAGGAACCCCCTGTCTTTCTCGAGCTGCATTACACCGGAAGTACAGACTCCAGCCAGGCTCCCCTAGTGCTAGTGGGCAAAGGAATCACTTTTGACAGGTAATATTCTTCTACAAGCTATGTGAACAGGCAGGCATACTCATGACCTCCACACCTGGACTGCAAACCTAAATGTGCTTTTGAATGTCTTTGTGTCTCAGTGGTGGAATCTCACTGAAACCTTCATCTGGTATGGATGCCATGAGGGCGGATATGGGCGGAGCTGCTACCGTGTGCTCTGCCATTGTCACAGCTGCAGCTCTGAAACTCCCAATCAACATCATAGGTCTGGTCACTTGATTTATATGATGCATCCTTATTTGTATTTTATTTATTTATTTTTATGCCCCTCATTTGTATTTGTATTTGTATTTTATTATTTATATTTTGTTTATTTTTTATGCCCCTCATATATTTGGGTGGTCCTCAAAATGGACCCAACGGACACCTTAGACCAGCGTTTCACAACGGGGCCGGAAGTACCCCCCTGGGGGCGTTTGAAAACCATCTCGGGGCGTTGAGAATGAGACAGCTTAGAGGGGGGCGTCCATTTTATTAGTTAGAATTTTTAATCATATACAATAAACTGATTTTGTTCATTTGAACACGAAATAAGATGTAATAATATAGACATGGAATGATGAGAAATAAATTGGCATGCCAGCGCCTGGTGCTCTGACCGTTCTGAGTACTTACCTTTCGCGGGTTAAAATCTCACATCCAGTCAAAATGTACACAAGCACAGTTACGTATTGATGTTCTGCATGTGACGTCACTTTTCCTCACGCCTATAAGGACGTCAGGAGTGAGTTTTAGTGCGAGTGGATAGAAAGTGTTTTAGTAGTTTAAAAGAGATCACAGGGATCCACAGACATAGCAAATTATTATTTTGTGCTGTGAGGTGGGCTGTTCCTGTTATTGACACATTTTGTGTCACATTATTTATGTACTTAACCCTCTAAGCGCCAAAGTCACAGAACGGCGACAAGATGACACCATGAATAAAATAGACTGTAGGTAGAAATAGTTCAAGTTCAAGTTTATTATCCAACCAAAAGGAGGAAATTTGGTTACAGCGAGGTATTTAAAAAAACCAATACAATGACAATACAAACAACCCACCACAATGGCGACACACAAAATAAATAAATAAATAAATACAAATACAAATTTAGACATCAAAACAAGTTCACAATACACAACAGTGTATTCACTACATAGGGAAACTCAGAAAACAAAATGATCCTGTACCGAAATAATATAATCAGACAAAAACATCATCTGTACTTATTCAATAAATTAACAGCAAATTTTCCTATGTGTGGGAACTCTATATCTTCTACCCAAGGGAAGAAGCACGAACTCCTTATAGAGGGGATGGTCATATTGTTCCACTATTGCCAATGCCCTCCCAAGCACATAAAGATCATACAAATCACCAAGCTGAAGTTGATTTACACCAATGACCTTGCCAGCTACACTGACTAGCCGGCCAAGTTTATTTCTCTCTGCGACATTAAGGTTACCAAACCATACCGCAATAGAGAAAGACAGTACAGACTCAATAAAAGTTCGATAAAACAGTTTCATCATTTTAGAACAAACATTAAAAGACTTCATTTTTCTCAAGAAGTACAAACGTTGCTGAACCTTCTTATAGATTGCCTCAGAATTGGCATGAACAGGACTGTACCCAGGTACTTATAATTATCTACCAATTCCACCTAGTCGTGGAAATGACAGCTCTGTACTCTGCACCACACAAACCTGTATGTATCCCTGCACGGAGCTGAAGGCGCTTGTTGGCCATGTGGGGAATGGAAACCTGTCTCACAGCCGCCACCAGGTCCAGAGACATTTTAGCGATCTCATCTGCATGCCTATCCCCATTTCTCTCTGGAAGCCCACTCACCACCATGTAGGCATCACCGATAGTCTCCACCTGATTCAGAGAAATCACCACAGCTCGCACCAAAAACAATCTCGCTTCACTTCACGCTGACAAACCTCTATGATCTAAACACTGAAAGCTTGTGTGACCCAAACACTGAATGCATGCATAGGACTATTTCTAATTGTGGTCAAAAAATAAGATTAGCTGTCTAAGCTAATTTCAGGTAGTAAAATTGGGGATTTAATTCATCCATTGGCAGATATTGTTTCTTGTAAGCATTAGTAATTTCTTTCAGGATTCGATGAACAGATTTTGTGTGAACGTGGTTTTTTTTTATTGCACCTATAGAAATGCAACTGGGTCCACTAATAAAAGCAACACAAGACGATAAAATCCCACTGACTTCTGCTATTTTATGACCAGAAAATTTTTGTAGTGTAGTGTTTCTGTTGGAATTTTTGTCCTTCCATTCTATAGAGCATTTATTGCAAACAGTGACAAACCAACATGAATCAAATCAGCTACAGCGTACAGAGCAGCGTAGGCTACAGTGAGTGACAGCTATAAGTACAGGCCTTATCTATCAAAAATGCATTTTGTGGTCCATGTGATGTCTTCAATTTTGAGACTATGCAGCTCACCTTGTAGACGTCATAAGAATCTATCCGTGTGTCGAAGCACATGTAGAGGTTGTTCAGCATTTCAACAACTTGCAGAGGAGTACAGGAAGCTGAAATGGCGGTGAAGCCTACAATATCCGAGAAGAAAATGGTCACCTGGAAAGAAAGCTGGGCATTAGTAAGAACCATTCAACATATTTTGTATTAACATATACTTATTTTTATATTACTGTTCTGTAAATATTAATATACCAGTAAATTTTAAATCTAAGTAGTTTATTATATAAAAAGCATTAAATATTCGTAAATATAGAAATATATTCCTTAAATATAGAAATCCACTTCTTGTATGCAGCTGTGAGGTATAAAACAGTGAAAACAGGCCTTTGTCTGAAATGAGCCAAGATATTTCATCCAGAATGAACTTGCCTTTTTGGTTCGCTGTTTAGTGGTGCAACACTCAAATTAGGAATAAAATCTTTAGCCCTAAATGTTACAGTTTAGCCAGTGAAATGTATTTGCCTTAATGAGCTCCCTGGGTTTTTAGGAGAAGCTGTATGATGTTACAGCAATTAAAAAAGACCTGCTGTGGGCCTCATCTGCAAAATATAGACTTCACCAGAAGCACACAATTTTCCCCCTCTGCCCAATAAGCTGTTTTATCTCCTGATGAATATGTAATACCGTAATTACAGGCAATTACTGCAACAATAAGAACAAACAAAATGGGAGCATGTGTTCTTTCCATATACTGCAATCTTGCCAGCCCGTCTAATGAATATGGACTTCTTTTTAAACAGCATTTTGATATTTTAAAGGCAGAGCGATAGCGCCGAAGCCCCTCACTGAAAGCTAGTTTCCTGGGTTTTTCTCCCAAACCAAAACCAATAGCCTGAATTGCTGGCTCGGTTTTTCATTTCATGTGATATTTGTTGAATCTAGTTTATTTATTGCTCCATTTTCTTGATCAGAGGTGGCTAGTAACCAGGTATATATTTCTGGGTTTGTGCTTTTTTTAAATTATGTCGTTCTAACTGTTCATTGGTAGTCTCCACCCATCCCTCTATCATGCCATTCAACCTTCCATTCATAATCCACCATCCTCCATTCATCCATCTGTCCATATATCCTCCCATGTGTTTGATTTGCTGGGATGCTACATTCATTCTTTACCTTCCGTGTTCATGAAAGAAAAGCTGTCTGTCAGATTATTTTCAAATAGTACTTGTACTTCAACATATTTGTGAAGAAACAATTTTTGCACAGACCCTTATTGAGGTACAAATTCAGTTTTTGCCTTCCCCTTTTTTGCTGCTTCTCTCACATTTCATGTTTTGAGCATTTTTTTTCCAGATCGAAAGGATCCCGGTAAGAGGAGAGAGGTTCAGAAACATTCTGGGCTGATAGATAATGGATATATTTAGACGTTCTACGTTTTTTCCCCTTTTTTCTTCTTCTCGTATAGTTTTTTCTGGGCTATGATTACTAGTCACTATTTCATTTTTCACTGAAGTGACAATATTTTTACTCAAATATGGATTACGTGTATTGGATAATAAGTATCGATGCTTGACACCCTTACACTTTCATAGCTCTCGGCTTCTACGTGTCTGTTTTTGCGGAGCTGCTTGGCCACGGACTTGGGCAGCATCTGATGGAGGAGATCCTCAGCAAGACGCCTCTGAGTCTTCAGATCTTCCGTCCTTTCCTTCAGGCTCTGAGCATAGTCTTGGATCCACGCCGTCATTTCCTTAAAAGACAGCAGCACGACAGGGTAGATGAGACATGCGATGGTCAGCATACACACCTTCAGGCTGAAGCTGGAGGAGATGTCTCTGGATTTCATCTTCAGGGCCAGTGTGGTCCTGGCAAGAAAGCAGCTCTGGATGTTTCCCAAGACAAGAATGAACATGGAGGCTCCTTCCCAGGAGGAACCAGGGCTGCAGAGGGAAAGCAGAGGGTGAAAGTCATTTGGTTGAGTCATGAGGAGCTCCAGGCCAAGGTTTTCCATCCAACAGCTCTGGAAGTTCTCCGACATGTTTTGAAGGATCATCAGAATGGCCAGGGTTCGTGAACATTTATACTGGAAGTCTGACCCTCTTTCCCTCAAAAGCCACTGATAGTTCAGTTCCTGGAAGGTAACAAGAAGTTTCAGAGTGAGCAGGTCTGCCCAATCCGAGCTGTGCTTCAGAAGACCGATGTCCACATCCCCAAAGCCTGAGGAGTACAAGATCTTTTCAATTGCAAGAGTGACAAAGGTGGTTCCATTGACACCAGTTGGCTCATCGTCCAAGGTCACATTAACAAACTCCAGAAAGTCACTCTGAAGCTGCTCACAAAACTGATGGAGCTCCGCACCACAAGGCTGTCCACGGCCATCCATTTCTACACCAGTACAACGGTGACTGATCGCTGACAGCACCTCCAGCGACAAACCTGTCATTACCTCTCGCACACTGTATCTCCTCTCCCTTGATGAGCAGGTGTTTCTCATCATCTGGAGCTCAGTAATGGTCTGGAGCGTGGCATTAGTCCTACAGGAGGTCAGTTCACTGAGGCAGTTCTCCGTAACCTGCCACTGAGCCAGGCTGGAGCTGAAGTCCATGGCCATGGCAGACAGCAGGGCGAGGAAGGAGACGACGCAGGCCACCAGGATCCTGCGCACTGTGCGACTGCGACTGCCACAACCAGGGAGAGAGAGACTGGGAAGCAAGGTGAAAACAGACATGTATCAATACTGGAAAGCAACTCGAATGTCATAGACAATGGATAGAACAATTAAACAAATGACCGTGTAAAGGTAGCCTGGATTTCAGACTGAGCATTAAATATTACATAATTATATAATCACATTAAAATCACATTAAAATCAAATGGGTCCTTCGAGATATGTGGTTATGTGAGATATAGTGTTTAGACTGTTCTTCCCTATGATAAACTTGGTTTCATAGAGCACAGAAAAGAGCCCCAATGGTGAAATTAATCAAATATACCATATGAAACATTATTTTATGTAAGATGCAGAACAATTAACAATTTTTGAGATATTCCTGTAATAAATTAGCTGAACTGTTAACTGTCTTGTCCTGATATGTACATATTAATAGCACATTACTGCTTTTTTGTATATCGTGTTGATGCCATTCATTTCCAAGCTGTGACAATAAAGTTAAATCTAATCAAATCGAATTAAATCGAATCTGCAGATGTTAAAATAAACCCTCTTACCTGCAAATATCACATTCTCCCTCTGAGTCCTCTTGGTCGTTCTCGAGGAGTTTCTTTCCCCTGTGTCTCCTGCTGTGGATTTTAGTCAGAGTTCCCTTTAAAGAGGTGGATGACAGGGTCCCAGAAGCCAGGCAGTCCTTTTTCATGTACTCCAGTGATGACATGAGCCACCTCTCGTGTGTGTTACTTGCTGTGTGTTGTCTCAAGGCAGACCAGCTGGTGAATGAAAATCAGCTGTGCTCTCAGTGCTGCCTTTAATACACCTCGCTGTCCTAATTGTCCTCAAGGCGCCTTCGTCCCGTTTGCTCGGGGTGTAAGAGTCCAGTGTGTGACGCCGCCTCGTCACACTCTCAGGGCTCTGAACACAGAGCTGGACTTCCTAATGAGGCGCCATGTTAAGCATCCATACGCACTTGGTTAAATACTCATCAGGCCTAGCTCTCTTTTCCCTCGGGGCCTAACCGACCTTGCTGGTTGATATTGTATTTTTCCCCGTCGTCTTGTTGTACCAGCAAAACCGAACTGATATATAACCCAAGAAACATGTGCTTCGGGTATAATGTGCATATTTGACCCCGAATGCTGTGTGTGGTTTTGTCTTGCATGCTTATATGACTCTGTTTGTGTGTGTTGTCCATTCAGATTCCCCCAAAATCATCACATATTTTAAGGATCACTAAACAGAGAAATACTAAGAGGGGAAACATGTCCTGCAAGACATTTCCACTCCAGTATTTTCCAAGATAAGTAACACTGAAATGCTTGGCATCTTGGCAGCAGAATCCAGTCACATGCACAAAACTCAGGAAGGCACGCAGTGGCTTTATTCACAGTGTTTGACTAAATGTGACAAAAAAATGAATACACCTCATAAATTATTCATGGCGATCCAGATTTTAAAACCTTAATTTACTATTTTGTTATGATTACAATTGTTTTTGACAAACAAGCTCAAGTCAAGGTACGAGAGGACAAGTAAATTAATGTTGTTGTAACTCCCATTACACACACACACAGGAACACACCTAATGTGTGCACCCTTCATAAACACACAAGGAATCCCCACAATCACAATCACTACCCTTTACAACTGCCCAAATGTGACAAATAACATTTAAAAATTATAAATTAAATAATCCTAGTTACATGACCACATGACGTTCAAATTCACACACAAAACACACACACACACACACACACACACAAACATGGCTAAAATATAAACTGTGGGTGTTGCTGACAGTTCAGTTTGACAAAAGACCGTGTTATTCATTCTTCCAGGCTCAGTAGACCATGATGAGGTGTTCTTCATACTAAAGCTAAATGTAGGTTTGCCAATCCTTTGTTTTTTCTCTAGAGGCAATAAAATGCTCTTCAATATGCTCCAGGATCACATAGAGGGTTTGTGCTTTTATGACACTGTGTTTATTTAGTAGTTATTTATTACTTCTGTTCTTGTTTTAATCGTCTGGATTACTGTTTTCCCAACTACCACATATATTCGACAGATCATGAAAAAGTGAAAATAATTGTCCTCTGGTTTGAGCAGCTCAGTGCAGATATTTCTGACAGGGCTTTATGAAAGTCCACAACTTTTTAAATGAATAAAAATCCTAATGGTTTATGATCAAAAGCTTTTTTTTTTACTCACCACATGCTACATAGCTGTGTATGCTAATATCTCAAAAACCTATTTTGTACACTCAACAGTCCTACTCACTGCTTTTGAAATTTCCTTCTTTATATCCCTTATTTTTTAAAGAATTCATTGGAAGCAGTCCATTCTTATTTCGGCGCAAATACTGAATTGGCAAAGATATCTCGGTTTATGTAATTTGAGACCTGTAGAATTGTCAGAGCGCACTACCCCCTAGTGGAAGTCCTTAGTATTACATCTTCCAATCCCAGTCTGAAACGTTTGGTTGCTCACGCACAACAAAAGCATTATTCTCATAAAATGTCATTGAATGGATGCCAAAGTGTCGTCCCCCCTCCCCCCCCCCCATTTTCTCAGACATCGGCACATTGTTATTAAACTGAGTTTCAGTCATTTTTATAGAACAATCAAAGTAGACCATAATTATGTAGATTTTTGGTCCATTCACATTGACTGAATTGCATGGCCAACTTCAGTCCTGTCACTTATATGTAATCAAATTATTTTTTGGTTGAATCAGTTGTGTTAAACCTGGACAAGCCGCAGTACAGGGGGATAGAAAACCTCGAGCTGGAAGACTCTGCACTTATGTTATAAATGTGAAGTTGTTATCCAACAGAAACCAGAACTGGTGATGATCCAAACTTTTCCTGCTGTCCATCGCCGTCTCTGTGAAATGGCTTCCTCTTACAGTGCCGTTTCCTCATTTGTCTTCATTACCTGATGGGATCAGAGGTCATTAACATGCTGGGAGGTATGCTTACATCAAATCTAGCTTGTAAACAAATCTATCTAGTCAATCAACTGATGAAAAAGTTCCATAAGAAAATGGCTTTATTAAATTACAACGTAAGTTTCCATTTGGAATACTGTGTAAAGGTCTTAGCTAGCTAGGAAGATATTTTGTGCTTGTAAAACACCACATAACATTAGTATAAAGCTGTAAGAATATGTTTTTATAAAAGTAGTTTCCTTGAGTTGAGTACAAAGGTTTGGTTCTAGATTTCTATACTAGTGTTTGTCTCATAAACTCTTCCCAAATAAATCATTTAAAAGGGCCTGAAACTTACACACTACTGGGTGTATGTATTACAATAGTGAAAATGTAATTTATAGTTAATAGGGCAAACTATTTCTGAACAAAACTGATTGCGTTTGGTGCTGATCACCATTTCAAGATATGAACGATGGTTGTTTTTCAGTTGCACAGTAAACCACTCAACTCTGTGTGTTTTACAGGAGCCAGTTATAATCTATGGTGGAAGTAGTTCATGGTTAATCTAAACCTAATTAAGATCAGTGATGTATTAAACCTGAAAAATGTCAATAAATGACGTTTGAGCCAGTATTCTACCGTACTGGCAGCAGTCTCATGATAATCTGGCCAGACTATGTTTTTGGTGGGCTGTTGATTTTACTCCACACGTTAAAGGAGCATATTTTAGGAGTCTGGATTGAGTGTAGCAAGCTGTCTTCAGATGTGTGTTCTCACTAGGAAATCTGCCACAGTTCAGTGTTTTCCAAGTAGTCTTAGTTAAGATGTTAATGAAGACGACCGTCACCACTGATTTGTTCATTTAATTGAAGCGAGTCAATATAAAAACACAACAAATCAAGACTCCAGCACATGAAACACCACGAAAAGTCCGCACCCGAGGATTTTAACGCTAACAAAAGAAAAGGAAGGGGGGGGGTGTCAAGCTAACAAACAAAAACACACTTTCACCCTGAAATTTTCACCCAATTTACACCAGAAACATCATTCATGTTGCAATCAGTACTCAGTCCAGTTCTTAAAAACACAACACAAATAGGAACATTCCTTTTTTCAAATTAGTTTCTACCACCTATGAATAACGGAATTCTTGTATTGGTTTGTTTGAGCCTGTTGTTTTTATAAATGAAGTTGACCCGAGGAGTGGGTTAAAGGTAAGTAATATGATGCACCTGTTTTCATAGTTCTCATAATGAAATATGAGTATGGAATATTTACTTTGGTTGGGATGTTAAACATGACAAATATGGATGAAAAGCACATTTGTATTTATGTGCAGGCCAAACAGCATAGAATCAAAGAATCTAGTGACTGATATGCATTTTGAATGTATCAACAATGTAACATAACTTTTCGCTCTGGCCTTGTGTATTATTAGATGTCGTGATCAGGACGTGCAGCCTCTGCCCACTGAGTTCTGCATGAAACTGAGGTGGTAAAAACCAACTTTCGAAAAAGAAAGGGACGAGAACACAAAATCTGGCGAGAGTTAGACAGCAAAGACAAACAAACCCCCTGCACCAGCTTGGAAGAAGAAAGGCTTGAAGGCACCAGTGAAGAGTTTATGCACAAAATTTCGCATTAAATAAAAAAATTTAAAAAAAAAAACTTCCATCAAGAGACTTATTTCACATTGCGTCCTTCTTCGAACAGTAATATGTGTCGTCTACGTGAAAAAAAGGAGGAACAAGTCTTTGCTTCAAATTGAGATAAATTACATTCAAGGAATCTGTGTCATAAAATTAATTCAAACGTTGTTATTCCGCAAACTGAATGTCAGCCTTTGTATAAAAAAATAAATATTTGTTACTTTAAGACTCACAAAATCTCTAATCGTAGCAACGAGGATAGGAAAGTAAAGAGGAGAAGGAAAAGGAAGGAAAAATCTTGAGCGAGATCATCGAGTGCTTCACACAGCGGTGCCAACCACAATTACACTGGTGCTTTCAGTTAGCGAGAAGTTCACATCAGAAACGCGTCCAGGCGGAGGACTGTAGAGGATTCGATAGGAGCGAAAATCTTCAACATGCCTTAACGCAGCAATTACGGGAGATTGTCAGTCTGACGGGTTACCAAAACCATCATCAGCACTTGGATGTTTCCAGAACTATTTCTGGAGGCAGAATTGGAAAGTTTGCAACTAAATTAGAGCAGAAAGAGGAGGGGGAGGAGATTCACCACCACAGGGTCACCACCCGAAAGCAGAATTTTGCTGTTGTCTTCATGGGTTCTATACCTTACTCCTGAAGAGTGGCTTGGCGCCTGGTCCACAGTACTCGTTGTAGATGAGTTTAAAGAGAAAGAGGTGGAAGAGGGTGATGAGGGAGGCCACGCTGAACCAGAAGAGGAAAGGCAGGCCTGGGTACTGTTTGGCCATGTGGTCCTCGTGGGCCAGAATGTCCTTCACGTGCAGCGTGTGCCTGAGGTCCTGCAGGTGCGTCAGGTCTGTGGAAATGTACAGCAAAGGCGTAATTGGCTGTGTCACCATCACCGGGAAGATGTGGCCTCTTACTTCTGAGGTCAATTCCACGGGCTCGTTCATGCAGCCAGCCTCGCACGCGTACAACTTGACCGGCTTTTCCTGGGGCTTGACGGACACGTGCAGGAAGGGCTTGCCCTCGGGGTCCAGCAGAACGGCCAGGTTGATCAGGTCCTTGTTATAGTGGATGCCCCGCAGCGAGTAGCTGTTGTGCAGGACCTCGGGGTCGGCTTGGAACTGCAGGTGGTTCTCGGTGAACTGCAGACCGCCGAAACTGAGAACGGAGCCCTGCATCAGGCCATGCGCGCCGGCCGCCACCAGGACTTTGCAGCCCCGCTTCTGGAGAGTCAGGGTCCAAAGGTTGACCAGCTGCAGGATCTGAGCCACGCTGCTGACTCGCCCTGGCCAAAGGTTCTCAGCGTGCATGGTGGCGTGGCCGCTGAAGCAGTGGTCCGCGTAGTTCAGGCTGGACTCCAGCCTGTCGTGCTCGTCCTTAGTGATACCGCTGTCCAGCAGGGGAGCCGTGGAGGCGGAGAGAATGTAGTACAGCGTGGTGTTGACCGTGTGGCTGGACGGAGTGTGGGCGTCTGTGATTTTCCTAATCTCCACACCTGAAAGGGACGATAAATCAGAACAAAAACCTTCGATAGTTAACATGTTAAAAAGTGTCAGAATGGCCAAGCTAGAGTTTCAGAGTTAAGAGTAAGAGTGAACAGTGTGTCTTAATGTCAAGAGCAATCTGCCATTTTCGTACTGCTCTGTTAGGTAGAACATTCTCAGAGCAAACAAAGAAGTAAACAAGAGTGTGTAAGCAGTAGCAGGTTTGGACCGCACTTAGTGTTTAACTACCACCGAATTTAGCACTTCATTTGGCAAAAAATGAAACTTTAAAGTTCTGATCACACAGAACCCAGAAATACATTCCTTGAATTCCTTGAACAAAAACAAATGGTAAAGAATACAACCCCAACGCAGAGGCTGCAGGGAAACACTCAAATTAGTATCCTCACTGACCAGTGTAAAGGCTGCAACTGTTTTCTAAGTAATCAGTTAAAAGGACACATTTCCCTCTGCTTATATAATTCCTGTCTCTTTAAATTGTATGTGATTTCATTTCTACAAGTGATTTCCTTTTATTGGGCTACTTTTTTCTAATTAAAAATGCCTTGACCGGCATCAGACACCTGCCACTTTAGTTTGGTTTTGTGGAAAAAAAGACAGGAGTAACAGCTCACTCTGAAAGGAAGTTCTTGCTCACCAAGCTGCACTGTGCAAAATGCACACCCAAAATGTCACCCACTGTTATCTCATGTTTCCAACAGTCATTTATAAAGAGGTGGAAAAAGATGGTTTATTTAAAAATAGTTGCAGCTGCCACCGTGGATTTTGTGTGTAGCTTTTCATTTATAGACACTCTTTATGTTGATAGGTAAAAATAAGACATACAGTTTCAGAAACCACATAAGCAAATCTATTTGAGTCCCTAACCTGACACTGCACGCAAGGGAGATTTAAGCACACTGTTTGCATAGGGCTTTGGAAATGCTTCCATTGTTTATTATCTATGTAAGCCTACTAGCTTCAGTACAACACTAAAAAAGTCAACTCCAGACACCAAACCACTCTCATCTAATCAACTACATTTGGAATAAGCATCAATTATTTTGTGTCAGTTTGATTTCTTGCCAAACCACAACACAATGTCAAACAGAAATATGACATTGCTGCTAAAGATAAAGTCTAAAGCAAATAAATGTCATTTTCCCTTTACCAAACAGAACACGGCAGCATTGCTCTTGGTTCTTAATTCATGCGGGACTACGAGTTTAGTTGACTTGCCAGATATGAAAAGATCCATCCAAGCCTGCTGGTGTTCCTGCACTAGATCTTCCACGTTGGCCCGCATCACCTCCAACATCTCTATCTTGATGGAGTCTTTGAGCTTGCTGAAGGTCTCGTCCACCTTGGAGGGCTCAGTGGGCTCCGAGGTATGAATCACACTCACTATATTTTCAGTGTGATCAGACTTGGCTGGAACTTGGAACCGCATGCTCAGTCGTTTTGAGGCCACAGCCACCAACACTATGTCCTTCCTTTCTGTGAGAACCTTCCCAGAGGACAGCATGATCTCCTTGTCCTCCATCTTCTCTGGCACACTTCTAAAATTGGGGGAGTCCATAGACACCTCTATTGAAGCTACTTTGTCTGTGGGGTTACTAATGTGAACCCTCTGAAGGTAGATATTGGGTCGGCTCCGGTGGGCGATGTATTCTTCTCGAATAATGACGCAGTCCCGGGAAGACTGGGAGCTGCCCAGCAGGACACACCGAGAGGACAGCACTGAGCCTTTCCGGTACCACAGCATCTTGGCCTGTGCCTCGCCACGCTTGCCAACAACCTGCCACCTCACTATGGGAGAAAATTCTGTTTGGTGCACGGGGGCCGACCCTGGCTGCATGGATGAGGTCACCCAGAGTTTATTTGAGTCCACGTCGACCAGGAAGTGGCCATTACCTGTCACAAATGGCATAGACTGTGTTGTCTGGGGTGTGTTGACGATGCCCTCCCCACGGTCAACAAGGGCCGACCACCTGTTCACATCGGCCTGCAGGCAAACTCCAGCAGCCCCTCCAGTCTCCCTGGAGAAGCTCAGGAGTTTCAGGATCCCGCCTGAACTCAGGTACCAGTAAAATATGAGAAAAAGAAGCATTCCAACCAACATGCGCCGGGCCCAGCTGCTTGACAGCAGGCCAGGGAGTCCTTTTAACCTCTGCTGGAGCCACATGTTTTCTGTTTTGTGAGCTGCCAGGGCAACAGATCTTCAGTTCAACAGAAGGATGCAAAACTCTACAAGTTGTCTGGTGATTTCCTGACACCTGACACAAACACAGGGGGGGTGGGAGTGACAGCTGAGCGTAGTAGAGTGAATTCTCACTGTTTTTTCAGCAGCCTCTAAATGAGTAACTCCAGTGAACAACTCCAATGAATCCAAACGACAGCCAGAGCTGACCAAGCCATGACATTTCTCTCCAAGAGGAGTCTAGAGCGCAGTTAGTCTGAGCAACTAACTTAGCTAGCCTTTCATGATTATCTGTGCTTCCTTCGTGTGTATTTGATTCCCTTGACCACAAAAAAATATCTGAAACACCCGAGACAGTTCAGGTCGATATTAGAACATTACAATAATGACAGAGGACACAGCAGTTCGTCTCTCACTCCTGCAACTTTACAGGCCAGTTCGGTCAGCTGACTCTCTTGGCCATGACTAGTGCAGTTAGCTAGCAGGCTAACGAAGTGATTTTAACGACGTCCTCCACCAAATATCATACTTCCACCGCGACTAAATGCTTCCCCAGACATCGTCCGATCTTCTCTTGATATAGATCCACGAGTGCTTCATTTCAGATGTTAAACAGGCAGTCCTAACCCCAGCCTGACGTTTCTGGCTTGGAGACACCATCCCAGACCAGGCTGGTCTGTAGGCGGAAGTGTCGTGGTAGTAGAACGGGTGATATGAGCCCTGATCTCAGATCAGTCCTCTCTGGGGCTCCCCCTGCTTCTCAGGATCCGGTTTAAAGTAAGTACTGACAATTGATCAGCTGCACGGTACGAAACATTTAAAGTCGCTTGAGCGCACAAACAAGTTTGTAAAAAATATTTCCCTGTTTTTCTTAATAGAAAAAAATAGTATGATATTTATCACATTGATCCGGCAACTAAACAAACAATTGCAAATCTTAAAAGTCGCTACTTGTTTGCACGCGCTATACAGAAAACACGCAAACAGTGCCTGAAAAAGTAGCTTTACAGACCAGCAAAAATACAAAGAAATTCAGTTTAAACTCAAATTCACGCTAATGGAACATCGGAGAGATTACTTATAATACTGCATGCACTACTGCATTTAATAATTACAAATTACATTACATATAACATTCCATCTATTAATTACTCATCATATTGCATGTAATGTTGCATTTATTTATTACTTGTAGTATTAAATGTTATATAGCATTTATACATAACTTTGAATATTGCATGTAATATTGCATTTATTTATTACTTACAATGTTGCATGTACTGTTGCATTAATTTATTTATACTCGCCATTGGTTTTTATGACATATTGTATTTCATATCGAGTTTTTTTCTAGATATTTTTATTCGATTTATTAGACTTTATATTTTTTTATTGTTTTTGTCTCTGTGGTCTGTTTCAATTTCCTTCAGGATCAATAAAGTTGATTCTGATTCTGATGTGACTTCCAATAGGGATCCTATTGTCTATTTCCAATGTGTTACTGAAGGATTTAAGCAGGACTGTTAAACTGTTATTGAGGTCAGTGTATTTTATTGTGTGTAATATCTTACGTCAAATGGCACTTGAATTTTGAAGTGATCAATGATTCATATGCTTTAAATACTAATGTTAAAAAGTTAACAGCTTTCCCTTTGTGTTACTACCTATTAATTAATTATTCAGAGTGCGCATTTTAATTTTAATTTTCACCATTGGACTTGTCCTGTACCCACCACCCTAAATTCATTTTGAAAAATATTTAAAATACACTGTTACACATTATAAAACGAGTTGAATATTAGTAAAGGACAATGTCATGCTTCCAGTTTGGGGAAGAACCTTTTGTATTTCACCATGACCGCGTCCCAGTCCACCAACATTCTACAATGATATTGTTGCTGTTAAAAGGCCCATTTCATACTTTTTTCCTTTAATTTTCTTTAACAAAGGTCCACTTATTTTATTTATGTAGTTTCATTAACCTAAACCACTCATGATTATTATTTACATGACAGTTTCTTACTTTCATGATACTTTGGATAATTAAAGCATGCTGTTGTTGTGCCTTTAAGTTTGACATATGCAAATGACCTTTGCTCTGATTGGTTGCCTTGTATTTCTTACATTTTTTTGCACAGACAGGAACTAAACTGCTGCAGGTTAAACAAATGGAAATATTTACTTGCAGTTTTTTGTGACATCACAATAATAGGGATTTTAATGTGGGCTGTTTTTGCAGTAAGTGTTCATGCACTACATCAACCTCTTGTCATTTCAAACAGCAAGGACACTTTGGTTCTGTGTAATATGGGCCCTTTAATGGAAGCGAGAAATAAACCAATGCTGCAGCTCTGTTTCACTGATACGTTTGGATTCGCTGAAGTATAGAAGCGTATTGCAAACATGTGTAATTTTACCTGCCCGTGACAAAGTTCAGCCTGTACGCAAATTTGCAACAAGTATCAAACCTATTTTCATGTAATGGAGTGTGGTGGAACCACATTTGTTATAAAACTTAATGTATGTTACAGGTTGTAATATGTTTATATTACATATGTAACCTGCATATTTGCTACTTATAGAAAGCAGAGTGAAGGGCTTTCTTTTGTCCTCTTGAGGTATACAGTTAGGGGAATATAATTTAGGGTTTTTAATGTACCTCCAGTGTTCATTCACATTATACACAATACGTGTATACGTACAACGCACTGGGACAATTTGGACAACGCAATGCTT
>JBBMFX010000016.1:3116712-3132637 GCA_037832545.1 Rhabdalestes septentrionalis | reverse complement strand
TGAAATAGACGCATGGGTAGGGTGTTCTTAGCCAGCGTGGAGATCACTGGTGTGAGAAGAGCCTTCACACCCCCCTAGCTTTCAAATTATAGGGCAGGTGCCAAAGGGTTAGGTGCTAGATAAAGAGTCCGTGGGTCAGGCTGATGAAAGGAGCTGTGTAACCTCTACACTGGACTTTGCTGGCTCCTGCTGGACCACCACGAGGTCATGTTTCTAACAGCGTGAGTTTTGCCTGCCTGAAGCTGCTCTGAGAATTAGGTGAACGGGCACTGTAGGACTTCTGTCTACCCTTGTGTTTTTCTTTCTTCAAGGTCGTTCTGTATCGAAAGGTAAGACATTCACACACAAGTGAGCACCCTTTTACCTATTGTTTTTTGTTTGTGCGGCAGTGACTAACTAAAATGTCCATGATTCTGATGTTTCACACTCATATTTACACTCATTTGTTTTTCCATGATGGATAAAAGGGCAATCACTGTTTAAGCGGCCATCATATAACATGCACTTGAGTTGTTTGTTTTGAAGCTATGAGTCTGTAATGATTCTCGTGACTCGAATATTTCCGTTCCACCTTAAAAGTTGCAGCAGTCTCTATGCGGGGCACGTGTTGGCTCCCCAAAGAGACTTTTGCCATATTTAAGGTGGAACGGAGTATTACGAATAAAGGCTGAGAACTGGTTCTCTGAGGGACATAAAGGTGAACGGAATGTATATGGTCGTATTCTTTGACATTTTAGGGAAAATTCTTAGATATTTACCTCTGAGGTGCAGTGAGTTGGTGGAAAGCAATGCAAAATGTCACGTTTAGTCTGTCAGAGGTCATTGTAATCATTAATGTTGACAGCCTGCTTGGTTCAGTCTGTGGGACTGATGTCTAAGAGGAGGGTTAGCTTACTTCTTTATCTCTGGACTACACCCAGGGGTTGGGCTGTTTTACAGATTTCGTCAGATGTACATAGCGTCTCCCCTTTCCAAATACCTCAGGTATGTTTGGAGGGTTTCACAACATTTCAGGTCCTCAGTCCTCACTGTCTTTTTCAGATCAGCTACTGTTTTATAGCTGTCTGGGCTTCACTGAAGGTGACTTTCCATGGCAGGTGGCCTTTTCCATATCTGGCAACCTTGCCTCTACTCAAACTTCAGCACCTCTTAAAGTGAAAGTCTTTACTTGCCTCTCCCAGCCCTATTATGTTATGTTGCCAGCACTACATATTACAATTTCTCACTTGGGAAAAGAGTGAGACCAAAATGTGTTGTCCTTCATCTCCATGTTTCTTCATGTACATTAATTTTGAGTGGGTGCCAAGTGGGCCTTGGCAACATGCTGCGATAGATAGGTGGGCCTTAATGTTGAAAAGGTTGAGAACCATTGATCTTGACCACGCCATTCAGTCCATCTGATATAGTTATCGGTGGTGAGAAATGTGAACAGCATGGTGTTTAAGTTCAGTGCAGCCACAGCATTTCAGGTTGCCCTGTTTTGTTTTGTTTTTTAAAGCCCAGTTGGAAGTTGCCCTTTGAGTAAAAACAATCAGAAAGTTCTTGAATGATCATTGTTCACTCCATTTTGGAAGAAGCAGCAATTCACAAAGCCATTGCTCATTTCTATACAAACTAAAACTAAAACTTACTTTGTTCTTCAGATTATTTGGAACATATACATTAAAATACAATGCATACTGTTTAAAATATTGTAGGGGGCCTTGTAAAGAGAAGAAAGTAAATTACAAATCCTTATTGAAACAAACATTTTCCGATAAGACAGTATTTTAGAATAGAGTTGCAGAGCAAAAGGCAGCATGAGTTCATCAATTTATTAATTCAAGTTTAGCCGATGTGCTACTATATGGGAAAATGTCGAATTTGTTTATACTGCCCAGAATTAATGCAAAGTCATTATAGACAGCAAATATGAGTATATGTCCTCTGACACCTAATTCCTTAGTGACCAGACTGCTGTGTGTTTGGTCATGTACTGAAGGCAGTTGTTAGTTCCTTAGGTGCTTTACTTGGTATATATTGAAGTATGAAAATAGACTGGAAGATGTGAGTGGTAGACTCTGCATGTGTTCATCATATCCTTTATAATAGCATGTGCTTAAAATATCTCAGGGCTGCTTGTGGTTGTTTAGAATCTGAAATGCAAATGGTGTCAAACTGGTACACCCATGAAATGCAAGCTCCTTGATCTGCTGAGATAACTCATTTAAATATAATGCTAGACCACACTTCTTCTGACTTGGTGTGAAGTACAGTTTGGCATTTTAAATGATTTTTGTGGGGTGTATCTTGTACAAGGTTATTTCAGAAATCATGTATTAAAATATTGAGGCTTTGTTTATTCTTACCACATTACCACATTAATTTCACAGCTCTTTTGATTGTTCTCTAGTGAAATGTCTCTGGTTTTCCCACGACCGAACACCAGCGCGATTGGTAAAAAGGACAAGCGACTCATGGCCGAGGTGAACGCCTCACCACTCAAGCACTTCGTTACCGCCAAGAAAAAAATCAATGGCATCTTCGAGCAGCTTGGCGCTTACATCAAAGAAAGCTCAGCCTTTCTTGAGGGTGAGTGCATCTATCTTCTCTCACGCCCAGGCTCCCAGTGTTTGAAAGTGATCTGAGGTCAGTCTCTGCCTGCACATATGAGGGATACATGGTCTGATTCTGAATTTTTTTTTACAGAATTTTTTAAAACATAAATTAATCTTTTATCAGTTCTGATTTACAGAGGCAAATGCAAATTTACACTGGTTTTTATAGTGTGTTGTGAGCATCTTGATCCAATAGAGATTCAAGTTATTGTTCTGTGGATGCTTTCATGAATTAAAGTACTTGTGTAACAAAAGGGAGTTATTTTGGGCTAAATAAAGTAAACCAAAAAATAAACTCGAATTTGTTGGTTGTTGATTAGTCAGTGTTTTAATGTATTGGTTTTTTGCTGTAATTAACAAAGTGTTGTGCTAGTATTTTGTCCACATTCAGCTCTAATCCTTTCCACCTTAAACGCACTGTTATTAGCCTGGATGTTGGTGCTGGTTAGCATTTCCAAGGCTGTAGTCCTGCAGAAGGAAGGCTAACATCTTCTGACAGAGGAGAAGTTATGTAACGGACAGGTAGCTTTTGGCTCCCTAAGGGATCCAGTCTTGACAAATCGGCTTAGTCATTGCTGTGTCTGGACAGAAGCAGGGAATACTTTCTCTCTGCTCAGACACATAAGGTGGAGACAGCGTCTGCTTCTTCATGCACTCACTTTTTAGTCACTACTGTCAGGTTTTAACTCTTTTAAGGAATTAAATGATGAAGTGACTTTTCCATTTTTTAATTGAAGTTATTTTTATAATGCATTCCTTCTCTTACCCAGTCTTGTTCAAGGACACGAAGTATAATTCAGTCAGGAATGAGAGCAAAAAATTCTATTAGTCATACTGTAAAACACTATTACTGCTACTACTACTAATGTTTCCAGCAATGTTATACAACTAAACTACACAATTAGCCTGTTGTGTTACGTTAAACTGCGTGTTGCCAGTTGATACTTTTCCTGAATGCAGTTGTATGTGTTGTGTTTCTGTTACAGAGACCTACAGTAATGAGGAACTGGATCCAGTCACTACAGAGGAACAAGTGTCAGAGGTGCGGGGTTATCTGTCCAAGGTGGCAGGGATCGGGGAGGTCTTGTCCCGCAGACACATGAAGGTGGTCTTTTTTGGCAGGTATGTGATCATGTTCTGCAGACACCAAAAACTGTGATTGGAAATATTTCTACAGTGAACAGTGAGTGTCATTGTCAGTCAGTGTACTGACTGAATACATTTTTACACTGTGAGTCAGTACTACAAAAACATAATTTATTGGGTAGCAGAGACAGGCTGAGACACACTGCATGTGAAGGAGCGGGTGGGAGCAACTCTAATGGATTTATTGCTTTTATCTTTCAGGGTGTGGCATTTCAAATATTGCATAATGTCACTAAGACTATGTCTACACATGCTAACTTGTAGTTGCACTTGTTTTAACTACTTACATGAATGGTGAGTCTAAATCTTTGATTATTTTATGTCCATAGGACCAGCAATGGTAAAAGTTCTGTTATCAATGCTATGCTGTGGGACAAAGTCTTGCCATCAGGCATCGGCCACACTACCAACTGCTTCCTGCGGGTGGAAGGGACAGATGGGAATGAATCGTTCCTACTTACAGAAGGATCAGAAGAAAGAAAGAGCATTAAAGTGAGTGAATGTTTTTCTGCCGTGATCTCTGCATGACCAGGCCTGACATGCAAAAGTGTGTGATTCTGAATTGTTCATATGCGAATAATGACTTGGACACACTACAAGTTGCCAGATCTCTGTACTGTTCCCATCACAGAACTTGCTGACTTTTAATCGAATTATGAATTTTCTGGTCTTTAGCTACATTTTCTCACAAAACACTTACTAGAAGTGACAAGATACTATGCATGAGACTGGTGCTGCATAGATGAATAAAACCTCCTTTCCTCTCCACTTTCCTTGATTTTGACTAATCTTGTTCTAGTATATTTATCTAGGCCTGCAGTACAGGTTACAGCAAACAAATAGGATAAGAATCTTCATTCAACTTCATTCAGTAAATTAGAATTGTTTTACTTCTAAAAATGGATGTCAACAAGAAGGGAGAAAGGAATATGAATGTAGAAATGTAGATTACCAACAAAGTCAATTAGGTATTATTGTCATTTGAGCCAGATACACATAGTACACTGAAATAAAACAACATGCCTCCAGAACCATTATGCAACAACGGAACAGAAACACGACACCCAAAGTTCACTAGTGCGGACAGGAAAAAAACACGAGCAGCAATACAACTGGGCAAGACAACATTTAGTGAAATCGACAATAGCTACTGTCTGGACCAATACAGTGTTTTGACAGGTACTGTATTCTAGCCGTGGATAGCTGTGTGCAAAAATGCATAACAGGTGTAGAAACAATATGTACGATTGTGTAAAAATAGTAGCAGCAGGACATAGAATGTGCATTGCCACAAACAGAAGTGTATTTGCCTCACCCTATGATTTACACTCTCATTGGCTATAGCTTATCACTGCCCTTGTTGTCAGTTATAATTTTAACACTACAAGATTTGGAAAATTAGGGCTAAAATCATGTATTGTGTTGTTGATTCGTGTGTCATTGATGGCTTAATTAAGTTTTGATAAAGAGGTATTTTCACTGCTGCTAAGAATGATGTAGCTGTTCGTAAAGCCTATTGGATTTAGGCTGATCATGCAAGGAAAAGCTCGGAAAATCCTCGATAGCTTAGAACCCTAATGTGTGCCGTCTTTTCTGGATAGTTGTTGCCTTGTAGAGACAGCTATGGTTAGACAAGCCCTGGTTAGTGTGCCATACATGTTTAAAAGTATTTAGAATGCTTTTCCACTTTCAAACATTTTATTTGCGTCTTTAGTTCTTTATTGAGGCATTTTCAAGCTAGCTTTTATTTAACAAAAGGTTTAGGCAAAACATCCAACAAAATGATATCCATGTCTTGAATTTGTGATGGGGCCAAAAGTGGTGCAGGAATGCCGAAAGTCTTGTTTGCGGTCATTTAGCATGTCGCATAGAAAGGTTCTTTTGTTCTTCAAAATGTGACTTGACATTTGGTTTGTCAGGATTTTTAGCTGACCATTCCATTTACTTTACTAGTCCACGTGAAATTTGGTGTGCTTGTAGCCCATTATGCCTGAGACGGAATAAGAGATTTCTGTCCCTATATAGCCGTGTCCCTTCACCATTTTGGCAAGTTATTCATTGTTCAGTGTCGGAAACAAGCAGGAAAGATATAGGTATCAAATGGGATATCAGTGGCTTACTGCCAATTTAAGGTTTCCATTTAAAAGCAACCAGTGTTCTCCCAACCAAGTCTGCTCCCAGATGGGTCACATTGACATTGTTACACATTGTACAAATTTTGCATCAGAAATGTTGGTGTTTCTGGCCTCATTCCTCCAGGGGAAGGAACGTTAGCGCTGTGTGTCATAAAGGATGTGTACCTGTCAATTAAAAAACCCAAAAAACTGACGAAGTTGAGCTATAGGGGGTTCTGTGTAATTTTCTGTTGATTAATTTGCTTGCTTTTGTTTTTTTTATGCTAAAAATGACTGGTGGTGCTTCTTTAACTCATTCAGTTTCCTCATTGGTTTTTAAAAACTGAATATATCTAATTTACTTCCATGTTTTTTCAATACAAATACGGTAATGCAGATGAACATTTAAATATATCATTAATCTGCAGGATTGACTTCTAGCCAAAACTTATTTGCTGGCATGAAGCTAACTTCAGACAAAAGAATTAAATTATTAATTCAACACTGTTTTGCGCTTGTCAGTTGACCGACCTATAATTAGCCCCACATGAGTCTGCAGCTCACCCTGGCCAGTTGTCACAGAGCCACACTTCTTACCATCCAAACTCTGGTTTCCCTGGTGTGTAATGTAACAAGAGAAAGTGTGAGACCTGTGAGTGTGTGTGTGCTTGTACTGCTTATTGCTGCATATTTGATACAACACAGGATTTTCATATTTCCTTAGACAGTGCCATTTGGTCAGTCTCACAGTCCTATTGAAAGCTGATATGGCCTCTCTTGCATTGTGTCATGTTCACCAGCTTATAATGCCATGCCCTCATCCCTTCAACATCTAAACATAGCACAGCCACAACAGGACATGGGTTCTGCCTGTCAAGTATGTCTGCGTTCTATCTGATATGGGGGAGAGTGACTCAAATGTGTCCTGCAGTCTTGCTCTCCCTGTCTCATCTTGCACGTACACCTCTTCTCTGCCCTGTGGTAAATAAGGGAAGCCGTTTCAGCTTTGCCCACTTGCATAACTTGTCGACGAATGTTAAACATACATGCCCTTCGGGAAAGGCCTCAAGTTTCATACAGTCACTCTACCTCAGGAACCTTGCACTGAGATTTTCTTGAATGTCCCCGGCATCCTAAAAGCAGGTATAGATATACATGTGGTGGGCATAATGTTCTTATATAGAGAACCCCAAATAATTTGACTGCAAATACAGTAGGATCTGGATACGGATGTTGTGATCCAATATGCTGGAGAACTTTAAGCACCGATAGCTGCTTACATCAGTACTGTTTCTCAGTGGTAGTTGCATAAAAAATTGTTGGTCTGTCGCCGTCATTTATATTTCTAATAATATATAATCTGGCTTTTTAAAAAATTAATTGTAGAATCATGCCCAGTTATAACAGCAGAACTCTCAGGGCTGAGTGATATGGACAGAAATTTAGTATTGCGATTATGATACTTCATATTACAATTACATTGGCTTTCAAAAATAAAGAGCGTAAATCACCTTTCTACAATTGTTCACTAAGCTGATTCATAAAAATGTACATTTTAAATTCAGTGATTGATTTTAATTGAATAAGCCCCATGTGTGTATATTCTTGTGTGATCCATTTAAACAATTGGCAAATTTATTAGTAGGATATTGGCATATGTCTTGTCTTCATTGATGTGGCGTCTGCACATTGAGATTTTTCCACTACAAAACAACAGTTGCTCACCAAAGCACTTGTTTTGGATTCATTTTGGTTGATATAAGAATAATTAATTGTTTAGAAAAATTGCAACCAGTGCATACGTAGATTTTGAATTTAGCATTTCATCTTTAAAAGGGGCAGCTGGTCTAGGTAGTTGTGATCAGAAGGTGGTGGGTTTGAATCCCAGGGCACTGTGTTCCTGGCTGCCTGCTGTTTGGAGAATGGGTTAAATGTAGAGAAAGATTTTCACCCTAATGTTAATAAACCGTTTGTGTTTTGGCAGACGGTGAACCAGCTGGCTCATGCTTTGCATCAGGATGAGGATCTGGATGCAGGCAGCCTGGTGTGTGTCATGTGGCCTAAAGCAAAATGTGCTCTGCTGCGTGATGACCTGGTGCTAGTGGACAGGTAAGCTGAAAGATCTGACACTCACACAGGTTTAGTGCCATTATATCCTGTCTAATTCCTGCCTTAACTTCAATCCTTAGACACGTTTACCAGGTCATGACAGCTCAAGAGTTTAAAAGTGTTTCAGATCATCTAATTTTACCTAGTGACCATTTTATATTTATTATATATGTATGAAAACATGTTGCAGCACATTTCTGTATAGTAGAATGACATTCAGTAGGATGAACCCTGTGTTTGAGTCATGGAGGAGAGATATGGGGATAAAAAAACAACAGTACCGTTGATCTATGATAACTGTGATTTAATTTTCACAGCCCTGGCATAGATGTCACCACAGAGCTGGACAGCTGGATAGACAAGTTTTGCCTGGATGCTGATGTTTTTGTACTGGTTGCCAATTCAGAGTCTACTTTGATGCAAACGGTGAGATATATTTACATTTGATGGTGTTTTGCTGCTTGTAGGAATTTGGTCTGTAGGAGACCTGAAACAAATGCCACATGGATCACTGCAAGCTGTTCTGGTACTAACAAAGGGGTTTTGTGATTACAGGTCTGTGGGTACTTGCCTTGGCTCAGTGAGCAGTAGTTTATCTGGAGCTCAAAGAATGCCGGGAATTTTAACATTTACAGGATCAAAGCCATCCAGTAGATTAATTTGGACAGAACTTTATTTAGTGTAAAGCTAATTGCTTGACTGAGCCCATACAACCTTCACAACATGACTCATCTACTGTTTTGTTTTGTCTCTGTAGGAGAAATCATTCTTCCACAAGGTGAATGAGCGCCTCTCCAGCCCCAATATCTTCATCCTGAATAACCGCTGGGATGCCTCAGCCAGTGAGCCCGAGTACATGGAGGAGGTATGACAGAGCGACACATCATGAAATGCACACTCCAGGGGCCGGTCTCATGAAGCAATATTTACAGCTTATCCAGCTAATTTAGGTTTGGTTTGATCTAACCAAAACTGTTCGATATGAACAAAGTATTGGTATTGCAATTATATTGTCGCAGTTCAGCACACAGCTGATGCTACTTTCAGCATATTAAATATCACTTTCTAGAAATTAAGAAGTCTGTGTACGTTCTCTCTTCCATGAATACAGCCCAAAATGGAAACTAAGCTGCAAATGCAGCCTGTTTTCAGATCATAGCTTTTGTGGCACAAAACCAACACACATTTGTATGTCCTTATTCATCCTAAAGCAGTTTAGCCCCCCACATATGCATGCTAAAGTTCTGAGGCTCGCATACTAAAGCTGCAGTACAGACTGGCCATTGAGAAAAGAGACCATTTACAAATGTTACAGTAACAAATGTTACAGTAACATGAAAATGCCTATTTAAAGATAAGCAGAGATTGAAAAATTGTCATGTAAGAATGAATTATGCATTTATAATATACTTTTTGCACACAACGCCTGACAATCTTAATGGATAAGTAAAATGGAAGTAGAATGTAAAAAGTGGAGAATTTACAAACACCAGTTTTACTTTTGAAAACCACAATACATTAAATCGTCTAGTAACGGTCATCTAGACCTGTGTTTGGTCACACTGAGGCTCATTTGCATTTTGGAGCCTTTTTGTGATCTCAGTATTGCGGAACCCTTTATCTTGATAACAGTTGATAGATTATATTTTCTGCAGCCCTAATCTTACCCTAAAGTTTTTGCCTCTGAATGATCAGTCGTCATCCTGGCAATGATTGCTGCATGATTAACATGCTCCTGGGAGATGTATTTTTTGTTAGTTTGTTTTTCTTTTATTATAGCTTTCCACTTAGCCCTGTTGAGCAGGCATGATATGTTTTGTTTATATCTGTAGTGTCAGTTTCGCAATGGAGATGTTGCTAACAAACAATAGTGACCCAGATTGTGTCGGTACAAATACTTCATCTACTTCATTCACCATTTCTGTAAGATGCAGCAGGCTTGTGGATATGTTATAGGACACAATATGTCTTGCCTCCTGTGATTGGCTGTTCACCATTAACATATTGTTTTCATGTGCATAATGAAAACATGAGTACCTAAACTTGAATTTACAGACAACTACCTGTCATTGTGAAACTGTCGTTTTGTCAGGATCCCTTGTGCAAGCTGAACATGCTTTATGAGGGAGGCCCCTAGGTCTTATGACCTTGCTTTTATTTAAACAGCATGACAGTAGTTAGGTGTTCTGCTAGTCTGGCCTCAGGAGTATCATGGCATAGTACTGGAATGCAAGTGTATTTAAACTCTGCTATGATCATTTTAGGAGTAAAAAGTGAAATGGCAAGCCACACGTTCAGGAGCATGAATAAGGCCTCAACCTTTTTATGAGAAACCAGGGCAGTGGAGAAACAACTGTAAATGCTAATTGGTTTCATGTGCATTATGCTAACCAATTAAGTGCTATTTGGTAGAGACTTCAGACTAGGTGCAAGGGGAGACACACATCTTTGTTGTGTTGAAACTACACACCTGCTGAAATGCCTAAATTCAGTTCAAATCAGAGCAGTTATACAGCTTGGTAATTGTGGAATACTTACATATTTGGTTACAAAAATTAGTTCTGATATTATATTAAATACTTTGAACACTGTCGGTGCTATATTTAGATACATTTTTAGACACATTTCTTATTTCCCATAAATCTTAAAGTAAATTTATATATCTTGGCCAGAAACAGATACTGAACCCTTGGGGCTACAAAGCTGTAAATGGCTGTTTTGAGTGCGTTAGACTGAGTGTGTGAGTATGAACATGCCTGTGTGTTTCAGGTCAGAAGACAGCACATGGACCGCTGCACAAGTTTCCTAGTGGATGAGCTGGGAGTTGTGGACCGAGCACAGGCCAGCGATCGCATCTTCTTTGTCTCTGCCAAAGAGGTCTTGCAGGCACGAGTGCAAAAGGCTCAGGGCATGCCTGAAGCAGGTAGCAAACAGTATATGTGTGGGATTATAGGACAGGCTACTGTTTCAGACTATAAGACTTTGTCAAATGAAAGTGGATTTATTTTTGAAAATCAGTTTTATTAATATCATGCTAAGAAGTTATTTGCAGCCATGTCAGGCCTTAAGCTGCCTCTTTTCAGCAGTACTTCATTATTCATGTAAAGTAGCTTTATGTACACACGCCTATGTCCTCACTCCTCTTTGTTTTGCAGGTGGTGCCCTGGCTGAAGGCTTTCAAGCTCGAATGTTTGAGTTTCAGAACTTTGAGAGGAGGTTCGAGGTGAGTCTCTTATGCTGCTTGAAGCTCTGAATTAAGGTTTTGTGCAAACATATGCATATATATCTATTTTTATTAACACAACTTTTTTTGTGTTTTTGTGTTCTTGTAGGAGTGTATCTCACAGTCAGCAGTGAAAACAAAGTTTGAGCAGCACACTGTGAGAGCTAAGCAGATATCAGAAACCCTTCGACTGATCATGGATTCGGTGCATGTGGCTGCCCAAGAGCAAAGGTGTGCAGTCAGTCCACACTAGACCGCTAGGAAATGTTTTTTTCCAAGGTCACAAACCATACTAACTTCAAGTCACTATTTGACCAATAAGTGTATCGTCTGTTGTGCCCTGAGGTGCTGCAACCTTTGAGGGAAAACTGGATTTAATTTAAAGTCACTAAATTATTTTAGACCCAGACCAAGGATTCAAATTCTCTCTGACCTTAATTTGTAAAGGAGAGAAATAGCAGCTTTTGTTTTTGCAGAATGCTTTCAGAGCTTTTTAATAGTGAACTGTGAAATGTTTGATGATGCTTATGTTTCTGATCCATGTTTTCAGGATACACTGCATGGAGACAAAAGAGGAGCGAGAAGACAGGCTGGAGTTCATTGACAAGCAGTTGGATCTCCTCACTCTGGACTGTAAGAGCAAAATCAAGAAGATTACAGAAGAAGTGGAGAAACAGGTAACATAGATAAATAGACCCAGTGACATTCATCAAACCAGCAGTCTTAACAGTTTTTTCCCCTAATAACAGTTAGGTTTTGTTCAAATGTACTTGTCTTTTAAGGTTCACGTCCGTTTTCAACTTGTTGTTGATACACAATGCCATTTCATACTGAGCTTTGAACTTTGGTCAGAACCTCACTTTTCCACACTGTTCAGTCTAACCTTTCACCACTCTGTCTCTTCTAGATTAAAATATAGGTGTATTCCAATAGCTCAAAGTACAGTGTTTTGCACATCTCACAGTTTTTTAATCAATATGTTTCTTAAACTTTTTAAAGCTTATTTAGAATGTCAAACTCCAGCGAAGTTTTCCTGTATTTAATACCCAAGCAATGCTTAGTGCTTCAGCCTCAGTTATGACCTCAACTGTGATAAGTTGTGCCTTACATTGAATGAATGGCCATCACAGGTTACCAAAATTGTTGAAGCCAATTTTAAACACCCAGTGGACAAGAAAACATACATTCTTGCTTTACTAGAAGATGGAGATAATGGTAATTTTATTGGCTGTTGATAGAAAGTCTAAATTAACAAGCATACCCTATTGAATTGCATTCAGATTCCATTAAAAAACTTAGCATAATCTACTGACTAGGGCTGACCAGGGCACTCTAAACTTGTCTGACTATCATCTGTTCATAACTACCGGTAATGGCAGTCTCATCCTGGCCTGTGTTATGTGATCAGTGCCCAGCAGGAGATGTTACTGCTGCACAGCATACAACCTGACAGTTGCTTTATATCTAAATAAATTCATGTTCGTTCAGGTGTCAAATGCAATGGCCGAAGAGATAAGGAGACTGCATGTGCTGGTGGATGACTTTCACATGGACTTCCATCCCTCTCAAGTGGTTTTGAAGGTGTACAAGAACGTGAGTCCTCCATCTGTAGCACTGCATTTCCCTGCTGTTTTAATCTTGTTTATGATCAGCTTTCCGTAACTTTCACTTTCTTATTTCTTGTTCACTGTTAATGGTCAAACCTGGCGGGTGGAAAGTCCACAGATTTTCTAGTCATGTTGTTCATGCCTGTGCTTGTGTTGACATTGGAGAATGGCAAAGCATTACCCCCTGTTCCTAAAGACCCTGTTTGTGTGTGTTTTCAGGAATTACACAAGCACATAGAGGAGGGCCTGGGCAGGAATATGTCTGAAAGATGTTCCAATGCCATCACTGCAGCACTTCAGATCACCCAGACCGAAATGATAGGTCTGTATTACATTCATAAGCTGTTGTTCAGAGCAAAGACTAAATGACTATTGATGTTTATGCCAAATATAGAGAAATAGTGCTCAGCTGTGCATAATTATTGTATAATACATATAAAAAATGTCCAGATGTTATTGTTGAGTATATGTTCATTAGCATTTCAAGAAAGAGTGCCAGTAAATCAGCCAATATTCAGTTAAAACCAGAATGACAATCATACACTCAAAAGATACATTCATTTCATTTTCAGTCCATTGTTCTTGAGTTGTGTTTGTCAAACCTGGTCCTGTGGAGGCCCACTGACTTGCCCATTTTAGCGAGAGGTTGTTAATGAGCTGATTAGTTGCTTTGGGAGCAAGGAAAACACTAAAATGTGCTGAGTAGTGTACCTCCAAGACCAGGATTGGGAAACTGTTCAAGAGCACAGAGCTGACAAACATGATCACTGTCTAGTAACTTATAGATCAACTTATAAACGTATAGATGAATTAACACTTCTGTCATCCTCCCACTCAGATGGCCTGAAGCCCTTGCTGCCCTTATCAGTGAGGGAACAGGTGGATAGGATGGTGCCCAGGCAGTGTTTCAGCCTCAGTTATGACCTCAACTGTGATAAGTTGTGCAGTGATTTCCAGGAAGACGTTGGCTTCCATTTCTCGATGGGCTGGACCATGCTGGTCAACCGCTTCCTCGGCCCCAAGAACACCCGCCGTGCCCTCATGGGTTACAATGATCAGGTACCGGCCTTGTCTGTATAAGATTAGATTAATACTTTGCGAGGTTGACTGAAGTGTCCACAGGCAGCACAAACAGAAAAACCTTCGCTTCATGCTTTATACATGCTTTTCAGAAGACTGCTGAAAGAAACCATGAGGGAATAATGTTGCAAAGAAAGTGTGTACTTAGCCTGCAGTGATGTTGTTTAGGAAGTTGGTTCATGTCAAATTAACATTCAAATGAATGCCAGGACTCCAGACTTCATACTGATGCCTCTTCTCCCCTAGGTAAGCGATACTTACGCACCTGGCCATCCACATAACGTAAAATAACTACTTTCTTCCATAGCTTCATGGTCCAGTTTTGATGTTCACATGCCTGTTTTAAGGGCTATGGGCGGTGGGCGGCTCACTTTGGGCAATCTGACCAGTCTGTAGCTCTGTGTAGCCCCTGATGCAGCAAGCTGCAATGAAATGCCTTCTGAAACCTTCCTGTAATTTTGTTCTTCAGTAGCGCTGCTATATAAACAGAACTGATAGGTTAACCTTCACAACCTTTGTGCATCAGTGAGCCTTAAGTGCCTGTGACCCTGTGCCTAGTTCATGGGTTGTCTTTCCTTGAACCACTGCATCTTGGAAACACTCCAAGACGTGCCCTTTTGGAGATGCTCTGACCCCGTCATCGATCCACCACAATTTGACCCTTTGGAGTCGCTTAGATCCATACAGTTGCCCATTTCTCCCTATACCAACACATCAGCTTTAAGAACTGACTGATCATCTCAAGCACCTGTCATAGGATAGAATCTTTTACACAGCAAATGAACAATATTATTAACTTCACCTGTCAGTGTGTTTTAAACTTGACTTGTGGCTGTTTTTTGGGGTTTTTTTTTACTCTGTTCTCTGTGGCATTCAAAACCCCGCACACAGGTGCTATTAATGGTGGGCTTACACTGCAATTTTTGAGATGATATTTCACTCATGCGGCCATTTAGGGGCTTGGACCGGAGTTTCGCCTTAATTGTGTGTTGTGCATCATTTAGTGTATATGAGGTAACGAAAAGTGATTAACATTCATGACCAGCTCCCGTTTAGCAATCGAATGGTCGCAAGAAAATCAAACTGCTTTGAAATCCTGGTAGGCCCTTGTGAGGTCGGATCAGAGCATTGGGACATCCAGTATGAGAACACAAATCATGTGCTCCGAACCTCTAACCCAGGGGTGGGCAAATCTGGTCCTGGAGGGCCGTAGTCCAGCATGTTTTGGTGATTTCCCCCCTCAGAAACACCTGGTTGAAATTGCCAGTTAATTGTCAGATTTAGTCAATATGTTTGAGTAGGACTACCATCAAAATGTGCTGGACACCGGCCCTCCAGGACCAGATTTGCCCACCCCTACCCCTATATGACTGAGTCGCAGTTTGAGCAGTACATCCAGCTTAACATGTTCATAAATTTTTCTTTGACTCACAATCCATCAATATTTTTGCTGGCATACATATAACGCAAAATAATCATTATTTAATACAGAAAGGGCAACATTCAGGTTTTCAGGGCCATATATCCCAGAATGTAGACCAAAGGTTTTTTAAAAAGTTGTTCAAAGATATTTTGTCCAAGTATGAAGATAGTTTGAGACGTGCATGTGTGTGTCCATCCTTTCACAGGTCCCCAGGCCCATGGCAATCACCCCAGTCAGTGCTGCCATGCCCCCTTTTCCCCAAGGCTCCATGACTCAAGAAGAGCTAATGGTCTCAATGGTGACTGGACTGGCGTCTCTCACCTCCCGGACGTCTATGGGCATCATCGTTGTAGGAGGCGTGGTAAGTAGAATACCAGTTTACCTTAACCCCAACAACTTCAAAGAAAACTAACCTTGCATATGGTGGAGTTCAATTATGAAGAAGAGTGGGACATGGTTAACAGAAGCTTTGATATTCAGTAAAACAGGAACATGCTTGCACGTGGCCTCTGTTTTGTAGTAATGTCTCTTTCTGTCTCTTATTCTCTGTCTGTCTCTCTCTCTCTCTGTCTCTCTCTCTCTCTGTCTCTCTCTCTCTCTCTGTCTCTCTCTCTCTGTCTCTCTCT
>JBBMFX010000016.1:3095044-3116612 GCA_037832545.1 Rhabdalestes septentrionalis | reverse complement strand
ATAAAACATGAGTTTATATTCCAGGTTTTAGTGGAATTACTGCCACCTGAGACGCCATTTTGAATCCAGACATCCTTGTTTTCAAAATAGAATAACAACTAAACAAACTGCTAAAGCCCAGTTTTTTCAATCCTTTATATACCTCATAAGCCATTTTGAAAATCCTGCCGCAGACGCGTTGGACGGAAAGCCACACATACCTCCGGTTAGCCGTTTACATGCTATGCTCACCATAATAATCCTCAAATCTCAACAAAAATGACTCATAACTCAAAACACGTGTAAACACCTCAAACCCAATTCGAAAGCACCTCTGCCGCAAGTTCAGCGCGTCTCTGGAAATTTCTTGTGGAAAATCCATTCTTCTGTCCAAATATCCACATCAAATGTCTTCGAAAGTCCTCAGCTTAACTGGAATGCCTCTTATGTGTCCATTTTTTGTGTTTAAGCTGTAAGAATAGCCATTTTACGCTCGGGACGAAAGCCGGATGTAACTGGATAAAAAAGTAGGTTTTTTTGCGATTACGCCCATTTCTCGAAGTAGGCCAACCAAAGACAGCATTTCACATGAACGTCAATTTTATTGGTTCTCATTCAGTACATGTGACAAGCGACTGCGGTGTGAATGGGCCATAGAATTGTCCATTATAATGAAGTCACCAAAGTGCAAGTCTGTGAGAGGCGGGGCTGTCTCTCTGGACCTGAGTGGTGTAGAGACATGGGGGAGGGTTGGAAATCCTGCTTGGAACCTCGCAATTTGGGGGGGGTTCTCCAATCATGTTTAAAACTGAGTTTTTTAAACCGGGGACCCATTTAAAGCGCCCAACACGCAACAAGCTACGGGGACTGCTTTTGTAATCGCACTGGGGAAAGAGCACCAGGGGGAACACAGGCCTGAGATCCAGAATGCTCCAAGTTCGATTCCACAGTGCGGGTGTAGAGGGGGCCAGGCTCGGATCCTAGAGTTTATGCAACTGAGGGCTAAGGCTTCTTGTATCCGCGTGCAGATGCTTCATCGGAGCTGCAAAGCTGAGGACCGAAGTCCTGCAAAATCATCGCAAAAGTCTCTGCAGAGCTGCGATCTCCAGCTACTTCCAAGCTGTGGGCCGCTGGCCTGAGAGCTGAAGTGCCCCAAGCAGGCTTCAGCTCCAGAGGACCTTCATTCTCCACACTGGCACGAGGATGGCTCACGCTCCCTCCAGAATCCCGGTGAGATGGCTGCCTTCAGAGTCTGTGTGGGGACCTGCAGCGCATCTGGAGGGTAGTGAGGTCCAAGGTGCAGGTTCCATACACAGTATTTTATTATAAAAGATACAGACTCTACACTTAACAAAACCAAAGAGGCATCCTGTCTTTTAAATATAAAACACGGGAAGTGTGAATGAAATACAAAACACACTTCGACAAGAACCAATCTTAAAACACTATCATTTAAAGTAAACAATCCCCTGCTGTGACCAAACCTCAAACAGTCCCATAACGTCCCAAAAAAGGAGTCCCACATGCAAACAGCAACCTCTACCGACCACTGGCCGAGACATTACAGGGTGTTTTGCTCTTCTGGTGTGTGAATTTTTAATAGTGATAAGTGATTTGGTGTATTAAACGTGTTGAAAAACTGCTTAAGCAATTGAAAAAAACTGTAATTTACATTTTACAGGTCTTATTAAAAAATATGTTTAGGCATTGTGAGTAACAGAAAACTGTGAAAGATTTCTGTACCATCAAGACTGTAGCATTTATGCCATGTGGAATGATGTCCTGGCCATCTGATTTAAAGGCATCATTAGAACTCACTCACTCACTCACTCTCTCTC
Source organism: Rhabdalestes septentrionalis (assembly GCA_037832545.1). Classification (NCBI taxonomy): domain Eukaryota; kingdom Metazoa; phylum Chordata; class Actinopteri; order Characiformes; family Alestidae; genus Rhabdalestes; species Rhabdalestes septentrionalis. The sequence goes on along the minus strand of JBBMFX010000016.1, from coordinate 3,114,795 downwards.
TCTCTCTCTCTCTCTCAGATCTGGAAGGCAGTGGGCTGGAGGCTAATTGCTCTGTCTGTAGGACTCTATGGTCTGCTGTATGTGTATGAGAGGCTCACATGGACCACCAAGGCTAAAGAGCGAACTTTCAAGAGGCAGTTTGTAGACTACGCCAGCGAAAAGCTGCAGCTCATAGTCAGCTACACCGGTTCCAACTGCAGCCACCAAGTCCAGCAGTAAGTCTCAGTTCAGGATGCACAAACCCGCTTTGAGTAATGTGCCATGTTCATGTCTCATCTTTTACTTACAATGTTAAGATACAAGAGTGAAACTACTTGGACAGATCATGAGGTGATCATTTTCACATTTTCACATTTGTAGCTTGATCTTAAACTTTACCTTAAAAGTTTATGCCAACATACCTATTTTCTATTCAGAAACTATTTGCATTATTTCTTCTTAGGGCTGTTACAAAGTTGAAATTGCCACTGCTTTCAAAAATCTCCTCACAAACTTCGTTTTATTTTACCAGAAATAGCAGCAGCTAGAAAGTTTTGTGTAGTATTGTCCCTATAAACCTCAATTCTGTAGCTGCTGTAACATATTTTGTCAAGTTTCATGTTGAAATGCACTTCAACAAATTGAACACACTTCCAAATTTTGTGTTCAAAATCTTCTGTTTAGATAAGGATGAATGGACATGTTTAGTTCACTTGGCAGGAGCAAACTCCATGCTGTGGCTGTTGTTTTTTGTTTTTATTTATACATTGTTTTATTTTTTATCTCTTGTCTGGGATCTCCAGTGAGTTTCCAGCCCCTCAGAGCTAACCGAAGCTGAATTATGTCTTTCCTGGTAAAACCTCTCAAATACTCAGCCTGTAGCAGTTCTGGAAAGAGGAGAGAAGTGTAATCCAGTCACAACAGATTAAAACTAGCAATGAGTTTGCTAAATCTGTGCCTTAATGGAAATGTCATTTTGTCATATTGTTATTACATGAATCCAGATGGAATAAATAGGCCCAGATTTGTGGCTTCCCTCTCCCTGATTGGAATGTCTGCTTGCTACCGCCATCTAGTGGACGACCTTATGCCATGCATCTTAGTGGCAGAAGCACCTAGACTGACGGATGCAGAGCAGGCTGGGTCTCAGGCTGAACTGCAGGGAATAGTGATGACGAAGTTGTAAAGCAAGTAGCTAAGATTTTTCTCAAAACTGACACTATATTTGTCGCTAGGTGCTTTTTGGGGAAAAAAGGTGTTAAGGGGTCTGAAAAATCATTAGAATTGGCAACAAATTTGTTAAATTGGCATCGCTGGAATAGTGTGTTTCGACAAACACCAAAATTCGGGTTACATCACAGTTGAAGATACAGATCTGCGCCATAACTCGAGGACCCCCTATATAAAGGAAATGGAGGATTACGCAAAACGGAGTTCTTATAAATCGCCGGGCTGATGAAACTATCCAAACTGAGCTTGAGAGCTCGTATTAGAGTTTAGATCGGGCCCAAAAAGTGAGACCCGACCCGAGCCTGTGCACCTTGTGCCCGAGCCCAGCCCGGCCCGACATATTAACTGTAATTATCGGCCCGAGCCCGATTTAAACCCGACCATTTTTTTTAAATACGTGTGATGATTTAAAAAAATCAAATGCTTGATCATTTGACACTGGCTCGAGCCATGTCGGGTTCGGGCAGAGAATCTAAACTCTAGCTTGTATAGTGAGTGGACAAGAGTTACATTTAAATAGAATAGTCTGATAAGTTTCTGGTGGGAGAAAGAAAATCAAAATACATCTGGTCACACTAGGGATGCATTTTAATGACAACCGACTAGAATCCTATTGATTTCCAGTGTTTGATAGCAGTATTTGTGTGTGTGTGTGTGTGTGTGTGCGTGTGCGTGCGTGTGACACAGGGAGCTGGCAGGCACCTTTGCCCAACTGTGTCAGCAGGTTGATGTGACGCGGCAGCAGCTGGAGGATGAGATTCAGGACATGAACCGTAAGATCGAACAGCTGGACTCTCTACAGAGCAAAGCCAAGCTGCTCAGGTAATAAGCACATTTCCCTAAACAATCTCTTCTATACTCCGAAATAATCCTCAGAGGAAACGGTGCTTATCCTAAAGAGGCTTAGTACTTTTAGCTTTGTTTTCTTATAAATTAAGTGTTGGAGAAACTGACCATTGTGGTTCATGGTAGTGACTAAGGTAAAAGCAAACCTGATATGTAAATTGTGGAAGCAATATGTTTTAATTAATTCTGAGGCAATTAGTGTTTTAAGTACTAATTTTGTTTAATAGTAAAATGAGTATTTTTGTATTTTGTATTAATCGGTGTGTGTTCTGCAGGAATAAAGCTGGCTGGCTGGACAGTGAGCTGAACATGTTTACCCAACAGTACCTTCAGCAGGGCCGATAAAAAGTTAACCTAACTATTGAACCACAAGACCAACACTTCAAGTGCTACTACATAACATGAATTGTTCTGTTATTCTTGTACAAAGAACAACATTAGCCATGCTTTTAAAGAAGACCTCATTCGATTATAACAAATAATTTTGCCATGAAGTTTCTAAAACGACTGTTATTTTGTTCTTTTGTTGTTTCACAATGAGAAACCTGCCTACAGTGGTGGTAGACTGTACCACGAGGAGAGGCGACCTAATAGGTCCTTTTGTTTGTTTTCTTTTTGTAAAGAGAGGCTTGCATTTTGTCAAATTAATTATTTATTCTTTTGCGTTTGACTTCATGTGAAGTTGTTCTTGTTGTCTACCTTGTCTCTATAGGTCGTGGCTGTGGGATTCAGTGATATTCCCTGCTTGCTAGGATAGGTTGTAGATGAGAGGCTGTGCGTGCGAATGGATCCTAAAGTTCTCTGTGAGCCAGGTGCTTCCCTGACCCGATGATGCCAAAATCAGGGATTCTTGTTAATCACAGTCCCAGCCCAGCAATCGTAATTGCACTTCACTTTTAGAAATGTAACCAAATAACTGAGATCTGTGAGGATGTGCGCAAATCATGGGTATGCTTTGCCCATATGGTCTGTTTAAATAGACCTGACTTTAGAATCTGCGTGGGCTGCAGCTATGCAGATATTAGTGGCGATTTGCACCGATGTGTAATATGAATGGCATTATGCTGGCATCCTTGGGCAGCAGTTTCATATAGTATAGTTTTGTAGTCTTGGCTGGTGTGTGAGGTTGGGTCGGTATTTGCGGTGTGGGGTTGTAGATGGAGAATGATTCCAGGAAGTCGTCCGGTGCGGTCAGTTTTAGGTGTGTAAGAAATGCGGACTGATTTTGGTACTGTAGCAGAAGCCTTTGAGCAATAACCATATATTACAGAGACGGAAGCTGCTGAAATGCAGCACTGTGCATGATGACGAATGGATAGCAAAGGTGTGAAATGAAGAGAGCAGAGAAAATAACTGAAGAGACTTGAGCTAAGACTATTGGCAAAGTTTTCAGTCACTACTGAATGGCATTCGTGCATTTCTGTTCATAAGAAAAAACCTTGTCTAACATTTGGAGGGATGAAATTATTGAAAACATGGTGCCTCCGAGATTTTCTTTGTCCTGTTGCTGCACTATACTGGCTTACATTGCGATATGAAATCAGTTTATGTAGAAAGTATACTCTGAGAACACTCGGCTCCAAGATGTAAAGACCACTTATGTCTATAAACCACCATTAACCCTTGTAAAAGCCTGTTGAGTTTGGACTGTGGTTTGTGCCAAGTGTTTAATAAGGCAGTTTGAAGAGCTCTTCACTGATTGTGCACTTTATTTTTGCTGCTTTGTTTTTGTTTTTGTTTTCTTAAATTACATTTTGTATCTTTTGCCTTGTGGTCAGCAGGTAAGGAGATGAAAGTAAAAACCGATTGACCAATAGATTCCATGTTAATAGTAAGGTGTAGATGTGTGCATGCAGTGATTGTTGTAATAAGATGTCGTGTAACCCACATGTAAGAAATGAAATAAAAAAAAGGCTACTGTTAGTTCATTTGCATGCGTTTTATTTATTTATTAATTTATTTTTATGAACACTAAGCTCACAGTGTGCTTGCAAAATAGTAATTCATGTAAGAACAGTGTTTGGAGGCTTTGGAAGCACAGATGTCGCAGCTGCAAAGCTGTATTTTATATATTCAGTGCCCAGCACGATAATTGACAATTTGATAAAGCCTATGAAAAATACTGTTAACCAGCGTGGCCCTATTCTGAAAATATAAAGGTGGGATTGCAATGATGTGTACTGTTATAGAGAACACATTTCTTTCCCGAATTTAGCCCTGTCTAGTTCACACAGTAGTTAGGTCTCGCCAATCACAAAATGGATTTAAAGGAGTAAGAGCTAGCACATGCTTCCCTGAAACGTGAAGCAGGATAACATTTTCCAACTACTGTAAACAAAATCATAGACAGAAGTATCGGGACACACCTAAATGCCTAAATACTAAGACATTTTTGACAACAACATGGTTCCTTCTGTGTAGACACTGGGAAAGAACCTTTTCTATTCCAGCATGGCACTGCCCCAGTGCACAAGCAAGGGGGAGTTTGATGTGGAAGAACTCGATTGTCCCGTAGAGCAGCGGTCCCCAACCTTTTTATCACCGCGGACCGTTCAAAGCTTGACAATTTTACCGCGGACCGGGGGGTAATTTTTTTCGTCACGACCCGGTTTAATATAAGAAATCCGGTCATTTTTTTCAAAATAAAACATCGTTTAGTCTCTGATAGTAAATAAAAAGGAAACACTGTATTATTTTTCGTGCAGCCCGCGGACCGGTACGACGTGACCCACGGCCCGGTACCGGTTCGTGGCCCGGGGGTTGGGGACCGCTGCCGTAGAGAACCCTGATCTCAACCTCATCCAATATCTTTGGGATGAACTGGAACTGAGATTAAGAGCCAGACCTTCTCATCCAATATCAGTTCCTGACTTCAAACGCTCTACTGAATGAATGAGCCCAAATTCCCACAGAAACCCCCAAAATCTTGTGGAAAGCCTTCCAAGAAGTGTGGAAGGTGCTAAAGCTGCAATTGCGACCAACTCCAAATTTAAGTCTATATATTTGAATGCAAAGACATTAATATCCCTGTGATCGTCATGTGTCCCAATACTTTTGTCCACATAGTGTGTGTACCAACAGATACCCACACTGGCTCGCATCACCCATCATGATATGTTAGTTATCACAGCATCTGTTGCTTATAACTGTTGTCTAACCTTATCTAACAGAGAGAGCAAAGGCCAGTTTTTCTTTTTGAGACTCCTAATCACAGATGGCTGTAATTTCACCAATGTATGATCTGAGACTGGAACCAACACTTAGGCCACGCTGGAGACTTTAAAGAACGCTCTTAATGGCCATATTTCTAAACGTAGATATATGCATCACAACTGTCAATTGGTTTCCTTTGACTAAAGCCCTGGAATGAGCATTAACAAAGAAATATAACCTTAATTAAGTATGGTTAACTTTGGATTAATATGGGTTTTTTTACAAAATAGATACCAATATGTTTCCAGTATCACTGTGTGTGGATAAATACGCTAAATGAACTGTCTAGCTTAATGAGTGAGAACTCCTTAAGATGCATTCTCTAAAATTGATTTTTCTGGTTATGTACTAATACCAATGCTTGACACGGGCTACATAATTTAATGTGCTATTTAATTAAGGGGAGCTCATTAGGGGCTGAGGCTGGATATACTGCTTAATTAAGGAGGGCTAATTAAAGGCTGAAATAGGATGACAAAATTTAAAATGCCTTTTAATTAATTTAAAGATGTGAAGCTGAATTATTGAAAAGGTTGTCCACAAGCCTTCATCATGAACACGCATAAAATGAACTTGATATTCATTTTAATTATTTCACAACACGTTGCTTATAGGCTGTCCATTCAAATCAAAGGCCTTTGAATTCTGACCACAATGCAAAACGCTCGTTTCAAAAGCTTCACAAAAACAAGCGTCCAGCCCATTAAGGAAAGTCCCAGGGATCATAACTAATATTTCATTATTCAAACAGTAATTAAGGCCTTAATGAATGAACTAGGTCTACTCTCACTGTTCCCTGACCTAATTTGCAAGTTAATTATCATTAGCAGCAAGAGCCTGGAAGAGCTGTGTTAGCTACTCGGTCACCTCCTCCAATTTGATCTCCAATTTAAGAAAGGTTAAGAGTGAATGTAGACGTTTTACCTTTATTCTGGATTCGTGTGGAATTAACTCTCCTCTGGAATGGTGGCCAACTTTTATTTTGACTAAGCAGCCACATTGGATGAAGCACCAAACTCTCATGACATCCAAAATGCTACTATAATTAATATTAAAGGACTCCGTAGAAAATTTGTCCAAACATTACTATGACGTAGATACACTAATGTATTTATTCAATTTCTGCAACTGCTTAATCCGTACGTGGGTCGAGGGCGCGAGGCAGACCAGGGCGGCTATACAAATAACAAAAATGTTTTTTTGATTATAAATACGTGTATGCTAATACTCTGTACGGACAAAAATATTGGGACGCCAGGATTTTAATGTCACTGCATTCAAACACACAGCCTTTAATATGGAGTCAGTGCAGATATAACAGCTCCCAATCCTCTTGGAAGGCTTTCTAGAAGATTCTGTTGTATTTTGTGCCGATTCTGTAAAGCGTTAATGAGGTCAGGCACTGATGGGACGAAAAGGCCTGGCTCGCCATCTCCGTTCCAGTTTATTCTAAAGGTGTTGGACGGGTTGAGGTCAGGGCTCTGTGTGGACCAGTCAAGTTCTTCCACACCGAACTCATCCAGCCATGGACATTGTTTGTGAACTGGGGCACACCCACGCTGGAGTATAAATGTTTTGCATTAAGGCTGCCCTTCACTGGAAGTAAGAGGCCTAGCCTGAACCCTGGAAAACACTTTTGTCCATATAGTGTAGCTTTGAGAGTCAAATAAAGGTAACAGCAACACGTTTTATCCCGTAAAAAATTGTTTTTGGCTTGTGTATATGCCTCACGTAAAAAAAAAAGGTTGTATTTGGTGTTTGACTTTCTAAAAGCAAACCTTAACTAATCTATGAATTAATGAACAAAATAACTATTTCAGAGTTCAGCGAGCTTCAGTGATTTTTTTGTTTTTGTAGGAAGACTTCCTGCTGAGTTCTGGAGAACAGAGAGGTGACTGCTGATCTAGAATCACACAGTTCAGAAGGTAGAGTTGGGTCGAGCCTGAGTAATATTGTGTAATACTGTGTTTGTGTGTATATATTTTTGCTGGTAATGGCCAAGTGTGCACAGGGCAGAGAGGGGAGGGAGACAGACTAGTTTTAGGACCTGTTGAACTAGTCTGTCATGAGATGGGGCCTGTCCGGCGGTTCCTTGACCAGTACTACCAATAATGAGAGAAAGTGACCTCTGTAAGGTTTGCGACTGTGTGTGGTAATCTCTGGCACTGTGGGCCAGTCTGAGATATTTTGGCAGGGCATATAAACATAGAGCTGTATGTCTGTATCGTGTGATAACATAATGTGTTTATAATTAATTCTGCCTTATAACAAATCCCTTTTTACATTTCAAACATATTTCGTATTGAGACTCACACAGATTTCCACAGATACTTATATGTTATATGTTTCATATAATCATATAATCATAATCATATAATACACTATACCCCCTAAATAATCATATAATGCACTATATTATCATATAATACACTATAATACACTACATAATCATATAATACAATATATCATCATATAATAAACTACATAATCAGATATTACACGATATCATATGATACATTAAAATACACTAAATAATCATACAATGGACTACATAATCAGATAACACACAATATCAAATGATACACTAAAATACACTATTTTGTAAAAATAGTTTTGTTTGCAGTATGTTGAAAAGTTTTAGGGAGAGTAGTGTGCTATATGTTTTGATACTTTTCAGTTGTTGACGCTTATTTCCATCCTGTTGTAAAGAGTCTGGCGCCACCTCGTGGATGTTGTTGAAATGACCTGCTCATCTTACTTAACTCTTACTCAAGCAGCAACAATACAGGAAAAAGAAAATAAACCCTTTTTTTTGCTTTTGGTGGAGGAGTAATAAACCAATCGCTTAATAGTAGATCATTAATTGATACATTACTTCAAACATTACTTAATACTTTAAACAACTAAACATTTTGATCCAACATTAAAATATTGCACCCAGTAGTAACTATAATACCAGGCCTGATCTGCACTCCTTCACTGGTGTAGAACTGAATTGCTTTAGACAGATTTCTCAGTGGTGAACTTGTTCTTTACTGCTGAAAAAGTGCTGTCTCTTGGCACAAAGAAACCTCAGCTTCAAGTCCGATCAGTGTTGGGACATCACTATTGATTGCTGATATATAAAATAGTGTTATTTGATCAGTTGGTACCTAATTGTTATCCGTTTCATAGACAGTTTACCACTTAGCCACATTTAATCCACCTTTAGCTAGAGAGTGGTAATTGTGGTTTGTCTTTTTAGATCCAGCTTGGGACAAACTGACTTTGTCTGCTTATTCCATAGCAGTGAGACAAACTCGGCAGAATTAAGGTGCCAGGCCAGAGCAAAGCAGGAGCTATTGCTGTAATCTAGACTGATTTATCAATGACTTTGCCAGTATGATGGTTGCTGATGTCATACAGTGTATGTGTGTGTGAGTGTGTGTCTGTTGTGTGGGCACCGAGGGACAATATGGTCTTTATGAGCGGTGCTGTGCTCCAAGGCAGAAACATTGTTCAGCAGTAAAACATTCCGAAACCAAAACCATATGTTCCAAAGTGCACAGCACACTTTACGCTGCAGAGCCGTTACTCAAGCGGGAGACTGGAGAGGCAGCACTGGTGTTGGACATTGCACATTTTCATTTATATCGGGAAGCTCAAATGAAGACCAGATTCCGTTTCAGACTGGCTGCAGGAAAAAGCGGGAGGGGAAGAGGGAGAGGGAGGGTAGCTGTGTGGTGAGGAGAGATTTCAGGCACAATTGAACACACTGCTTTATGCTGACTGTTTTGACAAGCTCACAGCTCACTGTTTTGCACCGAGTGCTGTAAACTAAAGGGTGCAGTGATCTTTTTTCCCCCACAGTACATATACTCATTTGTTTCTTTACAATTACTGTCCATTTGATTAGAGGCACTGTCTACTTTGGTTTTAGTCATTTTGGATTCTGAACGGGCCCTCTCTTGCTAAAATACTCAATTATATCTCTCACTGGAGCAGTATCTTCTCTTTATTTAATTGCTATTATGCTCTTCTACTACTTTCTGTAGGTTTTGTCCTGTTACAACATACACAATTTTATTAAATCTGAAGGTGGTGGTTAAATGTTCCATTGCGAGTGCCTGTGAAATATCTATATTTTTAAAAGAGAAGTGGTGTTGAGTGTGTGCCATTTAAATTCAGTGGAAACTTCAGCTTTGGATCAATACTTAAAAAGCTCTCTGTTAACACCATTGCTATAAGAGCTGCTGAAGTAGCAACGAACTAAAGCTAACAGACCTCAGCATGATAGGATTTAAATACTAATCAGTGACTGTTGGCCACTGTCAGCAGTATTAACATACTGACTGGACTATTTATATACTACTGATAGAGCTGCTACTAGCAGTAAAATAGTTAGGTTGTTACAGTGTTAATAGCCAGTAAATTCAGTGATTTTTTTTCTGTAGGGTCATTACTAAAATTATTACACAATAACATTGATTTTCATCAGTGTATTTTTCTTTAGTTATGCTTTTATTAGTAGTAGTCTTACTATAACTAGAATAATATTAATATATTATTCTATAATATTAATATAAATATAAAAATAAATATAATTATTAATATAATATAATATTAATAGAATTAATATTAGTATTGATTAATTGGTTCATATTGTTAATATTCTGTTTACACTTGCTATACTGGCCATACCGATTATGCTGTTTGCACAATTCTTTAATGCATTGCACATCTTTTACATACATTTTATTCTACTTATCTTTATACACAATGCACAGAGCTGTCTACACACTCAGGACAGGTTAAATCTCACTCTTATCTTATTCTGTACTTCTCCATTTGCACTGTTTTGTTTGTTGCACAGTGTCTTATGTCTATTGCACCATATGTACACTCTGGAATTTTCACCATTTATTTTCTCTGTGTGCTGTATATGGTTGAGATGACAAAGTGCTCTTTGACTTTAACTTAATATTGCTACGTGTCCAGTAGTCGCTGATTAGCATTCAAATGCTATCGTGCTAATATCTGTTAGCTTTTGTTCGTCACTGTGGCAGTACTATTCCTTTAATTGGGACGTTTCAGTTCTCTTTGTTACTTTTAGACCAGTTGTCAGTTCAGCGGTGTCTGGTTGTGGTGCATCTGTTGAAATTATTACGGCTCTGAAAGTTAGCCATTTGGCTAATCAGGTGCACGAGTGGTAGGGCTTCCTTAGCCAGATCTTCTTTTTAATGTTGTGCCAAGGAAGGAAAACAGCTAATGTGTTTCATCTAACTTACTGGCCTGCAGAAAACATGCAGTCCTGTACTGCGTCCGGATTTGTGCTGAATCTGCTTAGCTGCTTTTGTTTAAGGTTGCCTTTAAGTACAATCACAATCAACCCACTCATAAGTTTGCGCAGTGTGGAGCCTTGAGGCCTCTCGAAAGTGGCGAGCTTTCAAGACTCAATTAAAACGAGCCCTAGCCAGAAGTGGGGCCCTCCCCCAGAAACAGAGCAGGACACAGGGATGCAAAGAAGCAGGTAACAGAATTTACACCAGGCGCCCTTAGCCACAGTTGATCTCCTGATCTCTGAGCCACACAGCCGTGTTTAGGTGTGTATGCGTGAGGGTGTAATACACTTGTGTACATGGGATGCTAGCACAGGTGTGTTTGTGTGTGTACAGAGTTACTGTAACTAAATAAACTGGTTAGATTTCTTCAAATACCGCCCTGACCCTGATAGTGTTTAACATGTATTTGTAGCAAAGATGTCTCTTGTAAATAATAGCTAATCATTTTGATCATATCTTCCATAGTCGTGTTTCTAGTTGAAGGGTTTTGTTCATGGCTGGAAAATGGGATAATCCCACCTGCTTGCATTGAATGATTGTAAATGGTTGTGCCATTTTTTTTTGTGCCACTCTATTGTATTTGGTCTAAACGTGTTCTAATTTATGGTCTTGGCATCGATTCCTTCGTCCTTTTTTACTGTATTTCTCTCATGAGAACCTTGAGCAGTGTTCCAAGTCCCCCACGCTTGATATCTTGCCATTTTTGGTGGTTTTCCTCTGTTGGAATAAGGAATCATTTCTCTTTAGTTTCCTCTCTGTTTTGTCAGTGTACATGGGAAACATTTGCCCAGATGGAAGTAATGAAGTTGTGTGTATCTGCACAACTGTGGGTATCTAGGTGAAATTGAGAGAGACAGTTTTTTAACCCACACATATAGGTATATAAAGGAGTCATTTGTCCATTTAAGCAATGAAACAATGTTTAATAAAAAATAAGTATAGGAAAAAGCAAAACAAACCTTTTTTGTGGATTTAGTTTCAGGAAATTGTGAATCTTATTATTAACTTTGTTTGTCATTAATGGCTAAATGCAGGTGAATCAAAACACCAGCAGGTGCAACAGCCAAAGCCCTTTTTTCTTAAAGACACCTCCCCACAGTCTCTGTAGTGAAAGTAAATGATAGGACTCGGGGGAATTTCCACCTTTTAAGCTGGGCTTTCTTTTCCAACCTGTTTTGAAGAGTGGCTTGATCAACAGTATCAGATATGCATTGATATGATTCTGTTGAGGATCAAAGAGGTAGATCCGAGCTCCAGCTTGAGATTTTAGCCCTTGCTTTGTGAAATCCCAGGAATGTTTCTATTAAATTAACATTGCAAATTTTAAACGTGCTTGCTTTTGCAATTGCTTAGATAATTCTTTGGACCACTGGACTAGAGAATCACATTGCAGTTGGTGGAGCTATTGAGGTTCTTTCAGTGTGTAGAGATGCAGTTGGAAAGGCTGTCTGAGGAAAGTTACCTGCCCAAACACAGCCTTATTTAATTACAAGGGGATGTACGCCTATCACTGAGAAGAAATGCCGCGAAGGCGGGATCCAGTCTGAGTCCAGACATTCAGAGTTTGACTCTAGGAATCTTTATGAAAATAGAATATTTTGTCTCGTCTGTTTTGGTTTTGCAGAAAGAAAAAATAAACCCTCCAAAGCCCCCGAAGCGCTATTCACATATTTTCTTCAGGTATTTTTGCTAGCCAGCAATGTACTGCTAATGTCTTGCTGTCCAAAAGAAACAGCAGGAGATCCTATTGTCCTGTTTCTTACACTGAAGCTTGCCCTCCCCTTTGCCTTGTCTCCACTTCCATATTCCAGAATTGCCAATCCCAATCTAATTTATGGAATATTTTCAAGGTAACCGTATACGTCGGGCGGCGGTGATAACATCTCCAGGCCCCCGTGACAGGCAGGAACTCTGCAGCGTGCGGTTAATAACATAAACTCCTGCAAAGGCCAGGCCAAGCGTGCAGAGATGCAGGGAAAGGGAGAGAGGGAGGAGAAGGAGAAAGGAGAGAGGCAGTCAGAGGGACCAGTGTGGGCCATAATTGGGACCATGTGAGGTTCCCCCAGCGGAGGATTAGTGAAGAAACGGAACTCGGCAGAGCCCCGAGATTTCAATTAGATGCGCCCAGGGCTAGTGAGTAAGAGGGACTCAGTGAAAGATCTGGAACAGGGGCTTGTAGGGCATGGATCGTCTCGGTGGAGGAACCTTGACCGGGGCTAGTATCGGGTCACGTCTAAGTGGTGCTAATAGAAGGCAATGGGACTGAGTTTGCAGGCCAAAGACGTTTCAGGACTGAATTTCATCTGCCGAGCATTTCGGCATGAAGAAGCTCCTATGATTTGGAGCCTGTTGGTTTTAAGCTGCATTTTGGACAATCTAGAGTTCACAAGTACACAAATGGCCGAGCCACATTGTCGTTTATGCTTGTGTCGGTCATGCATTTCCAGGGTCAAACAACCTGCCTACATACCTTCTGTATGACCACAGATTGTTATTAAAAATGTTAAACCTACAGCATTATTTAAATGGAGTTATCACTGAATCCAGCTCATCCCCTCTCACTGGGCAAAGTGATGAATGCTCATGCAAAACTTTATCCAGCTCATCCAAGTTTTCATAAAATGGGCAATCTGTTCTGTCCCTTCTCGACTTGCGATTGTTGTATTTGGCATTACAGTGTGCTATATCCTTTCCTTTCCACTATTTACAGCACTGGCATGCTGTCACATGACATCATTTCCTGTATCAGAATGCATTAGTGTTTACACTAAAAACGATATGTGGTCACAGACCATTTCAGCTAGAGGTTTGAGTGATTGGATCACAATGTTCCCAGTTCGTATAACATAGTGTATACAGGAGCTGAAAGATGGGAGGGTTAAAGAACAGGCCATCAAAAGATAGTGTATAAAATTTCATTGGTTTTGCATTAAAACTTTGTTAATGTAGCTAACAAGTAATGGAAGGGGTTGAGAGGAGCGGAGGATCTAAAAGTGAAAGTAAACATCAGTCAGCACGAAATTCCTCCTCTTCATTTAACCCATTCACCAAGTGAAGCAGCGTGCAGCCGTGAACACGGCGCCCGGGGAGCAGTGTGTGGGGACTCAGGGCAACTCAGAGGTGCCTAGCGGTTTTGGGGAATGAGCCACGATTTCTGATTGCGGGGCGAGAGCCCTAATCACGTGAGCGCGGGTGTGGGGGCGGGGTTTGGTTCCCGCATACAAAGATTTAAAAAAAAGTATTTGCCCGAATACCGTATTCGTTAAAAAAACCACGTTATTTGTGCCTTTCCGAATACCGTATTCGGATTCGGCTCCACCCCTACTTGATAGCCATACTAGGATCATAACCAAGACTAAAGAAACAAACCTCATACACTACAAATGTCTTGGTTGATCAAAGATATTTGGGATAAGTGAGAAATTGTGTGAAATTGAATTGGAATTGAATCTGAATGTCACTTTAATGGGACACTTGCTTTGGTTAGGGTCACTACAGTTAAGGACTGACTGTAATGAAAAACGGCACATGCATCATTTGTAACTTGCCATGTCAATCTTATCGGCTGGGCAGCTTTTCAAAAGCTAGAATGAATTCAGTGCGTGTTGGGCTCTCTAAATCAATCTCTGACTGCCTCTTTAACATACTCCAGCCAAGCTGCCTCAAATCATTACTTCTGACTAACCAAGAGGAGAAATATGTGTTTATATTATGGTCCAAAAGAAATGCATTTAGTCACACAGATGTAGTGAGACCATGCCTGTCAGTGATTGCATAGACTTGTCACAGCAACAGTGTTGGCTCTGTTTCAGCCCACGGCATACTGCTGGCTCCCTGGTGTGGATAAGAAGACGGTTAGTGGCTAAGCTTCCAGTAAGGCAGCAGTGAACAGTGGGCTCTGGATTTTCTCGCTGTATCTGACTCCGCTTTGGGAACAGATGGCACAGAGTAGCCCTTTTCACACACCACTAATGGCTGTACATTATGACACACTCGCTCTGGCATCCGCCCAGCAGACTCCTGCGGCTCCGTTAAGTAAGTCCCTTTTGAGGAGGCAGTCCCAACTTCAGCCTATAAAAACTAAGGACCCATTTCGATGTTTCATTGCTAATTGAAAGTTGAAAGGCTTTTTTAAAAGAAACTCCAACCTACCAAGTCTACTATTCTGTGTGCCTGTGGAGCGTGTTGGAATAACATTTAGGGATGATGCTTTCACTGGACTTTTTAATTAAGATTCCTAAATGACCATTGACTTTGATAGACTCTCTAGGATAAGAAGGCTTTACACTACATGGTGGTTCTTTAAAAATATTCTACACTCTCTCGCACTGTATTTATAGGAGTGATTATTTGAATTACCACCAGTACCCTTTTATTGTATAAAAGTGTTGCAGTGAAGTTTCCTGTCCTGCCAAGATCTGCCCCTTCCATCAGGGTCAGTGATGCATGGCCATTTACAAAAATAAGACAAATTAATTCATCTCTCACCTAGCAGCGACAGCATTTGGCGTCTGTGATTGATGTCGGCTGAACCCTCCAATGGATGTTTTATACAAAAACCGCACAAAGGCTTATTTCACTCTGCCCTTGCCATCTCTCAGGCACCTTTGTGCGCACCATTACTGGACGTTCCCTTTGCTCCGGTTTCCCATGTGAACACCCTGATTACTTTGTGTTTTTTGGTTTATTTTTACAAACTTTGACATTTTTTCATGCCTCTTCATAAAAATACAGGAAGACTAACTGAATGTTGTTCTTTCTGCATCAGTGCATTTAAACTGTGCGCCTTATGTAGGCCGGCAGGTGGACATGCAACTAATAGCCCAATGAGAATGGATGCCGTGATCAAGTTTATAAATCGTCTGGCTGGCGCATGAAGATTATTTACACACATGGTGCTAGCATAGGTCATTTGCTACTTTGAATGATGATGGTCCCAAAAATGACCAAAAATAACCCATAAAGAAAAATTATGCAAAAAAAAGAAATAAAAGAACAAAATATTTGAGTATGTTAGTCAAACCTAAATTAATTCAAAGAGATAAACATGTGTGGGAAGGTGTTATTACTTTCACTCTCGTTCAGCTCCCTAATAACTTTTATTTGTGTAAAATTAGTTTCTCAGGTCCTGAAAACACGGAAAGCATGTGCTTTAACCCAGTTTAATTCTATTTAGACCTGTGTGCTGTCGAACACACATCTGTGTGTTCAGTGTTCTAAGGTTTTTTGTTTTTTTCTCGAAGGTTTAACATGATTACATGATGTCTAGTGTAGAGGCATTTTAAAATGTAATATAGATTCTAACACAGACCAATCAGCCATAAGATTAAAACCCCATGGACTTCAACAGATCTCTGAATGTGAAGCGTGATATCTGGTTGAGAGCAGGATTACAATCTGGGATATTTGGAGGCCAAATCAATACTGAATTTTCTGTCATGTCCCTCAGACCATTCCTTAACAATGTTTGCAGTGTGGCAAACAGTGCGTCCTGATGCCATCTTCTCCTGGGCTCAGCACACATGGCCATCCACTTGGTGTAAATAAAATTCATTGGACCTTCTACCATTGCTCCATGGTTTGGATCCGATGCTCACATGGCCTTAGTCGATGTGTTTGTCAACAGAAAAAGGTCGACATTGGCACTGTGTCCAGTTTTCAGCTACGTAGCCCAACATTCAGCATGCAGTGTGTGTTTGGATGCCTTTCTGTCGTAAGCAGCTATATCTTTTTCAGCAGTTTGTGCTACAGTAGCTTATCTGTGACCAGATGTACTTACAAGCTCCCCTGCACATTTGTGATCCTGGGGTGTCTAGGACTCTGTTACTGGTTCATCAGTCGTCCTTCCTGGGACCAATTTTGGTAGGTACTAACTTTTGCAGTTTGAAATTTCCCACATAAACTACTGTTCTACGGCTCTAACCCGGTTGTCTAATGTAGTGCCTGTTAAAGTCACTCAGATCCTTACAATTGTACATTTATGCTGTTTCAAACACAACAACTTCAAGAACTGACGGATCATTTGTAGTGTCTCACCCCTTCACAGGTGGTATTGTAGCAAGAATGTTGTGGCTGATCACCGAATATAGTTTTGCTGGAGAAAACCCACATCTGATCATGGTTTGTGGAGTTTGAATTGTATTAAATTAAACTGCAGAGACACATTCCTGCATAGACAATGAACAAGCTCATGCAAAACTGATGAACATTTTGATCGTTAACAACAGTAGGTTGTTATTAATCCCTTCATCCTGCGATATCCAACAGAACTACATAACAGAGATATTTAAAGTATTGTCCCAGTTTGTTTTTAGCTTTTACTGCAGTCTTTTACTTTGAAGCATAAAGACTGCAGCCGACTGGGCGCTGTTATGTAAATGAGCAAAGTGGGAAGTTTTATGTGCATAGGGTTAAGGGTCTTTCTCTTTTCCAGGTTCAATGAGGTAATTATGTCTTTGTGTTTATTGCATGTTGACTACCCTCTCTCTCTCTCTCGCTCTCTCTCTCTGTCTCTCCCCCTCCCTCCCTCTTTCCTCTTCTCCTCTCCCTCCCTCACATTAGGTCTCTCCCTGTGGGTAGAGGTGCCTGAGATGTTGGCTGAGCCATACATCTCTGTCAAAATCTCTATGAATAAATTAACCTTTTAAAGATTAGTGCACCCTAATACCTCAGGGTTTTTACACAGAACAAACACTGAAAAATGTTTTTTTCCCCTCTCTCCCTTCCAAAGCCTCACTAAGTTGGTGTCAGCCATGCGTTGAAACCTTTAAAGGCGCACTCACACTGCTTTCCTTGGATGCGCATTTTTGTTTGCCTTGTTGAATGTTGTACCCTTAAATACAATTTACCTGCTAATGAATATGTAATTTAGATGATTTATTTGCAAGTAGAGGACACACCGAAAGCAACAGCCATGGCCATCAGCTAACATCGTTCTTGCGGATAATGAACCGCTCAACAGATCTGAGTCTTGAGCCTTCCAGTGCATTTATAAATGACAAGTGATTTTTCTAATTAGACCTGGGGTAAGTAACTTAGTTAGAGACTGAGAAGCCATGGGCGGTGGTTTTTACTGAAAGATGCATTTTCTGATTTCTTTCTGCACAGCATGCGTGGTCTGCTATAAATAAGGCTCTCATATCTTTAAGCGCTCCTTTCTCATTTATTTAAGCGTTCTGGCTTTGGCAGATAACAGATTTTTTTTTTGTTTGTCCCACAAAAAAGGAATGAGATTTTATAGCCAATTTAAACCTTTCGGTTGTACCGGTTTCAGTGTGTTTCCTACAATATATTTCAACACAGCGCTGGG
Organism: Rhabdalestes septentrionalis; assembly: GCA_037832545.1. NCBI lineage: Eukaryota > Metazoa > Chordata > Actinopteri > Characiformes > Alestidae > Rhabdalestes > Rhabdalestes septentrionalis. Next base: position 3,096,897 of record JBBMFX010000016.1, on the reverse strand, counting down.
AAATTATCCAGTTTTAAGAATGAAGGTAATTCTTGTGGTTCCAGAACTGCCTGTGAGACTGGGAACTGTTCTCCCAGAGCGGGGAGTTTTTGGATTCAAGGAGGTTCATCAGCTATTGGGGTTATTTAGGCTAGCAACCACACCTGGAACGAGCCCAAAACCCCTCACAGGCTGAGGGAAGGAGAGTCTCACCCTCAGCCTGGCTGAGGTTAGGAGGGTTGCTGGTTAACTTTGATTTGGTTTTGCATCTTCGCCTTTGTAGACCATACTTAAATAAATGAAAGTCAATGTAGCAGCTTGATTAACACTATGAAGGCTCGGGTAAATAGTCAGTCTCATTGTTTTAGTTGTTTAATTGATGAAGGGAAAGTGACCACATATTCCTATAAGGGATGTGTCAGGATTTTTTTTTTTGTCTTGCGTCTTACTGGAACAACAGACTCTTGTTGTGATTGGGCATGGACTGTCCACTCTGGTTTGAAACAAATCAGGATAATTATGAGGGGCAGGTTTTAGGTTAAAATTCCTCCTTGAAAAATAAACTCTTGATGTAGACGGGGGAATATGACATGTATTGGCTGTGTCACTGGTTTTGGGTTTCGCTCATGGGACGCACGGGAGGCGTCTCCTATACTTCCTGACTTCTTACTTGTGCCAGCTCATATACGCGAGGTTCCCCTCCCTTAAATTTGGGGGTTTTGTGGGGTGGGGGGTTGGGTTGGGGGGAGGGTTGGTTCATGCGTCCATCCGTCCCTGCACTCCTGCGTCTCCCCCTGTTCGACCTCATCGCTCAATCTTCGTTTAACCCTGACGTTTTAGGTAAGCACTCTCAGGTTAATTTATGTTTGTAGACACAAGCTTGGCAAGTAGAGCTCAGGGAGAAAAAAGGCCACTGTTTGAGTCACCGAATTCTGTGGCTAATTTAGTTTTTAGAGAGGAAGCGGTGTTTTCATTGCCATAAACTTTACAGTGCGCCCCACCATACTTAGGAGCATAATTTACTACAATTTTTAAAACACTTTGGCAAATGTAAAGGCGATACAGTTACAGTACATTCCAGTAGCCTCCGCTTCAGCTTATTGCTTTAGTGCATCCAAAAATGTGACCAAAATGTGACCACTCAGACCACCTTTCTGTGCCACCTATTGATGCATTACAGACACTTCTATACAAATCTGTAACAGAGGGACTTCATATTTAACCAGTCTTGCGATGTAGGATAGCTTTGCCACTTTGGACTATTGTGGTTTTTTAACATTCAGCATAAGTTCTGCACTTAATATCAGGAGATATTTTATTATATAATGTAATGTAGTATGTTACTAAATAGAAATGTGAATTCTTCCACCTTCAGCTCAGCATGGACTGTGGGAAACAGTGTTAGTGATGAAAAGCATAGGAAGGCCACTCTCCAGTCTTCACAGTAGGTGGCTCCCTAGCCCATCACATCTTACATCTGTCTCCTGTCCTGATAGTCAGCTGCTGCTCAGTCCCCCTAACACACACACACACACACACACACACACACACACACCACTACTGCAACAGCCAACATATGGAAATGCTTGATTTGATATAGTGTCATTTTACATTGCCGAAATGAACGCACTTCTTTTTTTACGCCTCTCTTTTTTTTCCTCGCTGCCTAACTGGTGGAGTGAGAAATGTGATCTCAGCTAACTACCAGTGTTAAAAATAAAAAAACAGGCGTGTTATTAAACCATTAACACCACTGGGCAAGGGAGCGATACGGATGGGGACAACTAGCAGTACAAAAAAATGTAGTAGTGGAAACAGTATATTCTCTGTTGAACCTTAATACGATCATTTTTATTGTAAATTATATATATATA
>JBBMFX010000016.1:3067734-3082506 GCA_037832545.1 Rhabdalestes septentrionalis | reverse complement strand
CCAAATTTGATGCAGAGAGTGAGAAGTTCAGTGTTAGCCCGGGGCTGGGCATATTTTTCCATTTATTTAGGAAGAGAGGGAGAGTGGAGAGGGAGGAAGAGGGGGAAGAAAAGAAGCATGACATGCAGACAAAAGGGGTGGAACACATTACAGGTTAAGTAATGAGTAATCAACAATGGCTCCTTCTGTGCAGCCCCCTACTCAATCTCTTGTGGAAGCCAAGCGTGGTAGCATGGCTAGCAGGGACATGGCTAGGAAGCTTTTCCCCCTTCGTACACCTCCTGGTGGGAGGCTGGAATCCAGCGGATTGTGGAGCTTTGGGATCCAGGACAGTAAAAGAGGTGTCAGACAAAATCCTCATTCCTCACAGATCTGACTCCAGCAAGGCTTATTTTTCCATCTCAGTGACTAAAACTGTTCTTAATCTTGAGACCCACGTTCAGTACAGACCTTTGTTTTTACACAACATTATGGACAATAGCCTTATGTTTATTAGCATAGCACACAAGTGTTTAACTAAATGTTTACAGCATTAGCATGTGTGGTTTTCCCCTGCAGAGTTTTACGGCTGAATCATTCACATGATTAGATTTAGTTTCACTTTTTTGTTTGAACTAGATGTTGTTCTGCGACAATAATTGGCTTAATTAACTTAAGAAACTCATTAAATATTTTTGAACAAAACACACACTCGCACACATACACACACACACTCTTCTTGCTTCTTCTTGTGCATACTCACATACACTAACACAGGTATAATTGTAATGTTAATTAAGTATTACGTCCAATAACTGTCATTTTATTCCCAAACTGTTGCATTATACCCAAAAGCAAAAAAAAAAAGATGTTTGCCACTGTCCTTTCCAAATCAATGTGTTGATCTTGTGTGGAATGTGTGTAATGAAAGCATACATGTGTCCCTTTATGGACCTGGAGTAAAATTAATACATGCGAACACTTTGGACAGTATTTTCCCACAGTGGGCTATATTTCTGTTTAATTCTCATAAACATTATAAATGTGATCATACTTGTTTGCTGAAGGGGTTAGGAGAGTGTTGGCACGCTGGTGAGGCATTTTGGTGAGTGCTTGTAAATAGTAATGCTGAATGTGTGTTAATATCTGCTTCGTGTGTGTGTGTGTGTGTGTGTGTGTGCATGTTTATAGGCTAAGAGCTTCAAGAGCATGGGCTGGGGGCCCAGTGACCAAGATTCCTGTATTGTGTATGTGTGTGTGTGTGTGTGTGTGTGTGTGTGTGTGTCTGTGTGTGTTCATGCATGCGTGAATGTGTGTGATCTCTAGACCAGGCACTATGTAAAGCCTCAGGGACGCACCCACAGCTCGTATTACATTTCTCACTCCGTGCTCACACACTCACACACACTCACACACACTCTTTAAGCACTTATGGTTCTAATCACCTGATCTTTCTCAGTATTAACACCACCGGCTTGCTATCAATCGCAGTCACGTCCAATCGTGTTCGAGTTCCCTGCGCTTTTCGGCGCGGCGGCGATCATGATTTTCATCACTCTTTACTCTCGCGCTCAAATTAATGTCAGTGTAGCGGATGGGCCTTTTGTAAATGATTTGATCTTGGCTGGATGCTCTTAAAGCGCTACGAGTGTAATCTGGAGGAGGCGAAAGTGCTAAGCCGCCATGAAATAGAGGTTGGAGTTTGGGCCCAGGCCCAGTTTGCTTTGTCACTCTGCCAAACCATCTGTATAGACCAAGAAAGAACCTCAGACATTTACAGCGCCCGCCATACTACTTGAATTTATCTTAAGCTAATGTTGTGAATATTGAACACAATCGGTCTGGACTCCGAGTTCAACACCTCCTAGTATCTACAGATTTAGGAAGCCGTTTCTCCTTAGCGGCGGAGAGGGTTCCAAGCCGACGTCATCGCCATCATATGCCAACTTTGATGTGGAGTTTTGACACTTTGATCGATTTCCATTGACTTGAAAGTTACACATCTCACTAGCCATGCTGCTGAAGTTAAATTGATGAATTGCGCTGCCGAACACGTCTGGTGGTGGTGGTAGTAGTTGGGGGGTTGTCTTGTTAGCCCGCGTTAGCTAGAAGGAGACCGTGGCTGTTAAATCTGCAAATAAAAGCCATTTGATGAGCAGGCCTGCAGTCTGTCGTCCCTCCTGCCCAATTCCCAATTAAAGACAAATCCGATGCCTCTTAACGGCGTCTGCTTTTTTAATATTGCACCAGTCACCACAGAGCGGAGATTTTACGAGTCTGCTTGAGTAAGGGAACAAAACTGTTAAAAGTATTATTACAATCAAATCTCATAAAGTATGTGCCAAATTTAATTATACAGCACTCTCATTAAAGTAATAGGTTATTTGGAATTTGGGTAGTATGATGTAATTAGAGATAGTGTGAGTGGTGGGGGGGCGTTCTTTTTGTAATGGATGTTTGCAAGTGTAGGATAATTTTGCATAAGTTGTGTGCAGTTCTATAAGGTGTTGATGTCTCTGCATTTCAACATTTGTCCTTGGTATGTGTAATATAAATGTTCAGGACCTTAAATGAAAAGTCTGTTATATAAATATTTGGATATAGATTGGTATTTGTTGCACTATTTTTTTTTTCCCACTGGCATATTCCTTGTACATTCATTATTTTATCTCCTTGCTGTGTGACTTCTTTAGCTTTTTTCTTTGGTCAAGGAGTAAAAGGTACGTCAAACTAGTAGATTAATTTAGGTAATTGCACAAAATGTCATGCAACATTTCGCAGCAGTTTCGTGCATTCTATCACATATGGCTCATATTGAGGGTGTCGGAGAAGTGCTTAAAAGACGTGACTTCCTAATTAGATCATTATTGAAAATGATGCAGTTATAGATTGACACCATTACTTTTTAACACATTGTGTGAGAAAACTCCCTGGCAATTTCACCGACTCTGTTCTGTTCTTCAGGGTTTAATTCCTGACCCACCTGACCTGCTTCCTTTCCCCCTTTTGTGAGGTTAAGGTATTGGTAATGACTGCGAACGCCAGCGTGGTGCCGAGAATCCAGAGAGTGGCTCACCTTGTCTCGGGACGTGACTCAATTAGTCCTTCATTAGCCCTGCGCTGCATTTTTTTGTGATTGCCGGCCAAAATTGCTTTCTTATGCGCTATTTTCATTTCTACTGGCTTGCGGAAATGTATCTGATTTGGTGTCAGGGTTCACAGAGAATGCAGCTCGCTCTTTTGCTGATAAGTCTCAGGTGGGTGCCAGAATTTGCAAGGTGGTTTTGTTGGACGGAAGATCTAAGATTCTGATCTGCATTGAGCCTTTTGTGCCGTGCCGAGAGGCACATGAGGGCCAGACTAATTCAATATAGACAACGCCACAAAAAATGGACCAGCACATTAGCACTTGTGACCCCTCAATGACATCATTAGGTGTGTGTTTGCATTCTAATGGATCCAGCGATGTTTTGTCATGAAAACGCAGTCTTCTTGCTCTAAAAAAATGTGAATGCCAACACATCAGCACGAGGCCCATCCGTTTCTGTATCCGCCCAAAAGCCAGAGCGACTCCATTAGCAGTGCGCTTGTTCAGTCTCCTTAACACAATGACATTCATTGGTCTTTTTCCATTTCATTTTCAGGCCTATCAGTGCTAACGCAAGAGGGATGACTCCGGCACCGTGAGCGCATGTGTAACGCGTCCTGCGCCTCGGGCCATGTTTTCTTAGGGTGATGGTGTCCTTTTAATTCCCCCTCCTCTCGGTCTCCCTTTCTCTGTGTTTTGATTTCTACTTAAAGTTTGATGTCTGTGCCCTCCCTCTGGGGCACTATTAGCTTGTATGCTAATGGGGCTATGCATATTCTATTAGCGCTGTCAGTGTGGGATGAGGCACATATGTGGTAAGGGCCAGTCTGGGGGCAATAAACCCAACAAGGGGATTCCGGCTGCTCCCACACTATCAGTCATCTCCCTGCCTGAGTGTGTCTGACTTATAGGTCTTCTTCTAGCCCGAACAGCCCCACCGTTTAATCACCGGCGCTGGCAGCGTCGCGCTTCAGCAGCATGTTTATGTGTAAAACTGTAGAAGGGCTGTGAAACTAAACAAAGGTAGCAAGACCTCCTGCAAATATAGTGGCATTGGGATTCAATTTAAATTGTAGATTAATGAGTTATAGTCCAGTGTTTTTTAAAAAACATGACACAGTGAGCACATTGTACCATGAAACCTAACTAGATTGTGAAGTGCAACCATTTTAAATACATGCCACATTTTTAGAAATTTGATTGCGTGATGGCAGGAGCGAGCGGCCATCCCCTGAAAGATTATGTCCGAGGTAAACAACTTGTGGTTGACAATATTGGACTTTGTGTTTAGAGGCCTTGTGGCCTGTAGCGTGTAAATGGTTAAGGACAGCCAAAGTGGCGTCCTTGCAATGTTCAGGCATGTCTGAAGCAATTAGTACATCGTCCACATATAACAGGACTTGGCTGTGATCAGGGACGGAGAGGGAATACATAGAGCGTTTTAAGGCCTGTGTATAAACGTGAGGACCAACAACAACTTACTATTAATTCAAATTGATAAGCTGAGCTATAGGTTGTGACCCCAGGTTTATGCTTCAAGTATTTACACTCATATCTAAAAGAATGTAAGTAATAATTGTATAGTTGTTACAAATAATTAATCTCAAAATTTCTTAAGATTTAAACCCTTTTTGTAGGAGCAACTACATTATATGCTTATTTGTTGTTTAATTTTAGTGGATGACATTACTCTGTACTTAAAGAATGATTAAAACTGTATATAATATTAAAAGTTCTGAAATTTAGATGCAAGATGTGACCTAAAATACTGTGAATGTTTCTCATGGAGCCCAGGTGTTATTGTTAGGCATCTGTTGCTGCACTATTGTTAAAACTTTCTGGTCCGCTTGAGGCAACCAACTATTTGCGAACATATCCGAAATGATTTTTGCCACAGTAATAAGCCAGACTATATTTGCCCTTCCTGGTTGGATTAGTGTGTCTTTGACGCTGCTCAGCGTTATTTGAGAAACACTGAGAGGCAAGCGGAGCCAGATAAAAAGAGATTGGTTACAAATGTTCCAGGCCACTATCTGTCTCCAGTTTTTCGGCGGTATCTCCCCCTTTTCTTCAACTAACCAATAAAGTAGTGCCTAAAATTGAAAAGGTCTGCTGGATGAAAAGTGGGCTGCTCATTTAAGAGGCTGAATTAAAACAGGCTGAGCTGTGTGGCGTTGTAAGAGCGCGGGTAAAGGGGTGCTATTCACCCAGGCGCTTGGATCTGTGGGTCCTGGCACAGCGTCCTTACTTAATTTGAGATGCTTCGAAAAATGTTGTTTGATGACATATTAGATTAAGATGTAGATTAATTTTTTTTGCACAAACACAAATGTTCTAGGCTGTTGAAACCTTTGGCATGTTGTTATTAGTTTATTTGCTGCAGCACTCCACACTGGCTTGCTCTGAAAATGCAACTCGTCCTGGAGACAAAACAACCCACCCAGCAATCTGACAAAATACAGAAATGCAGAGCGAGAGAGAAATTCTTGTTGTGTTTATGCCTAAAACAGACGAAGCTTTTATAGAAATGTGGAAGCGATTAGTTTAAGGGTCGTCTTTTAGAGTAATTCCCAAATGAAACTCGCTGGCCCTGTATTTATGAAGCCCATTGCAGAGGACCCTAATGAGGCAATTAAGCAAAGGGTCGGCTGACTTTGATCTAAATGTGGTGATTTTTACGAAAACATCTCATCATGATAGATACTCATAACTCAGGGGCCTTAATTGTGCTTAATTTGTTTGGAATAGGAATGTGCTTTCAATTAGACGCTGCATTCTGCCAGCGTGTTTAAAGGACTCTGTCAGGGAAAATTAAGAACTAGTTTGCTCTGGAAGTGACTGTTTTTTATCATGAGGAGGAGTCTCAAACAGAAGACGGAGGATAATTAGACCCTAAACAGAGGTCTAAGGGTGGAATGAGACAGAGGAAGAGGCTGGAGGGAAATTAAAAATGGATGTGTGGAAGTGGCACCCAGCAGAAGTGGACTGGTATTTATAAGACTGGTTTTAAGTGTGTCTGAGGGTTTGCTGGGTGATTTCATTTGACAGAATTGTTTGATGCCTCATGAGATCAGCAAAAACATCCACTCTGCGTTCCTCATCATGCCATCTTTTTCTGCATTTACATTCTTTTGGTCATGGCACATGCCTGCCGGCTGGTATTTAAGTAGAGTTTCGTCTGTATGTTACCGTTTAAACCCTTAGCTTATTGCTGCCAATAGCAAAATTGCTTTGTAATTTCCTAAGTGTGTTGCTAATCTGAATTGGGGGTTCTACACCCTTACTCTAAATCACATTTCGTGAGTAAAAGAGGATTGATTTTATTAAAAGTTATCATCACGCAGTTGAGCCTTTTAATACAGAATATAAATGAGAAGTTTAAATGGATTGTTTTCTTATACTTTAGATATACATTATATTTTCATGATGTAATTTCTGTAACTATTCTGTGTTTCAAATCTTCTCCTTACAAGCACAAATGCATTTTGGATTCTACACTTAGAATCTATCCGATTTTTGTGCTTGCAAGTACAAAAATGAAATTTGATATGAATAATTTCATTATTATTGTTTTGTTCTTATTGTGCGACAGAATTTCTCGGCTTTTATGTCGGCTACAAGTGGGATGTTACTTAACAATATGTAGATGAAAATGTAGATGATTAAGGATGGCTATGGAGTACTTCCAATCAGCTATAGCATTTAAATGACTTGCCTAATAATCTCTTGGTCCCTGCCTTACCACCCAAACAGCTCTGACCCATCAAGTTATGGACCCCTAAATACCTCTGTGCTGTGGTATCTGGCACCCAGTGCGGCCTCTATGGATTATCATGCGGTTTATCCAGCACATCCCACAGATGCTTGAATGTATTTAGATCTGGGGGCCAAGTCAACACCTCAGACTCTTCATGTTCCTTGAACAGTTTTTGCAGTGCTGCTGAAAGAAACCACTGTCCTTAGGAAATGCCATAAAGGGGTGTAATTGGACTGCAACAGTGTTTAGGTTGGTGGTTCATGTCATGTCAAAGTAATATCCTCATGAATGCCAGGACCAAAACGTTCCCAGCAGAACATTGTCCAGAGCATCACACTACCTCCACCGGCTTGCCTGCTCCACCTTTTCCCCAGGAAAGCAGCGCACATGATTCCTCAGACCAGGCCACCTTATTTCACTGCTTCATGGTATAGTTCTGAGGCTCGCATGACCATGGTAGGCACTTTCAACTGTGGACGAGTGTCTGCATGGGCACTCTGTATGGTCCCCATATGCAGCACATTGTGATGCACTGTGTGTTCTGACAATTTCTGTAGAGATAATGAACCTTTTCATGATTACAGTAGCTCTTATTTGAGGCCCATCTGCTCGGGTCTCAAATAAGAGCTACTGTAATCACGAAAAGGTTCATTATCTCTACAGAAATTGCAGTCAGTGCTGTAAAATGTGCTAACGGGTTTTACTTAGATCATCACCACATTGTAAATAATGAATTAGCAGTTATAACACATAAATATAAAAGGCTCACAATCATTTTAACTATTAAATCTCAGATGTTACTTTGTCCTCTCTACCACTCAGCATTAAAGCTGTCAGCTTAATCACATGCTCACTGATGAAACAACTCACAGATTTTTAAGTGTTCATGATAACCATTACAGAATTCATTTTAAGCCACTTATACACAAAGTAATCGTTTGGTAATGTCATTTTCCTGTAAAGGCAACTGTATCCTCTGAGTGAATTCAGGTCTCTGTCTAGATTTTTCATAATAGGCTAAACATGCTACATGAATTCCCAGTACTTCATGTAATATTATGACAGGTTGGACCAAAAACATACACACACTGACCAACTGGGATTTCACTCAGTACAGATTTCTCTATCCCTCTCGGTCTTCCTCTCTCTCTCTCTAGCTTTCTCGATCTGTCTCTCTATGTCTGTCTCCTGAGGTCTTCCACTTCACGCACCATTAGATGTGTCTCATCCTATCTGCTTGCTGTCAGAGTGTCAGAGATCATCTGTCTGCATCACACACACACACACACATACACGCACTCCCTCACAGCCACCTCCATGCAGCGAGGGCTTTAAAGTTTAATGGCTTGAGAGAGATACTGGTAATTGACTCAAGCCCTTCCCTGACATCACTTTTTCCTCTCTAGTTGATATGTGAACTGGAATGACATGGGGAATCCCTCTCACTCGGCATGTGTTATGACAGTGGGCTTCTCTCTGTGTACACATACTCTGCCAAAGCTGTAATTTTACCGGGAGACGTTATTGTCTTGACACTCGCTGCTCACGGACACGTTGGGTCATTCATTTCAGCACAGACTTTCATCACTTTCCGCCGTGGATATACTACTCATCTTTTATCGTTAGCTCATAATTACGCCTCCATGTATTGCAAGATATGTGTCAAATAAATCAAAATCTATCAAATCTCTCTGTTTGTTTACAACGAGGTAAATTGAAAGTGATCTAGGAAATATGTTGTAGTAATCAGACAGAAACTACAAATTAATAATAAAAATAATAAATAATAAGAGAAAATAATTATGAATCCAGATAATTAAGATACTGTGTCTCCAAAAGAACGGTTTTTTTTGGGGGAGTTTTTTCGAGAGACCTTAATGTTTTAAAAACAAAGCAATTGGGGCAGTTTCAATTTGTGTAAAAATAAACAATGATATATGAATTAAGCATTTTCATTTCAGAGTAATAAATCCTTTTTGAAATCCAGCAATAAGAGTATACCTCACTGAGGAGCACCTACCTTGACATATTACACCAGAGAAGCCGTAAACGGAAGCCGAATGGTATTAATGCACTTGTATTGATGCATTTGGTTAGTGGGTGCAGTGAGTATTATCTAGGATAGTGGTCTGTTGGCTCACCACAATGACATCACTTTCCATTAAGTGCTTCTTGCTGGAGGACAGGTTTGGTCAACAGTTTGGAAATCATTCTAATGTAAATAAGAACATAAAAAAATGAATAAATAAATAATGATAGAATAAAGTGCATCTGAAAAGCATTTGACTGTTGTCAGGTCCATGGTCTAGCAGCCATTCTTTCAGTTTATTATGAGGGACTTTTAGATTGACGTGTGTACTCCAGCTGTGCAAGTGGACACAGCTGGCCGGTGGTTTCAGTTAAATATTTGGAAGTTTTGATTTGTTCAGGGTTTTACTTCTGTGGGGTATTTAAGGGTCTTTTTGTGGTACCAGTGTCTGTCCACCATCTTTCTTGTGCAAGCATTCTGTTGGTGATCCTTTTTTTGTTTTTAGGCCCTCGTGCCTATTAGTTTGTGTCTTGTTTGAAGTGAAGTAAACTCATGGAATCCTGCATGTGAGTCTTCATCCGTTGGCTCCCTGACATGACAATTAAATTTGTTTATTATTTTCTAGGTGAAAAGAACTAAATTGTGGTGTTTTCCGGCACATTGTCAAAAAAAAATCAAGCCCAAATTTTATGTTTGCTTTTCTATCCGATATGTGTCGATTAGCAATTAAGCAATAATTTGATATGAAAATCTGTAAAAGTGTGTCTCCTATGGAGAATGATAACTTATTGTCACATCAGATTGTGTGGTACATTCAAGTGTAAATTCCAGTTGTTCCCTTGTGTACACATGTTTTAGAAAATGTCAAAGCTCAAATACCAAAATAGCTATTCTGTCCTGATTGTTACTTTCAGTTTTACAACTGACAGCCCCAGGCTTTTCCATAATAAAACGCTAAAGTATGAGCATTATCTTATACTTACGTTTCAAAAACTATCAACTAGAATGAATGATTCAATTAATGATGCTTTTCCATTCTGTTATCTAAAAAGGAGATTGAAATGTCAGGCCTTGTATAGACATCGGGATCAGGCTGATGTAGAGGAGCTGTATCTTTTTCTTTTTCTTGTGTTTTTTCTGAAAAGGAGGATTAATAAACCCTGACACTATAATTTTGCAGAGGAAAGCGCATATTAATATCTCTTCCTTGGAATCTAGGCACCCCAAAGCTATTAAGCTGTTTCTGCTCTCCTTTTTCTCTTTGTTCTTGAGAAATCATGCCAAAAGACTTAATTAGGCTGAATAATAGCCAAGCATGTGCAGCCTGTAATCCCCTGCACCGAAGGCGTGTGTTAATGGTTTCCTTGTCATTCACTGAAGTTATAAGAAAACATGTTTCCTTTCAGCCTTCTGAAACATGTTCCCTGAATGCTGCCTCGGCCCAGCGCCCTGCCTCTCTTTCTCTCTCTCTCTCTTTCTTTCTTTCTTCTTGTTCCCTCTGTCTTTTGCTCTTTCCCTCTGCATCTCACTCTCCTTTCTCTGTTAGCCTCCTTCCCTGGAGTTTTGATTCATCTGAAGGGATTTATGATGAATCCAGTTGGGCTGGCACCAAGTGCACATTGCCGTCCTCAAACTAGAGAACAAATTACTCACTTCCTTTCTTCGTATTAAGTACAGTTTTTCCTTTTTTTTCAGGTTCCATGCCAGACCTTGTTGTTTTTGCGAGTGTCGAAAGACTTGAAGATATTCCTGAACCTTTGACCTTGGCTTGCTCTCAGTTCACAAACGGCATAGCTGAGCCATGTGTGTACCTTGTGCAAAAAGCAACCAGTGTTTCAGGTTATTTTTTATATGCAGCAGAGATTGAATATTCATGAGCGTTTTATGCATTATGCATGATGTGGTCGTAAAGTATCGTAAGGTAAGGAGTTGTAATGTGGGTGTAGTTCTCTGCAGCGGCTAAAGAGCTCGAAACTGTGGCTGCTTGGAACTGCAATCTCAGAAAAATATACAAAAAATATCCCCCTCAAGAGAACATCTTCAGCACCGTCTGTAGGTAAATGTACAGTTCCTGTCAAAAGTTTGGACACCCCTCATTCAACGATTTCTTCGTTTTTTATTATTGGCTACATTGTAGATTAATATTGAAAACATCACCTATTGCTCTCATGACATGTGCACACTCTTGGTATTTCTTCAATCAGATTAATGAGGAATCAACCTGGAATGGTATTTCATTAACAGGTGTTCTTCATCAAGAGTTCATTAGTGGAGGTTCTTGCCTTCTTAATGTGTTTGGGATCATCAGTTAGTAATTCTATTTGACTACAGTTCTAGTCCACATTATTGGACATTGTGTTCCTTCAACTTTTTGTTTGTTTTCAATATTAATCGACAGTGTGGGAGAAAAAAAAAAATGTACGTGTGTGTGTGTGTGTGTGTGTGTGTGTGTGTGTGTGTGTGTGGGCATGGTACATTGCTCAAGGGTACCACAGTGATCACACTAGCAGTCCAGGGATTCGAACCTACAACCGCCTGATCTCAGGGGAAACTCCCTAACCACTAACACTAATGTAGTTTAAAGAGTACAGAGTACATTGTTTGTACATTTGTAACCAAAATTATACCAACAATCCATGTTTATTTTGACTTCTAAAATATACAAAATGCAGTTTTCTCCGATTATCATGGTATTTTAAGTATAAATAAATGAAAACATGTAGTACCTAATGACAATTCTGGATTAACCAAACTTAAACTTAAAAAGAGTTGTTAGTTTGTAAACAGAAAGAATAAATATTTGTCATAATCATTTACCAGAACATGTGTGGCCTCTTCTAATAACATGTGTGGCCTCTTCCTGGAAGCCAGCCCTATTAATAATGAGTGCATTTTTGTTGGTCTCAACAGTCAAAAAGAATATCTGGCAGAAATGATGCCACACTGCTCTAGATCAGGGGTGGGCAAACTACGGCCTGCGGGCCACATTGGTCTTTTGAATCCGGCCCGCCGAAGATCGGTATCTCATCTGTGAAGTCGCAGGGCGGGGCTGAGCGCCGGCAGGGCGGAGCCGAACACGCAGGGTGAAGTTACTCAAAATACGTATTTGCGCTGTGAATACCACATACACCGATGCGTACTGGCAAACCACTTACTAGAGCTTAGATCTGGTCTAAAAAGTAAAACCCGACACGACCCGAGCATGTTGTGTCTGAGACTGTATTTAGAACACACACTCAACTGTGGGTGCGTTTGTAAACTCACACTCCAAGCTCCAGCCACTCAAACGCTGGATCGTATTTTAGCCTAGCTTGGCAAATCTGAATGCTTTGTGTGTTGATAAACCCTTATATTGTTTAACAGTTTACTTTTTGATTGTTTTACATTTGCTCCTAGATTTGTTTACAGTTTACTTTAATGGCAATTTATGGAATTAATATTTTTATTGTTGGCTGTTCGTTTTCTTATAATGATGTTTGTGATTGACACAATTCAGGCTCACATTGAGTGTTGTTTCCTTCCAAATCTGAATCTAAATAAAAAAAAAATACTTTTATAGAAACATTTACCTTTTCTACCTACACCACAAATAATATATTTACATGAATATATGGACTAAATATACTTATACTTCTGAGGATTATTAGCATATCAAAATATAAAATGTACTGCTGTTTACAATGGGAGAAAATTAATATTAAAGTGAATTATGTTCAAGTTATCGTCGGTTCGGCCCTCCAACGAAGTTAAGCCCTGCTCTAGATGTTAAAATCACAGACACAAATGCTACCCAGTGCACTCACCAAAAAGAGGGCTGAAGTTTGTTGGTTAGTTTCACAGTGAAGGTTGCGCGAGGGGCATATGTGTGTTTGTGGGTATATGTGTATGTGTGAAGGCTGAATAGAAATCGTCTTAGATGTAAATCAATAAGCGGAGCCGGTAGAGAGGGCAGCACCATGCATTCTCATTCTGGTGCGAACACCACATGCAGCTGAACGTGACCTGCTGTAGCCACGGCTCCACTCTACAGCATCCAAACAGCGTGAACTGCACTTCACTCCCCCAAATTGATCGGCTAAGGTTCTGCATTTGACATTTGCAGATAATAAATGGCTCCTGACATCTCTCATAGAAGAAAGGAATTCTAGCTATTTTAATGGCCAAGTATAAATCTTTTAAATTATAAATCGATAAATACTTAATACAGTAATAGGTATCTTTATAAATATTTAAGTAAGAGTGTGGCATGTGTGTGTGTGTGTGTTGGAGAGGGAGAGGAAGAGAGAGAAAGAGATTATGTACAGGACGGAGAACTCTGGGGAGGTGAACACACTCACACACACAAACACACCTAACGGTTATTCACAGCTTGTGATTGTGAGAAATGGTCCAGTTTGAGCATTTTTTTCTCCTAAATGTGCTTGGCTGTATAAAGTGAGGACCGCCAGCGTGGACTGACCAAAATGCAACCACACACACACACACACACACACACCTCTAAGCACAATGAGACTTTATCTCTGCCTGTTTTTAAGACCTGTACCCAAATAATCTGACTGTTATAGCAGCTCAGTTCTATTACACCCAAATAGCCAGGCTGCAGAATAGATTTTTATGTTCATTGCTAGGGCATTTGCAGAAATATGAGGCAAATGGTTTTACTGTAACACACCAATGCTGATTAAGTCTGACAGTGAGGTTGCAAAAGGCACAGATGAGTCCCAAGGATGTGTAATGGCAATCAACCAAAACACATTTTTTGTCAAAACCCACAATTGGCAATCAGCTGACTCATTGTTTTTAAGTGCATTTGTGTTTTATTTGCTTTGCCTTAACACCTGTACTAAATGGAAGCTTAACCAATTATTCTAGCGAGTGACTCATTTTGCTAAATAACTAGCTGCTAGTTTTGATGTAGCACTTTATTCCCTTCCTCTTATTTAAACAGGCACCTGATTTTTCATAATGAATTTAAAATGTCAGTTTGACCTCCGAAAGAGAAAATAAAGGAAAGAATACCAAATCAGCATCAACCACAAATCTGAATGTTGCATTCTGAGTGAATATAACCTGATCCAATTTGTTCATTACTCGAGGATTCTGTGCTGTTGGGGCTTCTTAAAATCGATCATACTTGTGAGGTGAGGACTGACCTGTAACGAGCTTTAGCATTATTTCGATCCCAAAAAGTATTTTAAAATGGAAGAACACAACCTGAGTTCCTTTGCTGATAGATGCTGGAATAAGTTCTACTGCGGTTACAAGAACAGGGAATTTCTTCATGTTTTTTATACTCCTAGTTGCGGGTTGGCCGCTTTTTCCACTTGGTCTATTGAAAGAACATCAGTTTTCCTTCAGTATAGTTTTAGGTTCTGTTAGCCAGCTCAGTTAAACAGGTTCTGACAGAAACAAACAGCACACTGTCACAGCAGGCCGAAGCGTTTCCCACGCTGTGTTTATCTCTTTTGATGTCTTTAGCGTATTTTTTCCCCCTGGTAATTCATTTTCTTTGCCGGTTGTTGTCTTTTTCATCTGCTCGCCTGGAAGCGAAGTGACACTGAAGGTGACAGTTCAATTTGCGCTGGATGGATGGTGCTGTGCTGTGCTGCTGCTCTTTATTTGGCCATCTCCTCGCTTCTGCAGGGCTCGTTTATATGACACTGTCAGCACTCGCGCTTATCACACAAATGATCCCCGCGTCCCCCCTTCCTCCCGGTAACCGGGACGCTGATATATCTCTGCAATCTGGTTGCTGCTCTAACCATGTAGCTCTGTATAAATGATTCTTATGTTTCTGCTATGCCACAGCTTGTCATCTTTATTAGTTCCTAATGTCCTAATGATAAGTCTCTCTCTCTCTCTCTCTCTCTCTCTCTCTCTCTCTCTCTCTCTCTCTCTCTCTCTCTCTCTCTCTCTCTC
>JBBMFX010000016.1:3055991-3067634 GCA_037832545.1 Rhabdalestes septentrionalis | reverse complement strand
CCCTCTCTCTCTCTTTCTCTCTCTCGCACTCTCTTTTTGTGTTTTTGTTTCTCTCTCTCTCTCTCTCTCTCTCTCTCTCTCTCTCTCTCTCTCACACCCTCTCTCTCTCACACCCTCTCTCTGTCTCTCTCTCTCTCATTAACCCCTATCTCTCTCTGTCTCTTTCTGTCTCTCTCTAACCCTCTCTCGCTCTCTCTCTTTTTCCTATTTCCTTTCTTTCTTTTTTTTCTTTCTCCCCCTTTCTCATCTTTCTCTCTACCACCACACTAATGCAAGCCCTGCGACTGCCTTTGCACAAGGACTCTCCTTGCCCTTGGGTCACCTCTTCTTTTAATGAGCTCCATTCTGGTTAAACTAATGAATTTTATCAGGTCAAATTAGCCCGAGCCATGTGCAGAGCAGTGGATAGCCTACGCAATTAGTTCCCCTGCTTTGTCATTTCCTGTCAGGACGCCCAGACAGCACGCCTGAAGATACGGCTAAGCACTAGACCACAGAGACGTCCAGCCTGGCCACCAAGCAGTGAACGGTAACGCCACTGGATATGTGGCTGAAATTGCCCTGTCGAGAATCTCATAAACCTATAATGTCTTAATGAACAATTTTGTCCTTATATCACTAGTGTAACATGTCAAGTAGGGTCAACAATATCCATCCATGTTCTTGATAAACCCATCTTGGTTGTATCCTGAGTGTACTAAAAGCAAATGGGCTGAAATTAATGCGTTTGTGGAGAAGCCCGTGCAGCTTTTCAAAAGAATTCATCTTTAATGAACACATGTATATAAGCAGTATATTCCAGAAGGGAAAATTCTATTCTGAAGTTTAAAACAGATGTAAAATTATAAAACGTTTGTTGCATATATATTGGAGAGAGAGAGAGAGAGAGAGAGAGAGAGAGAGAGAGAGAGAGAGAGAGAGAGAGAGAGAGAGAGAGAGCGTGCTAAGATAGTGTTACTACAGAAATGGAGTCCTAAGCCTGGTGTGAAAGCTGGGTGATGTAGCACACCTGTCAACTCTTAAGTTGAGTTTATGTTTTTACTTTTTATTATTTTGAAATTATTATTTTAATACCTCAGGTCTGTATCATTTGCTCATATTGTGTAGAATATATTTAGGTCTGTTTGTGTTCATATTGTATAAGCTACCATTTATCGATTCTCAAAATAATTGTTAGGTACAGATTTGTAAAAAAATACAAATATATTTACTATATGTTCTATGATTATATAGGTGGGCACATCTTATATTTATCTGACTAAACCAAAAATAGCAAAGACGGATCGTTTTTTCTTTCGGTCATCAGTGTTCTGAGAAGGATTATACAAACCGTTTATTTAAATTGAGATAGTTAATCAATTCGTTTTCAAAATAGACTTGAACCTCCTGAGGCGATCTCCTGCATGGCCTCCACACCTATACTCCAGACTACATATTTACACTTTAGCATATAATTACTGTGAAAGAACAACAGTGGTGGACTGTGGCTCTTGCGACTGTATCTCGTTCCATAAATCATGGCTGTTTAGCCCTAACACAGTGGCGTATAAACAGAGGACAAACATGTGAGCCGCAATCCAAAATGTTTTGCCATCAGGACCTCCCACACTACACCCTCCCTTTTAAAGGAACTGGGAAGGACACTTTCAGGGAAAGGTCTAAAAAACATGCTTGGAGGGCGCACCTGCTGAAAGCTAGTTGGCATGCACAGTAAAGTCACAGGCCTGCTGTGATTCAACCTTGGGAAGACACGGTTATTGCAGTAACAGAAGCATCGTGTTAAAACTCTGAGCAGAGGACTTCAGAGAAATGTGAAGAAAATTGTGCCATGATTTTTAGGTGATACTACAATTATGTTAATAAGTAGAAGAAGATTTATTTGAATGTTACTTGAATCTGATTAAAAGTTGTTCTCATGTATCACATTTTCTATACAAATGAAATGACAGAAAAAAGGCAGAAGCTGTGAATGTACAACCCTGAAAAGACACACCACCACAAAAGTAGGTTTTCTCTTTTATAGGATTGAACTGAACTGCTTAGCCATAGTTTTAAGAACTACTGACAATATTTCTCTTTAATTCCAAATAAATATATTGTTCTTTAAAGCATCATTTTAAAAGAAAAGGCAAAAGGTCAAAATAAAAGAAAGGGTGCAGTGTTTACAGAATTTGATTAATTCAATAAAAGATCTGTTTACTCAAATAAATTGGCAACCGTTACTTTTCAGGAACTTCTAGTAGTGTTTTGCCATCCAACATGTCTCACTGTGAGAGGAGAGTGTGGATTACAGCAGTGTTTTTAGACCTTTCCTCAGTAAATAAGATGTGATTCAGGTGATCACTGATCAGTCCCTCATAAAGCAGAATGAGGAGCCTGTGTAGGAATTTAACTCACACTGGTTTGGAACAGTTGTCATATTGAAAGAGATGAAATTAATTGCAATTACTTAATGGTCTCTTATTTTTTCCAGAGTATTCATGTATATTGCTGTATTTGAATCATATAGTCTTTACCTACATAATTAATTATAGACCTACAGGATTTATATAAGTAGTACAGCACAGTATAACACTATCAGACCGCAGTGACACTTTCTGTGCTGCGGTAAAAAGGCTCAGTGTAATCCAGTACTATTAGGATGCCTAAACATTACTTAATTACGTTACTGTGCTCAAACATTAATGTGCTCAAATAAGGCATTTCTGACAAAGCCATTGATATGCAATGTTCATACCCTAGAGGTAGCTGTTAAGGGTGTGTGCCTGGCTCTCTGAATTGTGTGTGTGTGTGTGCATGCGTAAGTGTGTTCAGGACTATAAGGGAAGGTAATGGAGGAGGCTCCTTAACAGTAGCCCACTTCCTTTATCACCAGCGGAGAGTCTGCAAAGCTCAAACTCAGCAAGTCTTGGCCGCCCTTCAAACTGCAGGCCCAGCAACAATGCATTAATGGATCGGAGAGAGAGTGAGAGTGTGAGAATAAAAGGGAGAGAGGGAGAGAGAAAATTACATTCAGCAAATTTGCACCAAACATTTTTCCCTCTCTGAGCCCTGTCAAAGCACCCAGGGTCGAGTTCTGATGGGCCGGCATTTAAATCTTTAAGCAGGACAGCGGTAGAGAGGGTGGCCTAAACAAAGCCGTGGTTAATGTTTAAAGAGAAAATAATGGAAAAACAATGTCCAGAAAAATGCTAAAATAAAAAGGCAAGTTCAGAATGTCTTTTATTACCGGAAGCCCGGGCTAAATAATATATTAGAGCCATATGTTTTACATCTGGTTTCATATTGTGAATGTTAAAATACCTGAATATGCGATGCATGACAAAGGAGTGGCCAGGCTAGGAGAGAGACTTTTATTGAGGACACAGGAAAAAAACAACGCAACTGTGTGCTCTAATGGAATAGCGCGTTTGGGGCGAAGCAGGTTTTTCTGTAAATGGCCCATGTCTCTTAAAGCGCGACAGATTTGCTTACTCATCTTCACGTGTCACTCCGTAATGTCTTTTTTTTTTTCTTAAGACTGCATGAATATGAATAAAATAGATAACATGAATATTGATGTACATGGCTGTTACTGCTCACTTCTGAAGTACACTCTGAAAAATAAAGGTTCCTTAATGGCTCCTGGCCATATAGTTCTAAGATTAAACACTCAAATTAAAAGTTCTTCCTGTTTACTTTACAGAAATAGCATACTGGAGGACAGCGATTTAAAGCACCTTACTAAAGACATGTTCTCCTAAGATAGCTTTTTAAAGTGCTATGCAAAATTATACTTATTTTTTTCTCGATAAAGGATCATGATGCATTATTTTAAAATATTTTTTCACTTCCTAGAAACTTAATTTGGTACAGTGCAGTATGTGAAGTGTTGAATTAAAGACATTATTGTCTGATAGTTTCTCTTTTTTTGCCTCTCATTTGGTAATTAGTTTTTTTGTAATATCAGAGAAAAACAGAATTTCCTGAAATACTGTAAATAAATACGTATTTGCCATATCCCCGCCTCCAAAAGTATTTTTAAGGAAGCTGTGGCAGCAACATTCAAATATCTAATGAAACATGTGTTCATTAATTTTGCTATTTGCAGTGCAAATGAAGTGCTTCCCAAATATGAATTGCACCTTTCTATGTTGCGATTATCATCTCGGTGTTTGCATATTCCCCCTTTTCAGAGCCACAGGATAATTTGTCTCTGCCATCCATGTTGAATCTAGTTAAGCATAAGCTTTTTTTTAAACATTTTTATTAGGCATGAGGCATATTTCACATCGGTGTGTGTGAGACATCAATGGGAGGCCAGCCTGCCTGGGGGACAGTGCTTGACGCGTGGAACCTTTTCTGTGTATCTTGGCAGCGGAAAAATGACGACCTCGCTGAAGAATCTGTATTTTAATGGGCCCTATGGCATCAAGGGAGGCAGAACATGAGGCGAAATTCATGGGCATAAACTCCTCGCTGTTTAAGGGATGTCGTCCTGGCAGCCCTAATTGTTGAAACCTCACAGTGCTCACTCTTAAAAATGAAGGTGTTAAAAGGGGTGTTCTGGAGCTCCGCCATACGAGAGTCGCTTTGGTTTTCCTAAAGAACCTCTCAGTGGGTGGTACTTTAAAGAACCATTTTTGTAATTGAGAACGTGAACCTTTTTAAAGCTTAAAGGACCCCTACGCAACACCAAGAGCCAAGCCAAGGGCCATTTAGGGGATCTTATATATTTAAGAGGTTTTAAAGTAACGAGTAAAAACTCAGGGTGATTAAGAACATGATGCTTCAAGTCGGTGTGCATGAAAGTATTACTATTATGAAAAAAAAAGACACTTATTTTTTCTATTGAGTGTCAGGTCATCTCTTTGTATTGTGCTCAAAAAATTAAGTCGCACTTTGCATGGCTCAAAGACGCCAAACAGGTGTCACAGCATTTAAAAAATCTGACCATTATAGCCAGCTGTTTAAAGTACCACCATCAATGTTGTATTGCTTTAGTAAGCCTGTGTTTTCTCCTACCATCTAGTGTATTGGTTTACTATACACTTCCAGTCTGTTCCTACAGGCTGCAGTGTGGTTTCGGTTGGTGCAGACCTGTGCTGTGGTCATGCCTGATCAGCGCTGCACTGCCTTCCCCCTATGGAGAGACACTTAGTTACACTAGATGGAGCTAGTTAATAATAAGACTGTATGGCTGTATGGTGAGAGATCAGGCTGAGCAGGACTGGGAGCTGCATAGGGGTGCTAAATGGGTTCCTGAACCCTAATGCACTGATTGGTGTTCAACCGAAGTTCCTCAAGCTCATTTCGACAGCCACACTCTTAAAAATAATGGTGCCATAAAGAGCAAGTCTAAAAAGAGCAACTAAAAAACGTTAAATACTGGTTCAGTTTTGTGTGACCTTTTAGAACCTCCACAAAGCATTTACCATTTAAAAGAGGAACCATACATTCTGGAACCATTTAAGTGGAACCTTTAGTTTTCTAGAGCGTATGTAAGTTCAGGGAGAGTTGCGTGAAACATGAACGCTCCTGTTCTCCCATTTTGTCCCGTGCTACTACACATGTTGATTGGCATTTCACATGAACTGTATTACAGAGGCCAGTGTTCGACAAATGATCAGTTTAATCAGACATCGTCCGCGCTCAGATAACACCAGGAGGTGTGAGAGGCGTGATCTCTCCACCTATCCTGCTACATATCTGTTTCAGATCTGAGTTGTTGAGCGTAGGTATTGCATTGCCTTCAGTTTGCAAGCGAGACGACTGCCACAATACCACCAACCACGAACCTGATAAAATCCCTGGGCTCCTTCTTTATTCTGGGCGAGATGCAATTTGTAGCACGTAGGCAGGAGAAGGAAGCCCCAAACCTCAAACGTACCTTGTGGCAAGCTCTGCACTGGCAGAAACTCAGTCTAGATTGTAAAGGGGTCGGTTTAAGCGTGATCATTACGAGGGAGCAGGCGCTGCTGCACTGCGTACGGATCTGCACACAAAGAGCTCTTTTCTTGAATAATTGGTGATTACCAGTGGAACAGGCGCAGGCTGTGAATGAGTGTAGGGGGGTTGCTCTGTGGTCAGTCGGCACCATGTGGTTGTGATTTGAGTGGGGAAGGTGTGCCACCACGCCTCAGGTGGGGCTGACAGCCCTTGCTCTCCTCCACGGCTGCCCTCTCATCTGTTGCCTGCTCCGAGCGTGCTGGAGCATTGGCCGCACTGCTCAGTGCAGCCTCTGCAACTCTCAAGCTCCTGCACATCTCTCCCTACATCTTTCTGTCAGACTCCTGCAATTACCGCAGTCACCTTTCCAAACCTGGACCTCAGAGGGTGCGGGGAGGGGGAAGATCTCGAGCTAGGGATAAGGGACATCCCTAGGTATGGGGTATATAAGGTATAATGTATTATAATTTGAAACTAGAGATGCTTATTAAAAAAAGTCTGCAGGCCTGATATGGCCACATAGTGGTATTTAATAGTTACTGCCTCTTCTACTACAGGTCAAACATGTCTGTCATTTGTAAAAATGTAAAAAGGAATCATTTCCTTTGCAATGAATCTCGTGATTGCGTTTGTGCTCCCATTCAATCTCAAACACTACATCACCAAGCTATTTAGCTACATACCTACATATAATCGGTTGGCTACAAAACAATCAGAGTCCTTCATTTCTGAGGGCCCCAGCCTAATCAGCATCTGATCAGAGTCCAGCCATGACCAGTTATTTACCTTCATGTTAGTAATGCCTTCAACACAAAACACCATCATAGTTAACATTATAAATCCTAGTGAAATGCATCCATGTCTTAACTTTGCATGTAATAGCCCAAAGGAACTTTATTAGACAATAAGTCAGAAAAAAAGAGAAATAAAAGGAACACTGCTAAGAATGCTGGGATGGTCCATTTTCCTGCTGGCATTTTAATATGAAATCAAACATAAAACTCAAGTTTTTTTCGTCTGTCATCTTCAGGTCTTTAAATTAAAACTGCAAACAAGGCAGTATGTATTACATCAAACATTAACTTAAAAGAATATTTACCTTAGTAAAACTGTTGAACATGCTTTAAGTAATGAGTTTCATAATGTGATGCTGTGGGTTTAGAGTGTGTCCGTATTTTGTTCCTTTGAATGCAAATAACAATGGAGAACCACAGTGCTGTATAACATATTTGCAGAGTGTAGTTATCATTATAAGTTGTTATTATAAATGATGTAATATTAGAATCTTTGTAACTGAATTTGGAACACAGTAATATTGTTTATTGAGGTAATTCTATTGATGATAGTTGTTTCATTATCACTTTATTTACAATAGTATCTTAGCTAGTACTCTTGACGTTGTGCCGATAGTATCGACTAATCGCCCGTGCCTAGCCCAGCCTGGACCCAGCCCAGTGTTCGATTACCATAAGTGAGTGCTGCTGTCTCGTCTTTCTTGGCCACCTGCTTGCTTTCCAGGTAGACCATTTATCTGTTCCAGTAAGTGGTCAGGTTCACTGGCACATAAAAAGAGGCTCGCCGAATTCCAAAACGGAGTCAATAAACCCACGAACATCAAAGGTCTTGCCCTGGTACCAATGACAATGGTCTCCCTCGGCTGAATGGTTGATCCATCACCTTTTAACGATGCTTTCCTCATCTCCTCTCTCTGGGGTCACTGCGCAGTGCATCTCTAATTGGTGGAGCGCTCCAAGGCTTGGGCAGCAGCCAGTATCTGATGCATTCCAGTAATTCAGCCATCCTGAGCCTCCTGAAACGCATTTCCTCCACTTTACTTTTGGTGAACTGACCGAGGAGTCTTAATTTAATTGCACATCTTGCTGTTGTTCTGCTTGGATGGGCACGAGGCCAACGAGCGCTGCTGCACGCCCCCCTGAGAGAGAGAGAAACAGAGAGGTGGAGATTTGAGGCCTGGAGGAGAGATTGAGAGCTAAGATGGTTGCCTTGGAAACGCTGCCCATAACGCACTCTCTCACAAAGTCCTCACACTTGTGCTTGTTATGTGACGTCGGTCATTCGAAAAGAGCCACTAATTTAAAGCGGTGTGGTGTATTTCTTAGCATGGTTGTGGACATGGTACATTCATATGTGCCTTTTGTGACTGTGCCAACTGTGAGGAACCCTCTTAACTCAAGTTTGGTATTAAATCATTTAAAAACACAAACTGCTCTTGACATTGACTAAACAGTGGACTAACAGAAAATATTTTAAGTTTTTTAAATGACTAACAGATGTTAAAGTTGCTTATCTGTATATTGTCACATAACAGTGACACTGTACAACTTATATGATTTGTTTCTAATCAGCATCTCTATGACTATGATCGACATTCCAGGCCAGTGTGTGTTAAATTCCTACACAAGCTCCTCATTCTGCTTTATGAGGGACTGATCAGTGATCACCTGCATCACATCTTATTTAATGAGAAAAAAAAATATATAAAACACTGCTGTAATCGACTCTCTCCTCTCACAGTGAGACCAGCTGGATGCTAGAAGCTCATTATTGCCATTTTGTTTAAGAGTGAACAAGAGATTTGTTATGAGTATTCAAGTACAGTAAATGCTGCATCATTCATCTTATTTTGATGTTTTATCATTTCCTTTTGAAAATCATGCTTTAACGAACATTATTTTTATTTAAGATAAATATCGTCAGCAGTTCTGAAAATCGAAGGCAAAGCTGTCCAGTTCAATACTTGCATCTATAAAAGATAAATCCTGAGAAACTGAACATTTTTGCAGTGGTTTCTCTTTATTTCCAGAGCTGTGTTTTATAGTTTATTGCTATTTTTGTCTTTGTCAAGTTCGCTACCTTGGGTGGGCCTGTATTTTTTTTCATTTTTTTTTTGCTGATCTCCCACCTGCCTGTTTTAGGCAGATCTACACTTGCTGTTTTATGAAAGCCCACAAACTGTTGTCAGCACAGTGCAAGCGGCGGCTGGAACCAGTGCTGGATCAGCCATAGTGGGCAGAACTTATTACACATCCTTGAGGTGAGTCACCAGCGTGTTGGTTCGGTTAGAGTCGTGTTCTTCAGAGACCTCCACTGCTGTGGATCTTTCGTGAGCAGCGGATCCTTCTTCCAAGCAAAACCGTTGAAGATGACTACAGATTTGGCTCGTAGCATTGTCTGGAATACATTTCTTTTTTATCGGACACTAATTTGCAATCGCATTCCTGCATAATAATTAGGGGCAGAGTTGTTGAAGCATAGTGAGCGAGGGGGTGGGGGGTGTCTGCATTTATTTCATTGTAAGCATAAGTTATTCTAAGAGCAAGTGTATCCTAGGGGCATGGTAGTTAAAGCTGAAGATGAGGTAAGAGATCACAGAGGTTTGGGTTAGACGTTAATCTGGCCTCAAAGCAACTTTCGGCTCCATAAAACATCAGTGTGTTTCCAAAAGGGTGTCCGCTTTCACGGTGTCCATGCGACTTCCCCCATCTCACTTTCTTTCCTCCGTTTTCTGATTAGTGCATGTCTGTTTCAAAACACTGTAGCCATTCAGGCTTTCCGCCCGTGAGTTCACCATGCTCTCACTACTCATCTTGAAGTAAACAGTCCATTTATTGTTTTTTTTTTTTTTTACTTCGTATTTTATTTGAGGACTACTGTTCTGCAGAGCATATTCACCTGCAAAATGTTTATCTTTGTGTGTATATATAGTATCTACTCTAACATCTGCATGCTCTGTAAATACTGGAAGTTACAAGGTATTTAGCACATGCATTTTTTTTTTTTTTTGTGTGTTGCTCTAACTTGTATTTGCTAATTTGCGATTTGAATGAATGAGTGAGTGAATGAATGAATGAATGGCATTAAAAGCTACGCTCAGGCCTCGCGTCTGCATCGAAGCTTAAGTCAATATGGAGTAAATCATTTTTGTGGCCACAATTAAATATTCCCCTCGGTCTAAAACGTCCACAATATTATGTTCTAGCGGAGACCACCAGATAAATCTGCGCTGTCGGCTCCGATTCACTACGCCACATTAAATTCCTTTAGATCAATTAAACTTAGCAGCTCAGTTTACAAGTGACCAGTTTTAATGTTCCTCCAGCTTTTGGGAACTGGTGGGAGTTGCTGAAACATACTGAGGCCTTGCCAAAACGAGCAGGAGGGTAGGGAAGCTTTGAATTGACCATATGCAGCCTCAAGACTGTGTGTGTGTGTGCGTGTTATTAGAACCTTATCTGGCTTAGTTACCTGAGAGCACTGATATTTAAAATGTGCGTTGGTGGGTTCATTATTGCACATTTGTGCCTTGATAAACTCTGACTCTCTAGTGAGAAACATCACAGGATCTGGATCACACTCGTGCTACTCCATAAACCCTGCTTACGCTCACAGTGACCGGTAGCTTGTGGTCACTGGTTTTATTTGTGGATATGTTGTTGTTTAAGCGAGGGTCCGGGCTCCTCTTTGCTATCTTTGGGGTCCGGCCAGCACAGACCTTGTGCGGCTTTGTGAAGCTGTGGATAAATGAGTAGAGACATTAATTCCTCCAGGGGCATTTTAATGTGGAATAATCTTTAAAAGCTGTATGACAAACTATAAACGTCCTATTCTTGTGCTTCAGAAATTTTGGCTAGATAGCTGTTTTAAATTAGGTCATTGGAAGAAAAGGAACACAATTACAAGAACGCATTTTTACGAACAGCAGCCCAAAATAATATACACGTAATTATATGTGCAGATAGTGTGACATTTGATGGCTAATTTTGATTTATTTACAGTGCGATTGAACATTTTTTCTATGGGCTAAATAAACACACAAACAAACCGGCACACTTCCGGTTTGTACTGTTCTGTATTCAGAATTCAGAACCAGAGAAATGCATGTCAAAAGGACAACAATGACTGTTTACAACAACAATGACTAACACATAATTGCAAAATATGCTACGGTGTGAATGCAGCATTCAAATGCAGCACAGATGCACCTACCAGCTGCAAAACAGTCAAAATATAAAAACAGAATCCAATGAACAAATTTTAACACGTTAATAATGGTTGCTCTTGCATTATGCGACAGTGTGAAAGCAGTCTCCAGTAGTTTTTCTATCTGAACAAACAAAAACAAATCAACCTTCAGTTATTTACTTATTTAAAGTAACATTCTGGACATGCAAGGAACTCTGAGAGTTATTAAGAAAAAAACATGCTCATTAAAAAACAAGCTGTAAAAATGGAAACGTCCTTTAGTCCAGTGAACAATTGGTGTTTAGTTGTATATGCGATCCGGGACATATTGTTATGAGAATCCGATATTGGGTCGCAATGCCTTGAGATTTGTTCATGTTTAATTTCCATTCTGTATCTGACAATTTGCTCCATGTGTTTTTACACATGCATACATATAAACAAATATACATACATTTACAATTATGATGTTTTGAAGGGTTTACTTACATTTTTTACATGACAAGTAGTTGGAAGTGGGCTTTACACATCAGTTAATGTTGTTTTTGTTGTTAATACTAGTTTATAAAAATTTTTTTAAGAATTTGTCAGCTAATATTTTCCAATATTGTCCAATATTGTAATTGGATAAACAGCTCACTGTAAACTTTTCATACATACGTATTTATGTATTTATATAATCAATTGTATTTGCTAAATAACTACATTTATTTATTTATCAATATATATATA
>JBBMFX010000016.1:3001390-3011523 GCA_037832545.1 Rhabdalestes septentrionalis | reverse complement strand
CCCCTCCCCCCCACACACACACACACACACACACACACACACACACACACACACACACACACACTCCAATGTTGCTTCCCCCTCGTTGCCTTTGCTCTGTGAACTGCATGTTGGCATTCGTGCCCATTTTCCGACTGCTGTCCAATTCTTCAATTCCTTTTCTTTTTCACTTTCTTTCTTTTCTTTCCCCCCCACCCCACCACCAGCCCCCTTATTTCACTCGCTCTTCCTCTGCTCTGGAAGCCTTGGCGGAGGCCTTTGAAAGGATGCGGCAGCTTTGTCCTCACCGATAAAAGATGCCATAGTTTCCCTTTTCCTCTCCTTTCTCTCGTCCCTCCAGCGGCTCCTGTAGAAGTGCAAATTGTTACCCTCCGAGGGGCTATCCTCCAGGGCCCCAATCCAGCCTGCTAATTACAGCCGAAGATTCCGTCCCTGCCGAAAAAGGCTGCGATTTCCCACAACCACCTGGCCTTCTTTTCTCGTCAGCTTTGATGGCAGACACCCCCGCCAGCCCTCCGTCCCTCCGCCCCTCCTCCTTTTCCCTCCCATACCTCACTTTTCTCTCCCTTGCTCATTAATAGGGGTTTTGAATTGCTTTCTGACCCTGACAAACTGCTCTTGTTGAAAAGGAGATGAGAGGAGGACTGGAGAAGGAGGAGGCAGGGGGGGGGGTAAAGGAATGGAAAGCTGAGGGGGGAAACAAGGGCGAGGGGAAGGAGTGGAGGGTGCAGGGGTTGTGGTCACACGGTGAGTTTGTGGAAGTATGTTGCAGAAGTCCATTATTGTTATTTGGGAGCCTTTTCAGCCCACAGTAAACCCCGCCCCCATTTCCCCTAACTTGCTTGTTCCTTATTTTTGGATTGTCCAATAACGATAGGCAGGACGATGCATTATAACAAAAGAGCACAGTGGAGCCCCAAACTCCCCCAATGTCAATCGTCCATTGACATAAGCCAAGCCCTTAAGCCAAGGACGGAAGTCAAGTTGTGTTGGGCTTGGTAAACCATTTACATTTACATTTATTGCATTTGGAGGGCGTCCTGATCCACAGTGATTTATAGTCTTTTGTTGTCTGCTTGGAATCCTTGTGCTTGAGCACATACTGTCCCACCGCTGACTATTATTTGTCAGAAACTCTTTTTGGAACTGTCACACAACATCAATTTATTTCAAATTAAAAGTTCTTCTTAGAACCTCTATCATACCTGTAGGTTCTTTAAACCTGAATGAACAAAAATAGTCTATAAAACCATCATTTTAAAGCTAACTCTTTTGACAGCTTTGCACCCTTCTACCCCATTTTTTTTTTACCACACACCTTCTACCCCATTCGTTGTTGGGCAGTTTCTGACCACAAGATTGTAAACCATTATCAACACAGCAATGAAACCAATAGTAGCGTCTGTTTGTGGCACTTGCTGAACACACATTCTCCATTGCAGCGAACAGACTACATTCTACACCAAGGTGAATGTAGGGATCAAGGTTAGAAGTTGGTAAAATTTGCAGCCTACAGAATTTATAGTTCAACTGATTTTTTAAAAGACGTTTTAAGAAATGAGTATTATAACAAAGCAGTAATGCCTTAGCAGAATGCTTTCGGGGTTTAATTGTCTCTGCATGGGCCTCTTAAAAGCCACCAATCGATACACTCTCATTCCTCTTCAGCAGTCCGAAGTGAGCGCCAGAGAGGGAGCAATGCGGCCGGAGCTTTGGGAGTGAAACAAATTGCTCTGTTATATACTTGGACTCTATGACATTATCAGCTGGGAGGTCCCCAGAGGAGAGCCTCGCACGAGATTAGCGTCCTTCACAAAGGGGAACGGGATGTCTTAGCACTGTGCTGGCTGCACGCCGCAGCTGTGGAGATAATCATTAACTCTCCTTCACAAAGATGCTCCCTAAAGTACCACTATTTGTCCTGCCTGAGTGGACTGCCTCAGACAGGAATAACCAGCCTTGTCAGGGTCCTCGGCTTCAGAAATGTGTCTTAGGTGACCATGCAGGGAAGTGCTAGGTCAACGAGGAGAGCCGAATTTGCTTATGTTTTTCCTGGTCACACTGAAGTCCATTTCAAATCTCGAAAACTCTACCAATAATGTTCAAACTTTAATGCCACTTTAAGGGTGTACAAATTCCTACATGGAATGAAAATACCCAAGAAACAAGAGATGATATTTTCAAGATGAATAGTCATCATTTCTTTTTGTCTCATAAGAATCAATAGCTCTATTGTAGAAGTAGGCTATGCTACGGTGGACTTATTTTGCCAAATATTTCAAGATTCATGTACAAAATAATGTGTAACATTGTCAAACTAAATGAATTCAGCTGTTAAAGAAGTGTTACAGAAATATTCATCTTTGAAATGTAGCCGTTTTGATTTTTGTTGGTAATGTTTAGGTCATGCAGGTATTCTGAATAAGTCATTAGCTTTTGAACAGGGTGTCATGCAGGTAAATTGGCATGGGAAACTTTACCCAGATTTTAACTCTGGCTTGTGTTCACACTTAACCCTCTCTTGTTGAATTAGAATTAAGTTCATTAGGGTCTTGCCTTCCAAAATGTATTACAGTCCATTGACAGACATAGGACTGAACATAGGCTGAGCAGGAAATGGCCCAAAATTGATTGCAAGGTGATTCAGTTCCGGCCTCAAATCTGACAAAAATGGCAGACAAATCTGTTCACAAGGCATGGCAGTAAACTGCTTGAAGACATATACTAGTACTAAACTATAACATTTTGTGCTGTGTTCAAACTTTTATGTACCAATGTACAGCTCTGGAAAAAGTAAGAGACCATTGCAGTGATGACCGTTCAATGCCAGTGTCTGTTAAATTCCGACACAAGCACTTCATTCTGTTTTATGAGGGACTGATTACTGATCACCTGAATCACATCTTATTTAATGAGGAAAAGTATGAAAACCCTGCTGTAATCAACACTCTCCTCTCACAAGGAGTGAAAATGAAATTTGTTTTCTTTGAATTATTTTAAAAACACTGCATTATTTCTCTTACTTTGATGTTTTGTCATTTCCTTTAGGAGTATACTTTAAAGAACAATGTTATTCAGAAATGAGCAGAAATATCATCAGGAGTTCTTAAAAGGCAAAACAGTTCAGTTCAATACTTGCACCTATAAAATATAAAACCTGAGAAACTGAATATTTCTGGAGCTGTTCGTTATGTTTTTCCCGGAGCTTTATTTCATCTATTCCACATTACTGCTAAGGTAACCTCATTACTTTACTAGCATTCCAATTAGCAAGCTAAAGGCTACAGAGCAGAATAGAAAACCAAAGGCAAAACACTGTGTTTTAAAGCGTATAGTGAGATGAGACGGTCATTCACAACCTCATGCCCAGACTCAGAGATTGTATGGTTAGCTAATTAGCTCACTGAGACATAGTATACTAACTGGGACTTATGAAGCTCATGCTGTTTCGTCTGTGAGCTTCGTTGTGAGCTTCATTTTCTAGTCACAAAAAGTGAATTAGTAATTGCACTCTTCATATAAGATTATGATACACATCCCCGCAGTGATCCATTATGATGAAGAAGCCTGATTCTTTTCACCCACATTTCCCCGCATCTCTGTTTCTGTGCATCAGTCTCTTGGCGCAATGGCTGGCAGTCTGTCGTAACTGAGTGCGTTTAGACCGTATTTGGAGGCCTGGCAAAGCTTTCATTCACACACACACACACACACACACACACACACACACACACACACACACACAGTAGAGTACTTTGTGACTTTTGTACTCTTTCTCTCTCCATGCCTCCATGAAGTCAAGCCACATCCTCCAGCTAAACATAAAATGAAGATCCGGTTTCGGAGTTGTGTTTTATGAGCGGTTAGAATGCCAGCCTGTGTGGGTTTTGGTCCGCTCCTGAATTGACCATTTGCAAATGTCTCTGGGTTTTTTTGAAGACATCAATTAAAGTTTTAATTGGGAAGAAGTTATGCGAAACAAATGTTTTTGTCCTGAAGATGGCTCTGTCAGTCTCAGACACTGCCTTCAGTGTTACAGAACCTTTTAGAAATTGGGGTAAAATTCCTATAAAGCTAAAATTTAATGTGTGACAATTCTATGTTTGAACAGAACTGCCCAAGAAAATGAGAACAAATGGTGTTTTTGGAGAACACACTGAATTTTAGTTTACATTCTTTACATTTCAAAATTCAGTTTAGCTCTTCTCATTTTTGTCTTCACAAAATGTTGAGATTTTTGTCATCATTTCGGTACTTGTGGTCTAGTGTGCAAACGTATAACTCGTTGTCTATGTGTGGTGTTTGTTTGATTTATTGTGATGTGATTTGCAAGATTTTAGTGAAGAGTGGGATGGTGCAGTGTCATGGTCACATGCTCCTTTTGTGGTGACCATTCCACCTGAGGTCATTTTGCAACCTTTTGTTTGTTATTCTTCTCTGTTTGAGTGACATATTTGGAATGTCGGGGGTCAGAGAGCTTGGCTTTGGGTTGTTTTAGAGCACACAGGT
This sequence comes from Rhabdalestes septentrionalis, assembly GCA_037832545.1. Taxonomy (NCBI): domain Eukaryota; kingdom Metazoa; phylum Chordata; class Actinopteri; order Characiformes; family Alestidae; genus Rhabdalestes; species Rhabdalestes septentrionalis. Next base: position 3,007,014 of record JBBMFX010000016.1, on the reverse strand, counting down.
TGCCCTGCTCACTTTTCCACATCTATAGTGGGGATCAAGTCCCAGTTGTGTGTTTGACAGATGGGTTGGTTAATTTTCCTGTTGCAGTGATGCTTAGAGTTGAGCAAAGTTCAATGTCCATCTGCATTCAGCATCCAAATATGTAGTCACTTGCCTATTGCAACTGACTCTTTACTATAAATGACAAATAAAGTGTTAATTCTCTTAAAGATAAAGACATTAGGAAACTTGGCAAAGGTGAGCAACTTCTCAAGATGTCCGTAAAGCATTCCCTCGCCTACTGGGCTCCACGTTTTAGGGAATCAATGCGGTCCTCGTTCTCCAAGACTTGCTGATCATGTATTAGGCCTGAATATCGGGGGAAATGATTCATGACCTCCCACAATATTTGTAGACATGACAGCTCCCATTAATTGACTGACTCCCAGTTGAGGTCTAATAGCGAACGGGCTATAAAGGCAACATTCTCTGTGACTTCCCAGCATGCATGTCAGCACTCGGCTCTTTAATTAAAACTAGGTGGCGGATTCCCTGTGTGTTCTTTTGACACCTCGCTATTTATCTACCGGACCCAGCTCAGGGCGAGACCCATGCAGAAGGGAAGAGTTGTGTTTTGAGAGACTTTTCCTTTGATGCCCTGTTCCTCCAGCCAAAAAAGAAGAGCAAAAAAAAAAACCTGCTGCCACATCTGACTCTAGTTTGCTGAAATAACAGCAAATGTTTGTCTTGTATTGTATGGCACGCTGTTTGAGAAGCAATAAAGCCCTTCTTCCAGTGCCTAAAGCGCCTCTTAATAAAATACTCAAGAATAACTCCTTTACCTTAATCTGGGCCATAGATTACATAGCTCAGGGCGGGAAATTAGGAGCAGACCCCTATGGCTTTCTGTGCATCCTCTACAATCGGCCAGTGAACTCTTACTTGTCTGCTTCACGATCATGAGGCGTTTCTGTGGTTTTATTTTATAAGGAGTAACGTCTGGCTAATGTGATCCGATTTTTTCCCCCCCAAGGACTAGTCTTGGTCATTGGAAAATGGGAGTCCTGCTGGTAAAGGTCAAGGGTGTGTGTACATGTCTTTTCGAGAACGTGTTTAAGAGAGTGTGTGGAGTAATGTGTCAGTATGTGTGTGACCAAGAAGGAGGAGGAGGAGGGATACGTTTATAGTACCAACAATGAAGAGGTAAAAAAAATAACTGTGGAAGTCAGAGTTGGAAGTCAGAGTTCAGAATTTGATGGACTTGCCCTTCCATGTAAAAGTACAGTTTGAGGGATCATCCCTGGAAAGTGAAGCCTAATAGTTGATTCTCAGAAAGCCCAGTGTGGCTTTTCCACACACATGCTTCTTAAAGGATGCATTACCTGCTGGATTTGTTTTGTTTTGTTTTCTTTACCGGTTTGTAAAAAAATTAACCTTTTAAAGAATAACAATTCTTGTGTGTATTTTTTGTGACTATATGTGTGACAGGGACATTTTGGGAAGTATATCAGTCTCTACACATTCCATCCCCACAATGTGAAGCCTAACCCTAACCCTAAACATCAGAACAGAGGTTTACATGGATCAGTCTTAAAGGCACATCAACAGGTTGTTTAATCCCACAGGAGAAGGAAAGGCTAGCAAATAGTCAAATAAAAATTAATAATGAACTCATACCACAGGGGTAAAAATTCAAAGAAAATAAAAAACGGTATGGGCCCTTTAATAAAATTGAAGTAGTTAATAGCTGTTCAAGGTATTTATACATACAGGGTTCAATGGTCTGATATCACAATGAGATTTTTTTTTACTTAAATCTGGAAACAAATAACAGTAAAAAGCAAAACAGAAAAAAAAAATCAGTAATTTTGTACTACCTTTTTTTGCTTCATTTCCATGAGTCTCTACAAAAAGAACTTGAACTTCAGAGTTCAAATTATTTTGAGGTTGTTGAATTTCAGATAGTTAAACAGATTAAGGCAGCATTACGTTTTTTGAAAGTTGAAACAGATTGCAGGTAGCTGGATGGGTTTAGCGCTCATACCACACAAACAGGACGTAGAGAGAGTGTGTGTGATGTTGTCTGTGGCAGGGAGAGAGAGAATGTGAGAGTGAGTGTGTGAGTGAGTGAGTGAGTGAGTGAGCGAGCGAGTGAGACAGTGTGAGAGAGAGATAATAGCGAGAGTGAGAAATGCTTGTAGTGGTGTGGGCGATTACATTTTCACCTGTCATGGAGGCCTCCTCTCAAGCACCTCCAAACATTTCATTGGACGTTTGATCCTCCTCGCCAGTACAATGACGAGGTGTTCCGAGATCAAAGGGACATTCAGAGTGGCGATGTGTATTCAGCAGGAGTGTGTGTGTGTATAGTGAGGTCAAATTACTGAACTCTCTCTCTTTTGTCCAGTATTTCTGAGCTATACTGCCGTATAGTTCTAGTTCCTACATATTTAAGCAATGTGATGTAGGAAAAAGTAAATATAAGTGAGGGTGACATGTGGTCAGTGTGCGTGTGTGTGTGTGTGTGTGTGTGTTTGTGTGTGTTTTTGGAAAGAAATAAAAGTACAGCAACAAAAACGACTGTAAGCACAGTAGCACTACGCATACTAGTGTTCAATCCATACACAGGTCAATAGACAGACCCCCACAAAGACAGGAATACCAACATGTGTGTGTGGAAGCGTGCATGTGATGACGCGTTCCCCGAGTTGCCTTGCGCGGTGGTGAAACAGGGTGTTCACACTACGAAAGTACATAAATAGGATTGTTTTTCCTAGCTGTGAGTGTCAGACCTGGAGTCAAGTGTTTCAGCGGAGAGAGAAAAAGTCCAAATACGACCTGTTTATTTTCAGGCCTGCAGGTGTCTGCTAACGGCTTATTGCTTTAGAATGACGACTCTACTTCCAGCCAAGCAGCTGCCAGCTCTTGTCGGGGGGGCACATCTGGGTGTGTGTTCTTCTGCATATGCGCGTGTTTGTTTTGGGTGTGTTTTGTGGCGGAAAGCGCAAAAAACCCAAAACGTCACTGAGAAATTTGTTTCTCTTTATTCATATGAGAAACCAGAAACATGTTTGTGTAATCAATCTGTAAGCTTTGTCCTGACAGATCAACGTGGCTTCAAACGTGTTGGACTTTAAGATGATTTCCTTCGAATGTGTTGGACTTCAAGATGGTTTCTTGGCTTGATACAGACTCAGATATTTTTGTTTGATGCGCATTTCCAGCCAAATAATCTGTTTTTGATCAGGAAGAAATGGACAGAACATATGAAATCTTAATGAAACACTGGAGTGGGTTGTTTTTTCTTTTTTCTTTTTTACTGAATAGGCCACATAATTTTATTTCAGCAAGCATCTGGGATTTACTAGACATGTTGCGAGCTGGGTAGGCAGGAGAAGGGAACTAGGGCCTATGTCCACATAGCCTGATAGAATACAAGGACTGGGATGAGCTCATCGTTGTACTGGTGGGCTGCGACTGTGAATTGTTACCTGTCATCGGGATAATTCAAATGCGTGTAAGTTGTTTCCTTTGTAGAGGAAAATCCCTTGTTGCTCTATGGCCTCCAACGTCAGCTATGAAGCACCGAAGCCCTGCAGCGGTGAGCCACTAACAGCTAGCAGCACGACATTAATGGTAGCGACCTTGCCAACTTCCTTAGTCAAGAATCAATAATGAGATTTGGACTCTTTTTTTATTTTACGCAAAACTTTCCCGATGCGCCCGCAAAGCTTGATTCAATTATGGCACCGGGGCCTGTCCTCAGATCTCAGGTCCGTTTCCAATCGAAGGAGGTCATGCTTCGTGTTTCACCATGTCATGACAGACTCTCTGAACTAATCAGTTCTTGGGGTTCTGAGGTGGGGGGTAGTGGGGGTGGGGGCCACAACTGGTTTTGTTTCAGTCTTTCGATTATATGCGTGTACCCTCCCAAACTGAATCCCAAATAAGGTTAGTGTCCGATAGCGTCCGGGGTCTTCGGGAAAGGCTTTGAAGTGGAAGAACTTTGTCTGGCCGCCCCCGGCTGGAGCTCCTTATCTGTCGCACCAGGGGGCTATTGTTTCAATCAGCCAGACAACGTTAATTACCCTTTTCATTGGGGTAAGAGGCAGGTAGAGGCAAATCCAATTTGCCTGCACTTGCATTTGACCTCAAATATGGCCCAGAGGTTTTTGGTTTGGGTTGGTCTTGGGTTACTTGAGTTAGCTCCTGGAAAGTTCCCTTCTATTCAAGGGTCATCCCGTGGAGCTTGGCCTGCGCAAAGCTAAAACGTGAGCCGTCGTAGCGTGAAGACGTACTGCGAGCCATCATAATAAACATTGGACCCTGGTCCGATTGGGTTTGCCCCACGCTCGGCCAAGAAAAACCCAGAGCCCTGAAGAAGGAAGACATAAGGGACGGGCCGCAATGTGTTTACAATTGACAGGACGGGACCAAGAGGAGGGGTGGGAGGGGGTGCCCGGGGGACAGCCAGCCCCTCTGAATGGGGCTATTCTTCCCCCTGCAAGCAACATCAGCTTGTACAGCTGTTGAAGCAGTGAGGGCAATTATCACCCGTTTAGCACTGTTGATTCGGGAGGGCTTCTTCTGGCTGTCTCTGAAACCTTTTTTCCCTTCAAGGTTTGTTTTGGGAGGATTCAAGAGTTGGACAATTTTTAGAGCAGGATTAGACGTTTGTTTATCTGTTGGATAGCATCTGTCTGAGGCTGATTGATCCTGAGAACAGCTCTGCAGCACTGTCCATTCAGGGACCTTCTCAGCATCTGTGTCCATAGTGATCAAATATAAAATATTTGAAGTACTGAATACATCATTCTTTTTTTAGGCATACTGAGCAAAAAAACTTGTCTGGTAGAAGTGTGTGGAGACACTGTGTAAATTTTACCCCAGTCCTTGAGGGCCAGTGATTTTTCCACTATACCTGGCAAATAACAGTTGAGTTGAATCGTGTGTTAGATCAGGCAGAACACCTCAGAGTTAAACACCTCGGAGTTAAACACCTCAGAGTTAAACACCTCGGAGTTAAACACCTTGGCTATCATTACTAAACCTCGTACCTCCATGTTTTATGTAGCCTTGTAAAAACAATGTAACTTGAAAAGGTCATTTACACCGCATCCAAACCGCATGATAAGGGGACCTGAGAAAAAATTCCAAATTATTTCTAATATAATTTTGTTGAAGTAACATACAATGAAATTTGAGAAGAATTTTCTTAATCCTCTAAAACTACTTATATAGAACTATGATATTCTTTTTAAGCACAAAAGTGTGGAATAAAATACAGCATCACAAAAGAATACAGTATATGTATAATGTTAAAGGAAGCGTTTTTTTTTTTTTTAAATCTAAGTGGTACTGTCCATTACCTCAGACCGTTTCTCGGTATTTAGAATGGAAAACTCATGAGAAAGCAACTGCACATTAACTTCTATTATACGTATGTTTTGAGTCAACAGGTTTGTGTTCATTGTGTTCCAAAATGCAGATGTATTACTTTAAGCAATAGAAGGCAGAGAATTGATTTCAGATTCTAAGTGAGTGTACTATCCCTTTATCATGTAACTGGTGGTGGTTGTGTTGTCTTGAGTGGGTGTGAGTAATTTTGTGTGTTTGATGTTAATAACTCCTGTAGAGGGCGGCGG
>JBBMFX010000016.1:2974054-2993513 GCA_037832545.1 Rhabdalestes septentrionalis | reverse complement strand
GTGTGTGTGTGTGTGTGTGTGTGTGTGTGTGTGTGTGTGTGTGTGTGTGTGTGTGTGTGTGCGTGTGTGTGTGTGAGTGTGTGTGTGTGTGTATTATACTGAAATCACTATTCAGGTATTTATGTTTTATCATGGACAGCCATTTTGGAAATATACAGGCAAACACTTCAAGGAAACACTGTTTTAAATGAGGTTGTTCATGATGCTTTGTTGCTTCTCAGATGACAGCAGAAACAACACAATTGGCACTAAGCTAACTATTCTAATTGGCATTAGCTAGAGCCACAAACAACAAATGGAACATGAAGAAACTTTTGTATTCTCACATTAGCCGTGCTGCATCAGTTAACTCTTGCGCTAACGTTAGCTCATTGACTCGAGAAGGGGCAGACTCTAGTCCAGTCAAGTCTTGTCAAGTAGGTGTTTGTCATTTCAAACATATACACAGTGCACAGTGAAATAAAATAATGATCATGTAGGACCATGGTGCAAAACAGAACAAAAATTAGAACTCCATAAAGAGCAAAACAGAACACCAGTAATCTACACAATAAATTACATCCAGGACAGTTGATAGGAGCAGTAACAGTACTAATGTGAGTGAATACAGTATTATAACATACTGTACAAATAGCAGACATGAATTGTGTAAAAATGCAAAGGAATGCAAAGATTGAGGTAGACGGCAACAAAAAACAAGTAGCCAAAAGTGGCAAGTAGCAGAAACAGGATTAGAAAAAGCTAATGTTTATAAATAAAAAAAGTATTTACAGTGAGAGTTTGGGAGTAAGTTATCTTTGTTTATTGTGGAACAGTGCTGTGTGTGTATACTGTGTGATTGAGAGAAAGGAAGCAGCTCAAGTCATAGTGTATTTGCGTGTGTGTGATGCATAGGCGACGGAACCATAATAGCATATTTTTAAAATTTTTTATCCTCCTGGACTACACCCGAGACATTGAGCCTTGTGTCCCCCCTGCGCATACACACACACACACACACACACACACACACACACACATAAAAATGCTTATGGTGTGATGTACAATAAAGATATCCAGGACTGAATATGGAGTCTGATGGCCTGAAAAAAGAAATTCCCCATCCTGGTAGTGAAGTCCCGAATGCTGCAATAACTTTCTGCCAGATGGAAGGATGGAAGAGAGGGTGTCAGGGGTTTCTGGGGTCATCCAAAATACTGGTGGGTTTGCAGACACAGAGTGCAGTGTAAATGTCTCCATCAGAGGGGATTGATACTCTCATATTTACATCAGTCCTTAATATCCTCTGTCTTGTCTTGCGATTTGATGCAGCACATTTTCCATACCATGCCAGGATGTGACTACAATGCTCTCTATAATCCTCGTGTAGGATGAATTGAATATCGGGGGGAATTTACACTTTCCTTAGTATAAACATTAAGTAGAGATGCTGCTGGTCCTTTGTGGTGATGGAGCTGATGTTGAGGGTTCGCATGATGTTCTGACTGATGTGAACACCAAGAAACTTGATGTTCTGCATGGTCTCCAATAAGAAGTAATTGATGTTCATAGAGAGTGAACATTCTGTGCCCTATTGAAGTCAACAAACATTTTTTTAGCCATTCCATTGAGGGCCAGGTGATGGCATCATTTGTTGAACCTTTGGGCTGCCATGGGGTCCAGTGTGGAGGCAGCCTCATGATAAGCCTCTTAGGGCATTTTCAATATTAGTGCTGGGTCGGATGTACACAGCAACTTTGAACACAGTAGTGAATTCCCATAAAATGGTCTTTATCTAACAGTCACAAGCATATCACTAATCTGGGCAGCCATGTTCGGAAAACTGTTACTGAGCCATGTCTCCATGAAAATAAAAACACTGCAGCCTCTGGCCCTGCAGCAATCGAAGATTTTGGAGATTTCCTAGTAGCCTCTCCTTAAGGTAAGTTTCTTGTTTGTATTTTAAATATAGAAGAGTCTGACAGCGATGGACATATGCATCAGTCGTTCTGATGTGCATGGGTGCAGAGATTTTGTGTGAAATGTGACTACAGCTACTGTTTTGCACCTAATGGATTCTGCTTTTATGGGCTTCTAAAAAAAGTGCAAAAATAATTTTATAATGTACATGTTTCTACCCATCCAATTCCATTAACAGTGCCTGATTTAATTTAATGAATTACTAATTTGCTATGTACTAGATAGTAACTGTAACTGTACATGCCTTCTTAGGAGAGGTTTGGAAATGGATACACTACACAAATGAATTCACAAATTATTGTTTATTAATGTAATTCTAATTTACCAAGTCAATTATTTTTAGCTGCATAAATGCATTAGCATAGACAATATAAAAAGATTTACATGTGCATGTCTCTTTAATAGTTATTGTCATTTTGTGTTCTCCGTGTGACTACATGGTCAAAAGTGAAACTAATCATATAACGATAAAAAGATTAATGATATTACTCTGGAATTATAATGTACGGTGCAACAGAAAGTGTTTATATTTGGTTTTATGTAATGTGAATTCTCACCACACTCATACTTGCTGCAAAAAATGGACAAATTTCAAGGGAAAGTAAATATGTCAGTAATGCAGGTGTACTCATTCTTTCCTCCACAGTATGTTTTAATTACACTCTCACTGCTTCACAGGAGGCACACACTAATGACTCTGCTAACTATGTTTTTTTTCCCCATCACTAATTTTTACTGTCAGTGTTTCAGTGGGATGCATGAAAATCTAGAATATAAGAGAAATAAACAGACAGAATGTCAGAGGGAGAAAAAAACAGGCAGTATTTGAACACCTCAGTAGGCTTTGAAGTGTTGGACTTCTCAACTCAGCTGTGTGTGTGTGTGCGGCGCTGAATATTCCCTCTGACAGCTGATGAGGAGCTGACTGCTAATTGTCACGTCCCTCTTGTTCTTTGAAGTGTAAAAAGAGAAGATATCCTATTATATGTTTGCTTTACTCGACTGCATGTGGATTTTTTTCTACACTGAATGGTTACATTGAAGAGAGCTTTTTACTTCACATCTTTTTTTCATGAAAATAGTGTAGATATGGTCTAGTTTTTTTTATTTTAAAAACCTGCTCTTGGCCTTGTTTTATTGCACCAAACATGTGAAGATGTGACACTGAAGTGAGTTTGAAGGCGTTTCATGTAACACAGATTCTTGTTGGGGGAACTTAGAGGTGCCGGGAATGTTCAGTGATGTGACAGTGAAGTTTTTTGCCTCTTTTTCTTCTCATATAATTTATAGAAAAACAATAGTGAAGGGGGTCAGTGGAAGGAGACGAAATGGGGATGTAAAAAAATATCTGAGAGTTAATATACAGGATACAAGCATCAAATTATCACTTGGGAAAACCAAAGACCAAATAATCAAGCAGAAGTCATGTGTTTCCTTCAATTGTGTCAGTTTTTAGTGCCTCAATACAAAGAAATCCTGAGCCTATAGACATCAGCCAATGCTTTAATCAGTTAAATGGTCACAGGTCACATATTAAAAATGATGACTCTCCATGGCCTGTTTTGATTGAAGTTGATTGGCAGAACTGTAATAGCTACAATAAGCTGCTTGACCCTGCTGCAGTTTGCAATCACTGGCACTGCCAAGATTGCATGCTGTTACTGTACTGCTGCCTGGACGCAGTTTGATTATACCAACATACCACAAATCTTACATCACTGAATAGTGCAATTAACATTACGAATATTTTTCAGATTGTTTAGATAGGACGGCAGAAATTTGGGAGCATCTGCAATGACAAAAATAAATCCTGGGCTTTGGCTCACTTGTGGATGATAGATTGTGGTGAGGTGGGCTCCACTGCTACACTCTGATTGACATGTCTGACATATGGAATAGTTCTGATACTCTCCAGCCTGAGAGAGAGAGAGAGAGAGAGAGAGAGAGAGAGAGAGAGAGAGAGAGAGAGAGAGAGAGAGAGAGAGAGAGAGAAAGCAGAGTATCTCTCTGCCTGGCAGCTAGAGGAGGAGGAGGAGGAGAGAGGGAGGTTTCTTACTGCAATCTGTATTTGTGATCAAAGGGGCTCTAGAGCTCTCTCACACTGTCTCTCGCTCTTTTTTCTCCGCCTTACTTTCTCAGGCTTCACTCTTACTGCACTTATAAATTTGTGTGTACTCTCTCTCTCTCTCTCTCTCTCTCTCTCTCTCTCTCTCTCTCTCGCTCTCTAAATTTAGCACCAGAGGCAATTAGTACTGAAGTGCTCTGAGCAGGCACTGTAGCCGCTGACAGGCAGAGGTTCCACAATTACAACAAACTACAGCGGTGTGTGTGTGTGTGTCTGCTTGTTTGAGTTGTGTTAAAATGCGCAGTGTGTTCTTCAGTTTAAGCTGAGATTACTGAGAAGACAATTTTGGCATTAATATTTTTGTAAACATTTAAGGGGGCTTCTTTTTTCTATAACATTGTCATAGTTTTTACCAAGTAATTAAAACGTTTAATTTTTTTGTTGTAGTTGCTTCTTACAACAGTAGTTTGTTGCCCATTTGTGTGATTGTGCACGTTCTTGCTCCGTGAGGGTGAAGGAAAGCACATGCCTTATCTGCAGCCTGTGAAACCCATCATTGTGTCTCTTTGATCATCTAACCACACAGTATTGTGGAATCTCTCAACACGTTCACTGGAGAGCACTAATCATTCTGCTCTGGTCTTCTTCCTATGAAAATGAAAGAACACCACAGGCAGTTTATACACCCATAAAACTTCATAAAAGATTCTTAATGTTTTAACATACACTTCAGATTGGTGTACTGTAATGTTCTCTTTGTTCTTTCTCATTTTCTTGTATGTCATTGTTGATGTACTCCATATCCCATGTGCCTCCAATATAGCTCCCCCTCCACCTTAATGCTTCCACCTGTGTCTTGTTCCTTTATCACCTCCAGCCCACGTGTGTCCCATTCCTTAGTTAGGACTGTGTTTCAGTCTGTATTTGTGGATTCCTTACATAGTGTGGATCATTTTTTGTTGTTTGTTCTGTGTTTTTGCCCCATTGTGAAGTGACTCATGTTTTTCCACTCTATTTTGCCTCTGTTCAGCACTGGTCTATCACTGTTCATTTCTGCTCTACTGTAGTTTGAATTTGTCTTCTCTTTTGTTTTATAATTCTAGTATTTCTTCCCAACCAACATTTACAAAGGAAAAAAGATTATCTAATATAAATACAGCAAGTGTGATGAACTACAAATTACAGATTTGTATTTTTAATGCCATCGAAATCATTAGGCCTTTTCTTAAGCATGGAGACCTTGAAGATTCCCCTAGGATCTTTAAACTTTAAAAATGTACAATTCATTTACAAAAATGGGTCTTTAAAGAGCCATCATCTGAAAGAACCAAAAAATAGGATTTGGTTTCTGTATAGATTATGATGTCGTTTATCACTTTTCTATTTGTTAATCCGGGTTTGTTTAAAAAAGCATTATTTTCAGAATGATTGAATTAATCTACATTATTATGGCTACTGTAAATCTCAAGACAGGTGGTTTTTAAAAAAGGTAATTTTTCCGTTCTCTTATAACATTAGTCACTGAGAAGAATGAAAAGCAGGGATGTGTGCTAATATGAGTAATACTTTAAATGGGAGTCTAATAGTATCCTTCTCAGACCAAGAGCTGAGAGGACATTTTTGCTGGACCTGACTGTTCTGATACTAGGATAATGGAGAGTGAAGGGGACGAGTAGTGATTTGAGCGAACTAGATGGCAGGAGAGGAACCCATTTCTCTAGAGAGTAACCAGCCTGTCCAGCTTCATTAGCCACTAACTAACTTTTCTCTTTCTAGCTTATTGCAGTGAATGAGGCACATGGCTCGTCTGCTAGCTATTTTGTTCTGGCGAATATTAAAGATGGCAGCACAGTTTTTCACCCGTGCGAGCTAGTCATTATTTTACAATGAAATCCCCTGTGGACCATAGATTTTATTCCTATCATGAGCATTTGACTGAATACGGCTTTTGAAATTCTTTTTATAATTTATTTTTTAACTATTAAAGTCAAATGAAACAGGGCAGTTAGAGATAAGCCCCTGATTATAAAAACAACTGAACCAATATTTGGATGTGCAGGTCAGGTATTTGCTGAACATAAGAGATTAAAATTTTATTACATCCCATCCTCTGATACTTCCGGGGCCACAGAGGATCTATTTAGAGTCCGGAACTTCCGTAAGACTCTACAGTATCCTTTCCATCTGTACAACACTGATCAGGAGCCCTGTTTTTTGTTCTTTCTCTGACAGGATGAAGCATACAGCTTTTGCAATGTAATAGGACATTTTGCTAACAATGTGAACTGCTATATGGCATATTGCTTCATGACAGAAAAATAGTTAATGATTTCATTGCTCTCTGTGTCCTGCATTTTCCCCATGGAAAGAAAGTAAGTATTTGTGATCGAATCTACGGCTGCTTGGTTACTTGATACATTGCCAGAGCTCTATTGTCTCAGGTGATTTGGAAGAGGATTTCATCCTTCCTCAAGGGGAATATCGCATTTGCATACCGTGATTATCTTCAATTGTTTATCTAATCGTCATAATGCCAAAGCCCTGAAAGGCGTGCGGGTTTATAAATGCTTATAGCCTATCTTTGAGATGCGCTTTGAGCAGTGAATTGGTTTCTGGTGAGTCTGGGCTGGAGTCACTCTAATGAGGAAATAGATACTGCCAACACATTATGTTACCTTTTGTTGTCACAAATCCTGCCACTATGCAAAGAAAGAAAAGCCATGACTGTCATTTTCTGAAGTCCATTTAGATTTCCTTTCCATAATTCTGTCCTTGTTACTAAAGCAATTTTTCTGTTCTTTAAAGGAAAAGTAGTGAACTGTTCATGTAACAGCTATATTTTGTGAGACACACAAAAAAACAAGTCCGCAAGTAAATTGCCCATGTAATTTAAAGTCTGTCTTAAAAAGATACGTAATGTTAAAAGTCTTAAACATTTGTATTTTGGTGGGCAGGTATTATATTACAAAGTTTGATCTAGGACAGGGGTGCCCAGCTTCGGCCCTGGAGTGCTGGTGATTAGCGTGGGATGATTTTCCTGCTCAGACTTCACTCTCACCAATTCACAAGTTAACTGTCAGGTTACTGAATGTGTTTGAGGAGGAAACTACAAAAATATTTCAGGACTGAACTGGACCCTACTGCTATAGAATGACTTCCAGTTGTTCAAAGACATGTGTAAAATTATTTCTTACTACTGTGTTTTAGATGGTGGTATAATTTGTCTATGCCTTGCTTTATGCCATGTTGTCATTTTGCATTTTGTATATTTTATTTTTATTTTTATAATACCTACCCACCAAAATACAAATGTTTAAGACTTTTAACATTACGTATCTTTTGAATATATTAATTGTTGACTTATGTGTGTGCTTTAAACTATATGTAATGTAAACTATATGTATATGAGACTTTGGTGACTTTTGCAGTTGTTTAAAAGTATAAAATTGCTTTCAGTTCTGCTGAAATGTTTGCGAAAATGAGATTTGGAATCAGTATGAAGGTACATTGGCCATAAGTATCAATTTGACATATGGTTATAATAATTGTTCCCAGCTGCACAGCAGAAAATAAGCATTCTCAAAACAAAGACAAAAAGAGAAGGGGTCAGAGATCTGCTGGAGTGAGCTCCTTCACCATAGAAAAAAAAAACTTTTGCTTTTGAGATCTTATCAACTGACTGGAGAACACAATTAGAAAGAGCTGGCAAAATGGAGACTGGGCATGGATCGGTGAGAACTGAGGGAGTTGAAATGTCTGACTCTAAATAGGAACATTTGCAATAAAACAATATCGTAATATTGTATGTTCAGATTTACGCATTTTTTTTTCAAGTTTGAAACCTGAATATTTTCCAGTTCTAGTCATTTTGGGGCTATGCTCTTATGCATCAGTTCTTCTAAGAATAAAGAATATGAAACCAAGTTTTCTCTCGGGTGTGTACTGCTACTGAGCTTGTTTTAGAAACAGGTTTACATGGTAAAGACTTTGATCCATGGTGCAGGATACCTAAATTAACTAGTACTGGCTTCATATGTCTATGTAAAACAAAAAGTTGTGATAATCCCATTCTTGTCACTTCAGTAAAGTTGGTGACCCCATTGAGCAACACAAAAATCAAATTAAAATTGCAATCTGGATTCATTACCCAATGTGAATGGCAGTACTATATTAATCTTGCATACTGTAGTAGTACTGCACAGTCCAACACAGATGGTACCATGGAGACTACAGCAGGCACGTTACCTTCTAAACCCAAGCATGTTTTCCATAAGAGCAAAGCTAAGTGAGGTACATTTAGACCAAAACCCATAACCATGAAGCTTCTGTTTCGACATGGACCATACGCGTTGAATCTTGCACAGATGACAGTGGAGAGAACATGTGGTTGTTGTCATGTGGTTGTTGTGCTCAAAATTTCAAGTTATCTGTGAGCTTCGTGCTTTTAAACCAGGCACAAAATACTCTCGCTGCATCTGTCACTCACTTCCAGCTTCGCTGCCATGCCACGTGGCTTCTGACATGAAACAAGCTTGTGTCCGCTTTCATTAGTGCTGTTCATTTTTTATATTCAGTGACAGAGCATCCTGTTGAATAGCTAAAGTGGAACTTCCCTTAATGCCAAGAAATAGACCTGTTCTTTAGTAATGTCGAGAAAGTAGTTTTGCAGACATGCCTTATGACACCATCTGCATGTTCAAAATGTGCTACTGCAACAGCCTTTCTGTCGAGTACTTTAAACTCACTCACACACACACACACACACACACACACACACGCACGCACACACACACACACAGATATACATGCACACACACTGCAGAGTGATGTGAGGTCAATAGCGTCCGTCAGTCCTTCGCTGTACCTGAAAAGTGAGTAAAAAAGTGAGCCTGTAAAAGGCCACACAGGCTTGAATATTAACGTCAACGGTCCTAATGCGCTTTATACGCCTCTCCAAGCACATCGTCGTGATGTGTGATGGGCACCCGTAGTCACGGCAGAGGAAGTGTTAACTCATCTGGAACGGGTCTGTCCTTTAAAACGAAGAAAAAAAGAGAGATGGTGGGGATAAAAAAAAAAGTGAGAGAATGTGAGTAACAGGACTAGTCACAGCAGCCTTGATCCTGTCAGGTATTCACGCCATTGTCAGCGCGTATAACGGCTATTCCCTCCATCCGTCTGTCCGTTCGTCCGTCCGTCCTCCCCCGTGGTCAGACGCCTAATCTGGCCTTTCAGCAGCTCTCTGAAAAGGCCCTGGCGACACGCCGGCTCTCTATTCACTCTCCCCTGCCGAACGCAATCACCGGACAGCCCCGCAATAACCCACTCCCCGCCTGACCTCCCTTTGAAAAACAAAATAAAAAAAAAGGTGGCGGCCTCGTTGCGCTTAGGCTCGGCGAGATAAATCATGCACTCCAAATTAACTTCCAT
Source organism: Rhabdalestes septentrionalis (assembly GCA_037832545.1). Lineage (NCBI taxonomy): Eukaryota > Metazoa > Chordata > Actinopteri > Characiformes > Alestidae > Rhabdalestes > Rhabdalestes septentrionalis. The sequence continues at coordinate 2,984,059 of JBBMFX010000016.1, read as the reverse complement.
TCAAAGTGACTGGGGGGAAGAGAATGGGGCGGTCCGGCGGACGGGCCGGAGGAGCGGCGACTCGACTTGATAAATGTCAAGGCGGATAATTTGAGGGCCTCTGATTAAGATCTTATCGAGGCAGGAAGTTAATAGAAAAGAGTTAATAAGAAAAAGCCACACGGGGTTCTCCCATGTTAGCGGTGCATGAGGCCCCCGCTTAAATTGGCCCCACTTGGGTCCCTGCCATTCTTCTCCAGAAGGAGCGAACACATCTCAAAGTGAAGCTCCCGAGGATAAAGATGCTGAAAAGACAAATGCTGTCGGTTAAGCCCGAACACATACGATCAAGTAACTAAGCAGGTGATCTTGAGTGGCTGGATCTTTATTAACGATCACTTAATTCAAGAAAAGCTCTAGAGAGTGCGAAACGACAGCTCAGCATATTCCATCAACATGGCACCATGGTAGCAAAAACCTCAATCTCTGAAATGGCAAATTTATAGTTGAAGGAACGTATTCAAAAGAAAATGGAAAAGATATGGTAAGACATTCTTATGGACACACTCATATCTATATATATATATATATATATATATATATATATATATATACGCTAAAACATTAAAAGTTTTGTTGTTAACAAGTAAACAAAACACATAAAATAAAATACCCGTTAAGATGTCTATCATTGCACTGGCCATTATTATGTGTTTCTGAAAATGTTATAAATATCAGGGAAATCTAAAAACATAAATTAAATGGGAAGGAAATTTAATGATACTTTCCATATTTTGTCACTAATATATCATGAATGCCATAATATGTGGAGAACTTAGATGCCTCCAAGGTCAATAAGCAAAACAAGCTGTTTTAAGAGTGTTTAACTTTGTTAGGTTAACTCATATTTTGACTCCTTTATAATGTCTTTATATAAGGTAATAGTAATGAATCTGTGTTTGTGTGTGAGTGTGTGAGTGTGTGTGTGTGTGTGTGTGTATGTGTGTTTGTGTGTGTGTGTTTGTGTGTGTGTGTGCATGACAGTGGGAGACACACTGCCTTGTACCTATATGGGTGAAAAGTCACCTCTGGCTGGGTGGGAAAGCCCAGCAGATAAGCAAAAGGTGGATCACTACCCATTCAAGGACATTCATTATCCCTTCCTAGTTGAGTTTTGCAAGAGGAACGTTTAACATCTTCCTTTCCAGTGCCATTCCAAAATAGCATCAAATCCTAATATTATTGACAGTAAAACTGAGCTCGGGTGACGGCACAATCCTTTACCAACCAGCCGCCACCTGACCTGCAGATACAGGGGGATGATGTGGATGAGCGGGCGTTGTTGGGTGCTGCTGTGATGGAGTGGAGGAACGCGCAGGTAGAACAAACAGAGTGGTCTGCTGTACAAACAGAGGAGGACAGGGGCGCGTGATGAATGATGGGAGTGGCGCAGGCGGCAAACAGGAAGGACTCGGGGGAAATCAGAGGAATTCAGCTTCGCTGGAAGAGAGAGAGGGAGACAGAGTGAAAGAGAGTGAGAAGGGGCCGGTTTAAAGGTCCATCATGGCACTGACCAGTGAAGCATTTTTGTTCAAAAATTCATTCTATTCTGGAGAAAAATCTTCAAACATCGCCTTACACACAATTCAGAAAATAATCTACGAATGGGTTTTGCGATGGTGCACATTAATCTTAATAATAATAATAATAATAATACTTTTAAATGTATTCAAAGGCACAAAATTGTCTAGAATACAGGTACCCACATTCACGGAATCTGTAAAAATGCAGACCTGTCTGTGTAAATATATAGACCATATAGACAGACTAGACCACCTAATAATCTATTCCACACCTGTCTTGGACCTCTCTGTGCGATTTTTCTATGGAGCAAAGCAATTTAGCCCACAGAGCCATGCGAATGATCATTACGAAATTGTATTCCATTCTTATAATGTATTTACATTCTCGTAATGTATCTACAAAGGTTGATATATAAATGCTTGTGTAACGAATCAGCCTGGAGTGGGCTCAAATCTATGTTTCTATTGTTATGCGACGAATGCATCAGTGCTAATGGGGTGTGAATCAGCCTGAGCCTTAACTCGCTCACCGAGACATTTACTGCTGAATTTCAACTGTTTGGAATGTTTTATAGCAGTGTTACACAGTTTATTATGACTTTTCCATAACCACCTTGCACAAGTTAGAAATCTGCCACATATTCCTGATATACAGCTGTTATAAATGCTATTTATTTTTTTATAAATCGTAGGAATTCCCTTAATCCTGAGAATTCCATAAAGTGTGAAAATTCCATGAATTGTTGACTCTGAGGTGATATTTGTAGAGTGTCTTGCCATCATTGTAAATGAAAATGGATAAATAAGTGTACAAGGAATGCATATTTGTATGTATATGTGTTTGTGTGTGTGTCTGTGTGTATGTATTTGTGTGTGTATGTGTTTTCAGGCGCCCGTATTGGCGCTGTGTTGTGTGAGAACAGTGACACAGTTTGGTTGTGGAGACTTTGACAGAAGTGAATTAATTGGGCCCCCTTGGATCATTTGTCTTTATTGCGAAGGCTAATTGGAAAAGAAGCAGGTGTTAATGGAGAAAGCCGGGCGGCTGTAGACTGAATCTCAAACACTGCGCTTGTAATGGAGCTTTCTGAGTGAACTTAACCATGTTTTAATTAGATTTCACTCCGAAATGAAACCACACGTTTCTCCTCTCCACCCTCTTAGGTGAAGTGAATAGCCTGAAGAAAGAGAGAGAGTGGAGAGTGGAGAGAGAGAGAGGGAGAAGCAAGGGCAAGTGAATTTACAAAAACCATATTGTCTTGGTAATAGGGTTTTGTTAAAGCAGTTGGGAGTCCCCTCTTACACACATGTACACACACACACACACATACACACACACACACACACACACATATACACACTTACACACACGCAAACATATAAACACACATACACACATATACTGCGTGCGAAACCTGAGATGCTCTCCCATGCTGTTTACAGTACATGAGCATAGCACGAGTCAACACTGGGCTCTCACACGTGCAAATCATTTCCTGAGTGCCTTCAACACACTTTTGAAAATGTTCGTTGTTCATGTCCAATATGACATTTGTATGTTTTTGGGAAAATGACCCCTTATCACATGCCTATTTTAGAAAATCAGCAACTTTATTTGAAACAATATTAATTAGTTATACGCTTGTACATCACTCAACAACAGCAACATTCCATTACTTACAGCACAGGAAAGTTATACTACAAGAGGATAATGTCAGTACATCCTGGAGACCTCTAACTCTGTGTATTTTTGTTTTTTCTCTGCTCCCAACAAGCCTGATACAACCCATCCCCTTATTAGTAGGCTTTTTGTTGGGTGGAAGAGAATGTATTCGGCTACAAAAATCATGAAATGTACAGGAGAGGATACATCCAGGATTCGGTTCAGGAAGTTCTCAGCAAGTTGTTTTCATTATACTGGCATATCAGTATATGTGCTAGATCCAATTGAAAATAGAAAAAATGCACCTGCATTCTGTGGTGTCTTTTTTGGTGAGTGTTTATTTAGTTTCTGCATGAAGGCCTTATTTTAGATGGTCCCATGTATTTGCTATAATTAAAAATAGCTCGTTTGAAAGCTTACTTGTTTTGAACAATATTTAAGTGGCATTGACTAATGATTGGCAAAGATTTCAATATAAGTACCAGGAAAGGAAACATACTTTTTTAGTGTGACTTAGGATGATACAATTCCAAAATATACTTCTCACAATTTACGGCATTCTTCACTTTTCAAATCACTGCAAAGCCCAAAACGTACTGCTATATTGTAAATTAGGCCTAGTTCTGGACATAGAACTTAACTGACAGTGCGCTGATAAGGTAGCTTATTGCTAGGAGCCATAAGGGGGTGGCGTTCCTGTGGCGTCTGTTTGTGGGAAATCCAGACTGGTTCGGCCGAACTAGCTGGCCTTGTTAGCGCTTGATGGCTTAGTTCATCGCTAAGTGATGTCAGCAAGTTTTAATGGGGGCCACATTTTACCAATTACGCCGCAGCCGAAATGAGCGCTGCCTTTTTTGATGTGGTGTTTACTCGTCGGAGAGTTGTGTGTGTGTGTGTGTGTGTGTGTGTTTGTGTGTGGTCCACGTACAGTTCAGCTCTGTGCCGCTGGCTCACCTTAATCGTCCAGGTGTGTGAGTGTGTGTTACGTACTGTAAATTGAGAGGAAAGTCTCATATAGCTTAGACTCAGTCTCCACTCTGCCAGATCCTTTAGCTTACAGAGTATCAAAATTGAACAGTTTATATCAGTTGCCCCTATAGACATAAGCTTGAAAGTTAACTTACCCTGAGTAAAATAATACATCTGATCCAGAACTCGTTCGCCGAGAGCATCACCCTCTCTGTCAAACATCTGGGCTTCAGAATGCTTTGCAAAATAAACAGGGTGCACCGAAGGATCTGATTTGTCTGATCTGACATTTCGTTCGCCCACATTCGCCCCAACATTTACATTCTTTTCCTCCCCCCTAGGCGTTTGAGCACCTACGGTGCATGGGAGAGCTCTTTCCTGTGGCTGCATCCCCCCCTTCCGAAGGCTCTCCTCGGCCGCTGCCGCTTCCCTGGCTCTCCCCGCCAGTGGGTGTGGAGCAGATCTATAAAGCAGCAGGACTGAGCTCTCTCATTACTGTCACTGCCGGCTTTATAGGGCCTCAAACTGCAGCCGCTGCCAAAAGCACATAAATGCTCAGCTAACGGCTCCAACGTCAGCCTCTTAGTGCTAGCGATGCAAATAAAAGCACAAACAAGCAAACAATTCCAAACGGCGTTACATGACCCCGGTCCAGAGACAGTGTTCTAGGCCGGTCCGGTGGTACATCATGTTTTCCATTCGAGCACGTCCTCTGAGAGATATTATCATAGCTTGTAAGAGAAGAAGCAATGCCGTAGTTGGCAGCCAAAGACTGGGTTATTATTTGCTGATGGGCCATCTGAAATTAACATTTTCTTCCCTGGACCCCAGTGCAAATCAATGGGGCTCCTTTAGCCTCCGGTAATATCACACATGTGCGTCCTTAATGAAAAATGTCAAAACAAATCACTTTGCGCCGTGCTCTCATCGTACTCGCGGTGCTCAGGGTGTCATCCCTGGGGCTCGAGAAGTGTGTGTGAACAGGCTGCCCCCGTGGACCTCTGACACAGGGTCCCACACCATTCTCACACATGCACACACACACACACACACACACACACACACAAACACACACACACACACACACTCACACACACTGTCCCGGTGTCTCTGTGGACTGCAGTGAGAGGTTGGGAGGCAGCAGGCGAGCCTCAGGCAGCTTTAGCAGCATTACAGAGGGCCTTGTGCTAATGGTTGCCATGTGCTGCCTTCTCAACGTTTAAGAGGCCGCTAGGCGCTACCTCCCTGCTATCGTACACTTCCAAAAACATTAGCGCGTAATACTTTAATGCCTTTTGTGTCTGCGCAGGGGTTTGGCGAAGGAAAGGTATAAAGGGAGGTAAATAGGCGAGCGGGATCCGTGTTTGTTCAGGCTGTGCAGGAAAGAGGCCTTATTGTTTCAGAGCCTGCCTCCGTCCCCATCTTTCTTATCCCCTTATCCATCCTCCTTCACCCACCATCCTTCTCTCTCCCTCTCTCTCTCTCACTCTTTCTCTTTTTTAAGTGCCTTCTTTCTCCCTCGTTCTTCGCAGGCCGTTAAAAACAAAGAAGCCTGCTGGCCTGCCTCATAGACTTGGAGCTCTATCAGGCCGTACTGAGGAGAGAACTGCAAATTAGACTTTAACACGAAAAGGATCCACAGAGTTCATATTTAGTTTGGATAACACTTAAGCCCTGATACCTTCTGTCCAAGAGGCTAGCCGAGGGCCAACTCTGATAAATGAGAGAGTGATGCATGCTCTTTTAAAAAGAGTTACTGCATGCTATTGACGCGCCAGCCAGAAATGGGTTATGACCTCATGCAGCATTTCAAAACCCAGCGAGAGGCATTTTTTGCCAGTTCATAAATTCGTATGAGCATAGCTATTTAATTTTTTTTTTTAGAACAGCTACAACATTTGTAATGGAGACTGCACAGGGACTATGATACCTAGAAGTGATTTATAATTCTCAAATGATAGCACTAAGACTGTGGGGTTCCTCAAAAACATACACAGAACAAGTTTACATAAATGCACTGCCAAAGTCACCAGGATCTGAACTTGTGCTGTTACAAGAAGGTGCGTCAGTGTGATTCTCCTTGCCTTCGCTCCCTACACACATACACAGCGAGGAAAGGTTCTTTTCTCTGTTAGCTAAGAGCTTAGCGAGAATCAACAAAACTCAAGAGTTCGCAAAAACACGGTGTCATTATAAGGGCTTAAAAACGCAAACAGCGGACATCTGCGGTGAAAAAAAAAAGAAGAAAGAAACAATACAATGCAGGTATTTACCCAGGCTGAGCGACATCGTATGAGGGAGTTATTAAAGGAAGCACAGCACCAAACTGTTCACGTTTAGATACTCCCCTTAGATGTAATCGGTGGAGAGGAAGCGGCCTCTCACGAAAAGGCTGGCGAGATCTTTCTCTGCCCTTTCTGAGCCTGCCTTGTTCCAGTTCAGGTCCTCGCTCTTGTAATAAAGCCCAGGGAAGATGACCGCTCACTAACCTCTTTCATACGTAGCCTACCAATCCACCAGGGCATACAAATGAAAACAAAGACTGATATGTCTGACAGAAGCCTCAGACCTAGGGCTGGTTACAGGAGGCCTTCTCAGCGTTCTGCGTGAGTGAGGTGTTCCTCACAAGGGTTCCTTCCTCCGATTTAACTCGGGGTTGACTCTGTCATTACTGCATTAAGTGAAATCATTTATCGTGTGTTGGAACCGCGAAGAAACGCCCACGCGCGGGCTAGCCCTGCAGGCCTGATAGGGCCTCTGCTTCTTTGTGTTTGAGCTGGTGCGAGTAAAAGAAAACTTTTTCCTGTGCCACTGACAAGGGGGTATTTATGCTGCTGTTAAAACAGCTTCTTGAGCATGCCACAATGAGAGCTGTAATTGTGCCGGGCCTGTTCGAGTTGATTAGTAATTTGCAAAGCAACAATAGACCGCCGATTACTTAGCACTTAAGCGCAATTAGCCAAGGCCGATAGAAGTCAATAAGAATGTGCCAAAGGCCCAGAGTGTTAGTCAATAGCTGACCTCTGTGCTTTACAATGATGTACAGGTTTGTACTGTTCTCTGGCCAGGGACTGGAAGTATCGTAGGATTAACATAACGCACACCTATTCTGCTTACTCTATACATATATGAGAGAGACCAACTGAGAAAAGAGAGAAACAGAACGCAAAACTGTGTTTATTTACCAAGAAGAACCCTTGGCGACCACAGTGGCGGAATCACGGCTGCTCCCTCCTTCAGTGCGCTCGGACAGAGGAGAAAAATCTACAACAATAGGGTCTGTTTTCCCTGCCTGTCTTGTTGAGTCAATTGATATCATTTGCTACGGATTTGGCCATTGTCTTGTTTCCTCCACAGAGTGTGGAGCATGAGCAGATGAATCTTTATATGGTGTCCAACAGGTTGCGCTGGGAGGAGATTACTGCCTCGCAGGGTTAAGTCCAATGGACTCGGAGATAAAGATTTCTTTCAAGGCACAGCCTCGCCTCGTAGCCATAGTCAGTGTGAAAATCAAATAAAATCAATAATGTACAAAGACGCAGACGGACTTGTTTTGCACTCAAAGTGAGGCATGCATTCATATGTGCTGTGGGGGCTGTCTGGAGCTAAGCTATCAAAGCCTGTCAAAGACTCCATTTCGGAGTGGGAGAGTAATGCACGGATCTCTTGCAAATGGGCTTTTGTGACAATTAACAGGCCTTAATTACAGCTGAATGGGGAGCTGAGTGGCTGATCTTGGCTTCCAGGTCTTCAAAAGGCTCCTCGGCTATCTGATTATACATTGATCTATGCACTCCTGCTACTTCGCTAATTTAGCACACACATTCCAAGTGCAGATCTCAATTTGTTTGTTGTTTTCCTGCCTTCCAAGAGCTGCCAATTAACCCTCAATCATCGTGCTTGTTTAGTGGCTACGGTAATTAAGACCTTCATTAGGACTCCTGAAAACACAGACGTCTTCATTTTCTGCGCAGTGAAGGCGTGATAGATGAGAGATGGGAAGAGAAATTGTTTTGATTTTGTTCCTTTAGCTTTTCTGCCAGGGCCTCGATCCTGGAGCTGCACCAGCGCAGCATAACTATGCCTAAAATAGCACAAGATACTTTTATTTAGCATCACTAAGGCAGCACATTGTTCAGCTTTTTTTTTCATCACGTTTTGGTCCAAAACATGAGGCAGAAGCAACAGAATGTCTGAGGGATCTGTGCCAAATTCCCAAGTTAAGAAATTTGGCTCGTCTTAACAGCGTAACTGAAGATTATTTTTGGAATCGTAAGAAGTGATGTCATTACTCTGTTCTGAGTATTGTAATAAAGTAACATCTACCTGGACAAACACAGTTTGGCTTTGTAGCATCATTCCTGAACGATCTAATCATTTAACATAGGAATGTTAGTTTTGTGCATCAATTGCAATGCTTCATGTATTAGATGGAGTATAAAGAAGTTTTATCATTTTGGCCTTTAAAAATGCCACAGATTAAGAAGGCAAGGTTAGTCTTCCATTCTCATCATGATGTCACACTCAGATTTTTATCTGTAATATTCTTATTTGCTGTGTCAGGTTAAAGAGCTTTTATGAAGATGACTTGAAAATATTGACAATATTATTGCATTTTTCAAACGTGTTAGCCTTGGTTATTTCGCGTTTCACATGATATTATATTTTTACCATTATCTCGAGACAATAATGGAATGAATTGTATTGAGATTCTAATCATATAATAACTCATATCTATTTACAAAGGCCTGAAAAATCACAGGATTGCACCCGGATCAGGCTCAGCCTATACTTTTCCAATTGATGTTTCCAGTATGTTTCAGTGCAATCACCCCTTCTCACTTCTCCACCTCGAAAGAAAATAAGCCTCTGCCCAGCTTGTGGTCCATATGGAGGGAGAGGGTTGGAATCAATACTAAAGGTCACTCTGCTAAAAGGCCGGTGGCTCCACAAGTATGAAATGTCAGTGGTGAAATATGTGTAGTGACTCCGGCTTGGGCAGATTAACTGCCTGAGTGTACGACTCATTCTTCTACAGTGTGCTCCGAATTAAGGCAGAAAGAGTTTTAATTGCAAAGTCTCTGAAAACACATGAGCCTTTTCTGTAATCCGGCGAAATAATGGGCGATTTTTGGTTTACTAGAGTTTGTTCTCTGGGAGCTTGGGGTGACTCTGATGAAAAGGTTACACTCATGCTAAGCTGTAGGTCATTTGTAAATATATAGCCTTTGGGAGGTTTCAGAAAATGGTCTTAGGGAGCAAGGTGCATTTTCATGCGTTTGTGTGTGTGTTTGTGTGTTGCAGAGAGAAAGACAGAGAGAGTAAGAATTGAAAAGAAAGAGAAAGGACTCAATATACACACAAGTACTTTGTGTGAGTGTGTATGTGTGTCTGTGCAGGTCTTGGGCCCCTGCGTCGCTTACGCGTGTTAAGAGCTGGCCCTGGATCTGCGTGAGTGTGTGTATGAGTCAAAAGGTAAAGGCAGGCACAGTGAGGCCGCCTGTCGCGGGTGGCTTTTGATGGAGCGAAGCAGCTGGGTGTGTGTGTGAAGGAGCAGGGGAAAGCAGAGGCGGCCCAGGCCCACTGCTGGCCCTCTATTCACCCGCTCTCGTTAAAGGTCCTCACCCGCTGCTTCCAATCAGACGCTCTTTGTAGCTCTCACTCTGTGCCAACGCGTCAAACCCACGGCTTCCCAGCACTGGCACATCTGTCTCTGTAGGGTGGGAGACCCAGAAGAGAGAGAGAGAGACAGAGACAGAGAGAGAGAGAGAGAGAGAGAGAGAGAGAGAGAGAGAGAGAGAGAGAGAGAGA
>JBBMFX010000016.1:2951783-2964566 GCA_037832545.1 Rhabdalestes septentrionalis | reverse complement strand
ACACACACACACGCACACACACACACACACACACACACACACACACACACACACACACACACACACACACACACACTAATATAGAGAGAGTGTGTCCACTCTGTGCTTGGACTGTCCTTTTCATGAGTAGTGTCCCTCTCCTTGTGTCTGTCCCTGGAGAGAGAAGGCTGTTATTCGGGATGTCACACAGCGAGGAGAGCCACAGATAACGAAGACAGAAGAGGGGGGTCTGCTCAGATTACGGAGGAGACCACCTCCGTTAAACAGCGCCATTTGTTCCCAAATCGACCTGACGACCTCCCTAATTACTAGCCAATTATCTGGAATTCGCCTCAATTCGCCAGCGCTTGAAACGGGAAAATTGTGTCTGGCCCGGCCACCCCCTCTTTTCTCTAGGCAGTTCATCTCCCTCAGGTTTAAAAAGACATTATTTATTGCAGCGAGCAAAGTGCCAGGACAACAACGAGGGAGTCTCGCAGCCAATGAAGTCCCATCCTCACAGCCTAGCTATGGTAATTAAGAGTAGCAGTACGTTGCATCATTAGGCTTTAAAGAAAGAACAGTGGTCTCCATGCTCACCCTCTATGATACTTTCCAACACTAGGATGTCATTTTAGCCAGACTAAACCAACAGAGTGGTTAAAAAATAGTGGTAAAGAAAAAAGTAGCATCCGGCTCGGCAAAAAGTCTTAGCATCTTGCTAAGTTGGAAAACTCAAAATGCATCAAATTGTCAATAAACAAATGTAAGCGCTATGGGCTCTAATACGCTCTGTTCCTTTAAAAGAAGACACTGTAGACTTTGAACTAGGAGCCTTGAAGGGTAAAGTACGTTTAATGTCCGATCATTTTGATATTTGTATAAGCTAGTTTTAGTCTAGAACAGGTCAGAGTTGTAGTGCCTGTGTGAAAGGGGCTTGATGCGAATCTGGCACATGCAGTGGGCGGACAGGATGAACATGTAGATCAGTGGACCACAGCGACATGAATTTTCAGTGATCGCTAACAATTGTAGTACAGAATTAGTACAATAGTGTAGTCCACAAGGTGAAACTTCTTCATGTATAAATAATTCAATTCAATAAGCCTGTATTTTGAAAAAATCTAAATAAAGGCTCTCGCTACATGAAAAACGTATTTGTGTCTGCATACATTTATGAGGCCCAGTAAAAACAATGTAGGCTATCAGTCTGTGAAGACTTATGGCTAATAATAGTACATCTTGATAATATGCTGCACTTTGCCTCCTCCTGCTGTAAACTATAGCTTATATAGTTTCTGCATGTTCATCTGTGTGTTCAAAGCAGATTATGACTGAATTAGATCAGATGCTCTTTAAAATCAAATGTATTTGTGCATTGAGTGCTTATTGCATGGTGTTTGGGGTCCACAGGTATATTTCAGACCTGTTGTATAGCCTTTTATAAAATGGTCCAAACCCTGTTTTGATCCTCAGCACTCCTGTGGCACCATGCAGTCTCAGGCGGCTGACAGCGTGGGCAGCCCGTCAGGTCGGCCTCCTGTCGGAGAAGCAGGCCAGACTCCCTTTCCCAGAATTCTTTGGGCCAGACCCATTGTTTGGCGGGAGTGTATACAGCATTGTGTGGCCGCTGATTGTTGCCTGGACTGGTTCTCAGGTCTGTTCTGCTGGAGAACCGACTGCATTGTTCTCGAATGCACTTGTTACCATTCACCGTGCCGATGCATCTGTTTCCCTGCTTCCTTCCCGCCTTACAACAAGATGGCTTCCTCTGTGGTGCACGTCTTAATGCCAAGAGCTTTGCCCTCTTGGTAGACAGCAATGAAAATCGAAATAGATTGATAGATTTATTGACTATCCGATTGTTATTCTCCCAAAGAAATGCTAAGTAGTAAGAAAAACAAGGCAGTATGATATCAGGATCAGTGGGTTTAGACTCATGTATTCCATTGAAAGCATATGAAACACTAGTATAATATAAACAAGCTGAAGATAATACATACAAGTGTGCTAGAGATGGTGTGTTAGAGGTTTGAGATTTGTTTTTTCTATTTCAAAATTCTGCGTTTATATTACAAGCGTTAATATATTGTTAACTAATTTTGCAGAAAAATATCTAAATATCTCACATGCTATAGGGTAGGTGATGGCAGTTTACCCAATTGCACCTTTCTTTGCTATTGCTACTGACAAACTCTTTCACCCCTACAGCCATGTAGGCCTTTCAGCTGGAGGGGAGGCTCATATTTGCCGTAGTGAGTTCTGACACTCAGAGAACCTAGACTGGATTATGTTTAACCAGGCTTGATTGTAAGTGGATTAACTATGCTCGAAACAGAACACAATATATGCACGTAATAGCTGTCTAATAAAACCTGACATTTGCTTAATGTGGTGGTCCCAGGAATTTTTCTTTTCCTGTCTTCTTTTTTCTCCTAACGAAACATTTACTGGGCAAGTAACTGAAATAAATGATGCTGGGGGGATGCTGTGAAGCAAAGTCGTTTGCTTGTTAGAATCATCGCTTATTACTGGTTGGTTGGCTGTTGGGTTTAAACCAATACACACATGGATTTGGTCACATTTCTTGGTGTCCTTCCAGTTACTTAAAGGAAAACAATAAGGTCAGCTAATCTACCCATTTACCAGTGTTGTCACAAGGTGTTTATGCTGAGAGCAGGCTACTGTTTCTGTCGATGAGCATCTTTCTGCTAAAAAACAAGTGTGTGAAAAAGTTTCTCTGTTTTTTTTTCAGCCGTCTGTACGGCAGTGACTAGACTACAGTCCGGTCTAGTTATGTTTCCGGCCTCTGGCTTCCGATTACTGAAGGTTTCTCCCACACCATGGAATCCTTGTTCCTTTTATTGTATCATTTATTAGCTTCACTGGCCCGCAGTGCAGGACGAGTGTAATGAATAAAGCAGGTTTTCTATCTCTCGGCTATAAGAGTCTCCCTCCGTGTGACATTTCATGTAGCCGCCTTTCCATAGAGTGGTCACTTCTCCATAAATGTCATCCTCAGCTGGATTAGTGATTTATGAATGCCAGGCCAGGCTCCTATAAGAATGAGTGGGAGAGAGTGCGAGAGAGGAGAGAGAGAGGTGTAGAGTATGTACGGCTGAGGGGCTAGGAGTGAGGGAGATGATGAGGTGAAATCTGAGCAGGCAAAGGCCATAAAGAAATGATTTCATAGAGTCCGTTCTGTTCAAAATGCTCCTCTGCTCCTTCTTTGCATCGACGTTCGGCCTCTGGCCTGCTCTCCTTTAGCTCGGGTCTGACTGCTCAATGAGCCAGAACAGTATGATTAGCCAGCCCAGTGCTGCGGCCAGCTTATTTAGTGACCTCTCCTAATTCACTTGACCTGCTCGGCCGAGGCCACACACTTAAAAAAAAAAGCCTCACTGACACAGACCAGACTGAATAAAGACATTTTACTCTAATACTTTAGGCCCCTACTTTCCCATATGGATTCACGATGTCTACACACTGATAAGAAAAGTACTTTATTATTGCATTCTAACTAAAGTATATAGTTACTGTCACAAAATACTTGTGTCTCTAAAACCTACGTAATGGGAGTGATAAAAGGATCTTAACCTACCTGAAATAATACCGAAAACTTTCCAAGCGGTGGCTGGTCTACCTGTGATGAGGCATTGATGATAGCTTGATGAAATCCTCACTTAAAAATGACATTCACCGTGAGTTGGTTAAGTGATGACTTTGCATTTTAATAATAAAAAGGCAATATGCAGGCCCTTATAAAGCCGTGATCTGGAGTCTGAACGTTATACTTCCTCAGTAGGGAGCTCTAGGGACTGAAGTTGGGAGCATCACTCAAAAGAAAATCACATTGTGTTTGTACGTATATGTAAACAGTGTGAATTATTATAATTGCCTTATACATTCCAGTGTTTGTTTAAATATAATAATTAAGAAAATAGCGCAAAATGTCACATGACTTTAAATGGCCTAGGGCAACACAATATAGTCAGTCAGTCTGTATTATGAAAATCCATACAAAACGCACTTAAACAAATCAGGAAGAATTTGGTGTTAAGCGCTCATGGGATTGTCATGTGCGAGTACTCAGTCGGTGGTAGTGCAGAGTCCACAGCTTCATCCATATCCACCATTTCATTCATTTTTTTTTCATTTCGAGTCTTAGATGTTGCTTTGCCTCTGCAGTGCTGAAGTCCTGCTGTTTACCAGCTATTCCACACTGTACCTTTGCCCCCCCGCCGCGCCCGCCCAGCCGCTACCCCAATTTACTCTGTCCCCTCTCTCTCTCTCCCTCCCGATCCTTCTCTCCAACAACCCCCCTTTCCTCACGTCCCCGTGTGGCAGCAGGTCAGTGGCATGCTAACACTTTTGTCAGTGTGATTAATAGCATGGTGGATTGTCGTTAATTCACTGGCTAATGACTAAGACCGGGGCCAGTCGAGGAGTAATCGGGTGATGTATAGCTGGGGAGTGCTCCCCGTGCCAGAGGTGAAAATCATTTCCCCCGCTCAGATACAGTTGCAGGCCAAACCAATGGCTTTTCCTGCTAATAAAAACGAATGCATTTTTCCTCTCTTCTCCCTCTCCCTCATGCCGTAATTCCCAGTGGGTCGCTAAATGAAGCTGTTTTAATACAGGAGCCACAACGACAGTGCCGGTTGCTCAGACGTAGCGATATCGAATGAGAGAGGCTATGTGTGTGCCTCAGACATTCACCAGTGTCTTTTATAACACTGGGGTTCATGGTTAAAGGGACAGTTTGGCAAAGTATGATCAGTGTTTGTTGGGTTAAGCTAGCAAATAACAGACATGGAACCACAAATTAACATGAAAAATCATAGCATACCGACTCCAAACTGTGTGAAGCTGTAACGTCAGATATGTAGTTGTGTTTTTGACATTGTTTAACACACTATTGTCTACAATTACCGACAAAATTGCTGCTAATATGTTACATTTCATTACTTGTTAGCTTCATTAGCCTTGTAGCTCTGAAGCAAAACACCAAACATCTCCAGACTGGCCACATATGGGTTAAGGGAAAGTTGTGTAAATATGTTTTTTGGCCAAAATATTCTTTCAAACGCAGGAACTGTGGGCAAACACCAACGAAGGCCAGGCATCTGTGATAAATGCCGGGCAGTGCACAGTTCGTTTTATGCAGTGTCCTGGCTGTAGTCCTCTTAGCAACTTCACCAAAATGCTTGCTTACAAGTGTTCAGTTACAGTTCTGGGCAGTCCTCGTCCACCCCTGACTCCTTTTCCACAGAGAGAGGGCTGTGCAGGCCCTGCAATTAAATCCGAGGGCCAGCGTTTCCTCAGAGTGCGTTCGGGAAGTGCAAACAAATTTGAATTCTTATGGAGGGAGGCCGGAGAGCGGAGGGAAGGGAGAGAGGAGGGGGAAAGGTTGAATGTGTTCCCGAATAAGCTGTCACTGGTCCGGCCGCGCTGAGGCCGCTCTCGCAGCCCGAGGCTAAAATGGTAATGTGCCCAGTGAAACACAGGAACGGCAGAGAGAGAGGGCGAGGGGGAGAAAAGGAGAGGGAGAGAGGAAGTAAAATAGGTAAAACCTAGTCATAGCACAGGTAGAAAAAAAGAGTAGTTCTGAAGTGGATCACTCACTTCAGTGACTTTTCCTTACGCAGCTAAACGGTGCAGAAACTCGGCCGCAGCGTAAAAGGCTCCCTGGGTATCGCATGCAGTAGCACTCTGATGCTTGTGTCTGCATTATGCATTTAATATGAATATTAATTAGCAGACTGATTAATTTTTTTTTTAAATCTTGTTCAAAGTTCCACCATAATACTCCCCTGCCACTGCCATCCTCAACCTTCTCCCTCTGGTTCCGAGCCCAAATTTCTATAAAGCTAATATGTGTGCTGCATGAAAGGAAATGTCCTGCAAGAATAAAAAATAAAGCTTTTTTTTTTTTACTTTACTGCAACGTGACGTTTCCTCATTTCTCCATGACTGAAAGTAAAAAGCTTTTATTTTTATAAGCATCAAAGACATGCATTCAAGGCCAGTTGAGTCTGTATGCCAGTATGCAGCCACTCTTTTCAGTGTGTGTGGAGCATTTGCTGCTCCGTCATTGCTCAGACTGGAGCCTTCTGGCAGTTATTAGCAAACTAACTCACTGCTGCTACTCTCTCTCTATCTCTCGCTCTCTCTCTCTCTCTCCCTCTCATTCTCTCTCTGTCTCTATCTCTCCCACCTGCCCCTTTCCCCCCTCCCCTTCCCTGGGTGATGTTTGTGACTCAATTTGGCAAATGTAAGTTAGTATTGATTATTATTAATATTTATCATGTTTCTGAAAATGTCTTTCCCCCAGAGCTATTAATCTGTCGTGTTAATAAATGTCTGTGGAAGGCCTTGTGCTGCTCCCCAGGGAGAGCGGCAGACTAGAATGGCAATCAGGAGCCTGACAGGAGCAGCACATGCTCTCTGTCTCTCTCTCTCTCTTTCTCTCTCACACACACACACACACACACACACACACACACACACACATACACACATATACATACAGCCTCACTCCTACAGGCCCTCATATGAGTGTGGTAACAGATCAGGCCCTGTAAAGCCAGGTGTGGGGACTCAAGCCTTCTAATTACGGGCATCTATTAAATGCAAAAGGTGTTACAAATCTTGCCATGGATCACAGAACCTGGAGCAGAGCTATCTTGCTGCCAGCTTTTAAAAAAAAAGGCCTTCGGTGCCAGATTTGTTTTCCTGGCACTCTGCTATGTTATTTAAAACCTTCATCATAACACTGTGGTGTATGAACTGAAACCATTTTCATTTGTTGATGCCACTAATCAATAGGGAAATGTAATCCTGCTTGCTGTTGTTAATATTGACACCCACCCACTTTCTGAAGCTCCTGCTAACTGTACGATATAGAAAAGATATTACGGTATATAAATTAGCTGCTTCAGTCCATTATTAAGGCTTTGCCATTCATTTTCAGCTCAGATGGATCTCCCACAGTGCTGGCACAGCGTCCGGCGCTGCCTTTAGCGGTCATTGTGTATTGACTGTTCAAGCAGCCGCAGTGGTCAAGGTCAGTTCCTTTAGCACTTTCTGCAGCCAGTTTGTCTTCCTCTAGCAGATGAGGTGGGGAGAGCCCGCACACACTCCAAGTTTGCACTGGCCTGGCCAGTGTATACACAGACATGTGTGTGTGCGAGTGTGTGTGTGTGTGTGTGTGTGTTTGTGTGTATAGCCTGTGATTATGAGGTTCTATCTATTTTCCCACCTCAGCCCAATGCCGAAAGAAGCGTCAGAAACAATGAAAGTGGGTTGAAGCACCTCTTGCACAGGCACGAGGGAACTCCCCTGGTTTCAATCTGCCCCATGGCACACATCTTACTGGAGAGGCAATATTGCTACTTTAAGTGTTACTTGGAAACGGTCCCTGCTGCTTTTACAAGGGGAAGCAGCGCAGGTTTTTCTGGAAAGCCTTCTCGGGCAACGCAGAGGACCGTCCCTCGCGCCCCGTTTTCACACACATTTCTTGCGTCAATGAAAGAGCTGTGGTGCCATGGAAAAGATCACACATTTTCATACCCTCCTCTCCTCGTATATGCTCGCGTTTGATTTTTACTGCCAGGCATCTTTTCTTTTTCTCCGCAGTATTAAAGGCGAGTCGAGTTCTGGGGCCAGATAAAATCATCAAAGCTTTGATTAAAGCAGAACAGGTAAAGAGTTTCCCTTTGTGGCTCTAATGATGGCAATAATACCGTGAGTGGGAACATATTTCTGGATTATTGAGCGCACGAGCGCAACACCAGGCCTCATGGCACCTCGGGATTCCTCTTTGGTCAGTGCTGCTACCAGAGCTTGTTTTGAAGTTCGGTCATTTTTCTTTTCTGTCATAAGAGCCTCTTTCAACAGAAACAGAGCTGCATTTTCCCTTATTTGGCCATTTGGGCTTTCATTTCTTTTTCCTTTTTTTGTGTGTTCCACACATACTTCTTGTCATGGAAGTTGCTTGGCGATGACCTACCATCCAAAACGAGAAAGGGGAAGAACCGATGCAGAGTGCGGTAACTTACCGTAAACCTATAAAAAGGCAAGGGCAGTTTGAGCTCATGATTAGCCGTGGTGTCTGCCATGCTCCGATCACTGATCCCATCAGTGGATTCAGCCTAACAAAGAAGGAACTGTGGTTTGAGATGTAATGGTAATGATAGAGAGAGCAGTTTAGTGGTGACCCTGGACCAGACATTTTACTGACAGTGAGAGCCTCAGAGAACGGGCCATTTATTTGAGAGTAGGATCCCTTCTCTTCACATCCCGTTTAGCGCAGGGAATCCACAAACATGAGAGAACAGGGATGGCCTCAGTCAGGCACGCTGAGAGGAAACTACGCCAGCGCGCGCCAAGCTGGGAGTGCACTTAAATGTAGTGTGCATGCCTCCTGAAATATGCCTCATTTTCCTCATTGTTACAAATTCACACCTAGCACTTTATTATTCGTGCTCATTATTCAGTTATTACCTTAAAGTCCTGGTATCCAGTAAATTCTGTACATTATTCTACACACAGTGTAGTGTAATGTGCTGCTCAGTCCATGAGTTCAACGGATCAGCGTTTTTTTACCCCCACTTTCCTCACAATTATCCTTTTCCTTGTCATAAAGAAACAGAAAGGTAACAGGCCGACAAAATTGTCCAAATAAAAAAAAATCACATTAATTTACATGAAATTTTGTCCCTTCCTCTTATAAAGTTCGTATGTCAAAGATACAACAGAGAACTGTCCTGAGAGAAACACATCGCTACAATATAATTGTGACTATATACAGAGTGTTTATTCTCATTTCTGTTCTCATCCCAGTGGTGTTAATGCACCGACAGACAAAGTCTCAGACACAGACAATAAGACCTGGTGCTTATTATTCAGTTGATATCCAGTAAATTCTATAAATTACTCTGCAACTACTATATCGAGTGTAGTGTAATGTGAGTGTGAAATTAATATGTTTAATTGGTCATTATATGTCCAACATTTAGAATGCAGTTCCCTTTTATCAAAGGATTTTACACATAAGAAAAAAAAATATTGGTGCATAAAAGAGGACAGTTTCTAAAACACTGGTTGTTGATTTATTTGACACAGTCACTCTCCAGCACCTCTAGAAGGTAGGAGACATGTAAATGTCTGCATTGCGTGTGTCTGTCTTTTCCCTGGCCTCTGGTCAGGTCCATCCTTACAAAAGCCTCTGTTTTACAACGACGCCTTTATGATTTATCAAATAAATCTGATGCCTTCATGTCACGGCCCAGGTCGTACAGTAGTTTTCCAGTGGAATAACAAAGACGAACAGGCGTCTCATTGTGGGCTGCGCTTGGAGTGGAGCAGGACCCCCAAGGTGCGAATTAATGATGGCGGCCCGGTGTAATCAGGATAAATAGTTCAGTATGAGCGAGAGAGAAAACACGGAGAGGCACAGAGGAAGGTACTATCTGTTTCTCCCACCCAAAATGCCCCTGGGAGACAGTGCTAACATCACATCGTCCATACAGAAGCCCCTGCCAAAGCTTCTCAGTCCATGAGTTCAAAGTTTCAGCGTTTTTTCCCCCCCCCCACTTTCCTCACAATTGTCCTTTTCCTTGTCATACAGAAAGAGAAACGTGGGCCCCGAGTGGCAATACAAGACAAATTCACACATAGCACTTTATTATTAATGCTTATTATTCAGTTATTACCTTAAAGTCCTGGTATCCAGTACATTCTGTATATTATTCTGCAACTACTACATACAGTGTAGTGTAATGTGAGTGTGAAATGAAGATGTTAGTTTAATTGGGGATTATATGTCCATCATTTAGCATAGTGGCAAGACAAAGAAAAAAGAAGTGGGTGAAAGTTTCATATGAAGACGATGTTTTGAAGACAATATGGGAACAGGCCAACAAAAATGGTCCAAATAACTTTGAAATGTAAAAAATCTAATGAATTGTACATTCATTTTTGTCCCTGGCTCCTTTAAACTTACCATATCATAGATACAATAGAGAACCAGCCATCATTTCTGTTCTCATCCCAGTGTTGTGAACACAACAACAGACAAAGTCTTAGATACATTGCAAATGGCAGCTTGTAAATGGCATTGCCTTTTTCATCCTCACAGTGTCGACACTCACTTCATCAAGCACAGTGTTTTGTACATTACATTTTGATCGCTTGAGTATATGATTTCAATTGCTCACTTTAAGTTATGAATGTGTATGTGTGTGTGTATGTGTGTGTGTGTGTGTGTGTGAGTGTTTTTCTGCAGGCCACTTTAACTGGAGTATTTAATAGATTTTCCAACCCTGTCTTTGCTTGTTGAAAATTGTACTTGACGGGTCAGATGCCAAAAAGAAGGAGGTGGGGGGGGGGAGAAAAAGTTTTAATGGTTTTGAAAACACTTTTGATTCTTGCAAACAGCACCAGATAGGCTGTGGCTATAAAACTTTAATTGATCTGTGAAAAGGGGAAGCTACTACTGGGCCACATGTTCTTCAGTTAATTGCCTGGCTGGTCTGAGGCTCCAATGAAGTCTGATCATTAAAGAAATTGGGAAAACGTTTCTTTGCCCTCAAAATCACAGAATGACGCAGGATCTGCTTTAAAAGCATTTGTGCTTCTTTTTTTTTTTTATTGCCCGGGTTTTTTTTTTTTTTTTTTTAATAAGACAAATTCCCTGGATCTCTCAGCACAGTCGAGTTTGAGGGGACTTTGTCACCAACGCTCATATTTCACATTTACATCCACAGTTACGTGTCAGTTGATTCCCTGACCGTTACAAACAAAAAAAAATAAAATCCACGGGGAGCGGTAGAACTATTTGGTCTAATTGAACACGCGGCTTTGTGCGTCTTTGGTTCCTTCGACTCCGTTTACTACGTTTTCCCAGAGCACGCTTTGGAAAGAATAAATTCTCGCCCGCTTCACTTGTACATGCTTCATGCTGCTTTGCTCTTGTTTACAGCGGAATTTGTCTGTATGTGAAATTGACCGGAAAAGCCTTCGAAGGGAAAATCATTAACCTAACCGGTTCACCTTAGTCATGCTCGGGAAGGACTGCTTTTTTCTTTCACAGCTTGGTTTTATGTTGCTTACGAGTAAATAGCATTTGAATTTGAAAGGAAACAGTTCTGAACCATAAAGTTGTGTGTTTGGCAGTGCTCACAGGGGGCTGATTCCGGCTGATTGGAAGCACTCCTGGCGTAATTGTGGCCTAGTTAGCCCTGATTGTCGGCCCTGTGTTTGGATAGCAAACTGCAGTGGTGCTTCTACAAATTACACCAAGTCCGCGTGTGTGCGGTGGCATGGTTGTAGTCATGGAGATAAAGGAAAGGGAATATTGCATTGCATGGCACCCCCTACCCCCCACCCGCACCACTCCATCCACAGTTATAGTAATGCATAGCGGCGGCCAAACCTTGTAAGACGGTGCCTTTAAATCCTTAGAATTTACTGAATCTCGGAATTACAGTTACTTCTCAGAATACGCCTCATATTTTGATTTTTAGCTCTGCTAGCAACTCTAGAAGGGACCTCTAGGGTATCACGAGCATCTGCACCGCTCCTGCTCTTAGTCGTCAGCCACTTACCATCTCTAACCGCAAGGGCTAAGCACCACAATTACTCTGTCAGGCATGGAATGACAATAAACATAGGTGACTATGGGAGAGGATGAGGACGGCTGGCGGTGGCGTCAGACCACAGGGTCATTGGGTCTTATTATCTGTAAGATGATCAGACAGGAAATGGTAGAGGCCGCGAGTGAATGGAAGAAACCCAGCAGCGCTCGCGTTAGGCTGGGGCAGGCTGAAGTGGAGTGGTAACCGAGAGTCATTTCAAAGAGCTCAGGTTTTACATCTTCAGGGATCGAAGAAAGCCAATCAACATGTGACCCCGCTAGCATCTCTCTAATGACAAGAGTGGTGTCAAAAGTGCAAAGCGACTGATGATTGGTGTGGTGACATTTGAAGCTGGAGTGGAAAGGAGAAGAGGCGGTTTTAGTTCTTTGTCCGTGGCAGTGGTGCTAATATTAGAACGAGAGGGATATGCTCAAAGATGAACTTGAAAATTCCAGAATTTCTAGAATTTCTCCACTTTTTCTCAATGAGCTGCGAGTGATAAATTAGTAATATCAAATTGTGTCATGTTCTTTTTCCAAATTGCTGGTGATAGCCAACACAAAGGAGGAAAATATTTGTCTTACAAAGAATGCCCTGCTGATCCTGTGACTCTCCTCTCTGTTTCTGTTTCAGATGACAGCGAGACAGTAGAAAGCATGTACGACACAGAGCTGAACCCTGCGGCGGGTGAGAGTGCTGAAGAGGAGACCGAGGACAGCATCATGTCCCCCATTGCTGTGGGGCCTGCCTCTCCCCAGCCCAACAACGAGGACTTCACCCCTAAAGAGGGGTCGCCCTACGAGGTGCCCGTCTACATTCCCGATGACATTCCTATCCCCCCCAACCTGGAGCTGCGCGAGTCCTCCGTCCCGGGGGCTGGCCTGGGAATCTGGGCCAAATCCAGAATTGGGATGGGTGAACGTTTCGGACCATACAACGGACTGCAGAGTGCCACAGTCAAAGAAACCACTTATGGATGGGAGGTAGGTAACATAGAGTAAAGTTTGGAGTTACCATTCAAAAGTTTGGGATCACTGACTTCAATTAAACAATTTTGCTGGAGACTCATTTATAAAAGCGTCCTCAGAACTATATTCAGAAAGTTCTCAGAAGGCCTAACTTTTGTCTATCATAGGTCATAATTACCATCTGAATTTATTAGTCA
>JBBMFX010000016.1:2917514-2927989 GCA_037832545.1 Rhabdalestes septentrionalis | reverse complement strand
GACTCAAACCCAAACAACATTAGCAGCAACACTGCAACCCCCCCCCCACCACCACCACCACCACCACCAATTTTGCTGCACCCCTCTCTACCCCCTGGCATAAAGCAGAGGCAGATTCCTTTGTCCAGCTTTGGAAGGACTTGATGGTCTCTCCCCTTCATCACCGCACCACTTATCTCCAGCCAGAGGGCAGTGATAACACTGTTAACAGCAGTAATGTGTGGCTGGACCACTGAGCTGCCATCATGACAAGTAAGAGGGGTCGAAGGTTTGGACATATCACTCCACCCCTCCAGACCATGGCCACTTGACTTCTACCTCAACACATGCACCGAATCTCAGTCTCATGCCATCCTCTCTCTGGCATAAGGACATAGTATGTCCAGTGTGAGAGAAATAAAAGACTTCTTTTTGACCGAGAGGCCTTTCCTGTTTTTCTTATTTTTTCCTCCCTCTCACTCATCTTCGGCTGCCTGGGGGGAAAGCCTTTTGTTATTTTAAAATTCATGCAGCAAAAGATTAATGCTGGCCAGAGGAGTGTGTCATCACTGCTGAACTTACAGCCGCTGGGTGGATAAAGCTGGTCTTGTGTTTTCTCATGTGAGGTACGGATGAGTTCTCACTCAGCACCGCCAGCTCTCTGCGTCCCAGTGGCCAGCCACATCCATTAAGCCACCGTGACACTGGAGAAACACGGACGTGGAAGCCATGCGAAACCATTTGCCTTTTTCCTCTTCGCTTCACCCCTTTTCAAGCCTGCCTATTTCTGAAGTTTTTTGGACCAGCGTGGGCGTCAGTGTAAAAACACAGAAGAAAAAAAAACTATGTTTTGAGTCCCTTTCATAAACATTTGCCCTGCTGATTGCTTACATGACTTTATATGACGAATGGAAAGTTCCAGACAAGTCAAGACAATTTGCACCATCATAAAACGATCAATCAGCGTAAATGATGATGAGACCATTATAAAATATAGTTCAGGCTCTGGGACTCAGGCTCTGGGGCTTGATGTTCACTGGCTCTGGCGTTTGAAGCAATAAAGCGAGAACGCCACCGACAGGAACAAGCTCATTCGCCAGATTAGTGGCAATAGTGCTATTAATTCTGACGGTGATGATGTTTCCTTCTTCTCGGACAGCTTGTAGATCTTCGCAGTATCTGTTCGAGGGTTCTTCATGATAGGGACGGATAAAAACGCGCCACATCAATCATCCCGCCTAGCGGCTGTGAGGCCCTGGGCAGCTGACAGGGTTGTAAAATGTTATATGCTGGATAATAAACTCATTCATGATGAGCCGAAGTTCATCTGCAGAGGCGTCTGCAGGCGGCACCTGTCACCTAGGCTTTTATTTGTGTTTGTCAGTACTGATCTGTGATCAGGTCTTCACTCTCTTGGCTGTGGACAGTAACCAGGCATTAAAGAGTAAAACTGACCCAAAGCCAATGCTCTTGAAGTGAGGGATTTCAGGACCTGAGGGTTAGACTTTCTCCTTGCCATTTCCTCATAGTGCTGTCATCTTGCGGAAGCCCACCTGCAAAGTCCAGACTGATATCGTTGACTCCTCTCTGTCTGGCTTGGATTGCTGTGATTTGAGGTTCATGTCTCTGAAGAGTTTGACTACCAGCACATGCAGCTTGAAGTATGTGCACACTGGAGCAGACATGTGCTACTGAAAGTTTTGGCTAGGTGCCAGTATTAGCATTCGAAATTCTACAAATCATAGTTTTATGTTTTGCATCAGGGGGTGTGGAATTATCTCGGGAAAATTCTTGGATGACACAGAGTTCACAAGCTGTCCAAAACTTTTCATATGGAAAAAGAAAGATACACAGGCTCCTGGGTGTTTAAAAAAATAATAAAGGTCAGGTATGAACACTGTCCAAAGATGTTCCCCCGAGTGCACGCTGGGCCCGGGACAGCTCATCTTTAAGCTAATCTTTGTAGTTTAGCGTAAACAGAGCGCTGTGAATCATGGGAGTGCAATGTGCTGGGACAGGCTAATCAATTTCATTAGCCGCATCAATCATCACTGGCTGACGTTTATTGTAGTGGTGATGGGTTGATCTCGTGGACTTGGGGACAGGCGGCTTCAGTGATAAATGCTGCTATCTCCAGAGACTAGAAATAAATAGAGGCCTCCAGTGTTCTGTGGGAGAGTTAGGCAGAAATATGGCAGGCAGAGGGGGAAAAAAGGTTAGAGAGCATAGATCAATCCAGTAACAGCCCTACTGCTTTTCTATGCCGTCATATGAGAAAACAGTCAATGAATCAATAAGCAGAAATGACCGGTCTATAGATTTTTGTGGGGTAGTTTACAGGAACGCTGGTTCCCTGTGATCTTGCGGATGGATTGAGGCTTGACTTCAGAATTACTTTAAAGACAAAAGGCAAGAAAGTGATCACCAATATAGCCAATATAGTGTCCAATCATTCATCTTTGGTTAAACTCACTCGGAGAAGTAGATTGCATCATTTTTTAGGTTGTGCCCTTGGTCTTATCCACTGAGCACACTGGAAATAAACAGTGAAATGTTATTTTTACTTTGCAGTGTTCTTTGAAACAGTGTTCTAAATGAGACTAAACTACATCACTTTTTCCTCACTATAAGTGCAAATGGTGACACTGGGTAGTCAATTTTTCCCCCCTGGAAAAGGGAGCAGAGAGTTTCACGGCATCACTGACATTTCATTGTTTGCAGTTAGAGCTGCTTTTGGAGGTTCAGCTCCACACAAGATGAAGCCGAAGTCTGGTTGGTGTGGCAGAAAGTTCTGGTAGCTAGGACACATCTGCCCATCAACTTGTTTGCTTCCATGTCAGCGATTGGTTGAGACTTTGAAAGTTCCTCCATTCGTAAAGATGTCATCGGTTACAGATGCTTTCAAAGTCATTATTTGGTGTCCGAAAAATTCCATGAACGAATCATGCTTGGTGTGTAAAGGTCTTAACCCTTTGTTTTGTTCTATGCAGCAACTGTCTGATGTATATTTGCACCTCCAGATTTATCTCTGGAATCAAAGTGGCATCCCTATCTAGTACACAGTTAACATAATGTTACCTTAAACATCTAACACGCTTTTTTGGATTCCACAAGAGCGTCTGTGAAAACACGGTTCTTGTTTGATTTTCTGGCTGTCCTTAAAAGCCAACGTGAGTTTCCAGGAGTGTGTTTATTTTCGCAGTAAGGCCAGTCCTATCGCAGTGAACCCAGTTGTGGTTAACAGGCTTTCGAGTAAAACGAAGCCTGTTGAAAGAATCTGCAGAGTAACTAAACTAATCCTACAGTTAAACTAATGTTTTGTGTCAACGTTGAGCACCTCACAATGTGAAAATATCACCGTTTCATCACGTTCTCCTCGGTCAATAACGACAGAAACGTTTCCCTCGGCTGAAATCACTCTCGGCCGATAAATAAAACATAAAACGCCGCGTGAACTTTGGCCTTCATCAGCCACACTAGTGGAGGAAATATCCTGTTTGTGATCTGTCCTCTGTATCACCAGACGGTATCTCTTGGCTGCAGCTTTCTATTTCACTCTTTGAATTTTTTAGTGGTCAATGCGAGGGCTAATCTGATCTGGACACCTCTCAAGCTAGAAGGGTAAACGGTTCTCCAGCTACAGTTCATTTCACGCACACAAGTGCGTCCTGTGTTGTCTGCGCAACGGCCGAGCTAAAATGATACGAATTCTTGTCCCGCCATTATAACCATTACACTTGTTATTGTTGGTGCGTTTCCTCAGCGGAGCACTGTTTCAATTATCATCAGTGGTAATTGCTTTCCATTCAGTATAAACTGATGGGCAAAGCAAGTGCTTGAACTGTTTGATATCTATGATTATAGAGACAAAGTTTCTGTTGCGCTACGTTTCAATGACCTTTTCATTCACAGCGCTTGCTTTTTTTTTTCTTTTTTCTTTTTTTTAACCATTTTTAGCAGAACTGGTTGATGTGTGAGATCTTTCCTTTACAGTCTGTGTGACCTAATGCACTTGCTGTGTGGGATATAAAACGAGGCCATAGCTTTTCTTCTGCTGGCGTTCTGACAAGTGCGGAGCCTCGCTGTCATCATTCTGGACACCAGAATATAAATCAAGCTCACATTCTCAGACTGCTCTCTTAATTGTCCTCACACGCATATATCAGTGCTGTATATACATTCAGTTTGGTCGAAATTTAGGGTCAATTTTCTACTGTAGTCTACTCAACTTAGTCCTTAGTCTTAAGTAAATTTAGCCTTGTCAAATTGCTGCCATTATTGAATTTAGTGGAGTATTTCAAACACACGCATCCTTCCCCACTGGAAATCAATACAATTTCTTGGAAGTTCTTTTTAGATAAGGTTTCATTCCAGTCCAAAAAATTAGCCTCACACCTTGACCAATGCAATGAATTCTAACTGATTGACTCTAACAGGATAAATCTCATTATGACAGCTTGGGGATGTGCCAAAGAAACAGACACACCGGACATTGGAGCAGAAGTTTATCCATCACACAGTTTGGCCCACAGATGATATTACACGGCACTATTTCTATAAAGTGTCCTTAATTAGTTGCAAAACGATTCACTGTCTCTTTGGAAAATGTTGGTTTCCATTTGCTTTGGGGATTTTCATGGTATATGACTTACCGGTGGCAGCAATGAATTAGACTGTGCAAATATATGGTTTTAATGAAGGCGAGTCCTCAGTACTGCAGAGAAC
Source organism: Rhabdalestes septentrionalis (assembly GCA_037832545.1). Lineage (NCBI taxonomy): Eukaryota > Metazoa > Chordata > Actinopteri > Characiformes > Alestidae > Rhabdalestes > Rhabdalestes septentrionalis. The sequence continues at coordinate 2,923,285 of JBBMFX010000016.1, read as the reverse complement.
TGAGCTCGTTGGGAGACAAAAGGCTGGCTCGTGAGTGCTGTGTTTTCCTTGGCTGACTGATTGCAGTGATTATTCTTTTCCATCCAATGAGACAGATTTACAGATCCCCTGCACCACCATTTTCTTTCTTAAACACAGCATGTTGTGGTGATGCACACATTTGTCTTGGTAGAAAACATGGTATTTTAAAAAGCTTTTAAAATGTAGTATTATGTGACATTATAAAATATAACGAATGTAATTAATATACATTCTATGAATGCATAAGCCATCATATTACATTAACATATAATAATAATAAGAATAGTATTTGATGGTATAATGTGATACATTTGTCCCTGAGTGTACACAAACCAATAAAAGCTTTGTGAATTAAACCTTTTAAAAAGTGGTTTCAAGGTTTTTGATAAAACAGGGGTGCTAGTACCTGGGACTACCTTAAAGTTTGTCCAAAAGCAGCTTCTAAGTGCCGTCTTTTTTACCTCTGCATTACACTCCCATTTTCATAAGTGCAGACGGGAAACACACAGTTCGGGTATGAATTTATTTGGGAAAGAAAATCTCATCAGTGACTGACTTTCTGACTGACCTCTTGCTCAACCCCGGCCCGAAGAAAGCCACTGCTTGTGCCCCTCGCCCCGTATATACGCACACTTAAACCAACTCACAAGAGACTTTTCACTTTAATGTTTGACTGGGCGCAGTCTTCCCTCCATGTCGATATTTGCAAAGCCGCAGTCTGGATGCCACAGGAACTCCTCTTAAACCCTTTCCTCCCTCCCCACCTCGCCTCAGTACCTCAGTCTTTCTGCAGCTCAGGGGATCACGGCATGGTTCCAAACGGCAGGTGCCTCGAGCTTTTTAGAAATTCTTCTAAGTCCTTTTTAATGCACCATACTAGATCAAATGAAGCTTTTAAATATTGCAATACAGGCTTTTAGAAATGCCAGTTAAATTCTAAAAATACTTAATTCCAGGTAGCTCCCTGACTCCAAGATACAAATGTCTTCTTGCTTGTATGTTTCTACATTCATTTGCATACCAGAGAAGTCCTGCTTTGAATTAAGAGCTTATATTGATTATCTGTAGACAGCACTTCCACCCTCAGCTTGAAACATGTGCAAAAGCAAGTATTGATAAAGCAGTATTGGTTTTCAAACAGTCAATCACACCGTAAGAGAGTGTCATAATAAACGCAGGCATTTTTATCAGAAGCTTTCAGCCTGTTGACCACAGTTGCTGCTTCTATAGGTGAGGCTCAAAGTTGTAAAGTGCCATCAAACATTATTTATAATGGTAGTTGATAAACCATTGATTTATAATCACACTTATGACTGTATATTCTAGTGCATTGATGCATTGTTGCAATGTGTAGTCGGCTGCAGGGCTGAAACAAGCCCTTACATTTAATCTGCAGACACATCTTCATGTAATCTTATGTATTATTTAAGAGCCTAGCAGTGTGGTATATAGAGCAGCAGGCTGTCACAGCCTCAGCACTGGAAAGATCTACTGTCTGCCCTTTATTCCCTTATGATTATTACTGATCATCCTCCTAAATGACTTATCAATAAACTCTGTGCGTACCTTGATTTATCTGTATTGCTCTGCCAATACGCGGTCCAGAGTCCCAGCTAAAAGGGCACAGCAGGCTGCAGATGATGGATGATAACGGCATGAATAAGAATATGACCCTTTTAATAAATTTGAGACAACCCATTGCATAAACAGTCATGTCGATTTTTCCAGCTCCCAGCTTCATAAAGTAAAGTACTCCTGCATAGGTGCAGCTGCTGAGTAAGCGACCCCATGGCTCACGTGTCAGGGTTTGAGGAATGAACCTATTTTAAAGCATTCTAGTCAGTCTGTGTCTGGGATGGGAGTTACACTGCAATGCATGTCCAAAAGTATGTCGACAAATGATCTTTCATCTTTTTTTGCAAAACGTGGATCCTGTATCAGCAGTGGGAGCGGAATACACTGATTACAAAGGGTGTTTGGTTATGTTTGGACATGTAGTTTAAAATGAAAAAGTGTATTTTTATATCTCCAGTGTAATCTGCAGTTTTAACTGTATTGTAATTATACGGGATTACTTAAAGCATGATAAACCATTATTAGTCATTAATGTCACTTTACTGATTTCCTTGCTCAAACACGCCTCATTCTGTTACAGAATATCTGACAGACTTGTCCTTCAGGACCAGACCTGAAAACTCCAATGAATGCATTCATTGGCAGCCTTATGAGAACTATCTACCTTGCATTTCTTTGTACAGTGTTTTAGTCCACTTGTTGTTGTGAGTAATTTGTGCTAATTATCCTCTAGCCTATCATTAGCAGTCGGTTTCTGACCCCAAACCACTTTCAGTTGTTTGGGTTGTAGACAACTTTCAAGCCAGTGGTGACAATGAAGTGTGTAAACGTCACCAGTTCCACACACTATCATGTCACTGCAGTGCCATCTCTGCCAGGACGGCACTCAAATTCTGGACCTAGCCATTGGTTGTAGTTACACACTGGACAACCAGAGCTACACATTTGGTTTAATCTCATGTATCGGCTCGTAGACGTCTTGAAAAAGTTTAAGACTTGGAGCAGAAATGTGCATCGTTTACAGAAAGCTGCTGTGACCTTCCACACAAAGGCTTGAAGTGTTTGTCCATTAAATCTGTCATTGTGTTTCGCCCTCTATCTCTCCCACACCCACCTCATCCTGACCGAAAGCAAGAGCCTCTGTTAGCTTTAGCTGCAGTGATAAGTGTTAAACAAACTCGCTCTGCGAGGCTGTCTCTCCTCTCTCCTTTGTGTTGGCACAATAGGAATTCAGCATTCCTTTAGCCATCCGTTTCGCCGCCCGCCACGTCTCTCTCGCACTCCCTGACAGGACAGGAGATGCTGATAAGAATATAATAGAGAATCAAACAATGCTAAGCTGGGAGCGATTATATTTAATTACCCACGGTGGAGCATTCGCTATCAGTGCTCCCTTGATGTTTGCCTTGGCCCAAAAATGCTGCAGGTCCTCAACTTATTAAAGTCATCATGATCAGATTGTTGCTACCTTCCTGGTATTTACCAAGAACTCCTTTTTCTCCCTCCTTTAAGTCTCTATGTGTTGGCTCTTTGTTGAAATGTTCTTTCAAACTGGAACGCCATCAGCCAAAGCTTTTCCTGCACCCCAGTTAGTTTCTTAAAAAAGGTCCCAGAATAACTTTTCGAAGATGTATGTCCCTGCACTTGAAACCTCAGCTGCAATACAGTTTCATGTCATGGTCTGCTCTGTGAAAACATGGTTCACACGTAACAGCATGGAAATGAACAATGGCATAATGTAGGAATATGCAGACAGTAAAATTACAACAGAGACACTGCTTGGAGAGAGATATGTGTACACTCTGGGTTTGCTAGCTTTGATTGGCCTTAGCTATGTATGTCTTAGCTATTACGCTGTATTTCCACAGAAATTGTTTGATTTTGTCATTGATCCAATGGGGACCTTTGTCTCTCACTCTTTGGTACTCTGTTTTCTTTTATTTTTCATGATCCCAAGCCCTAGAAGCCGCTTCATCATCACTAATTTATATATCAAGAAATGGGTAACTCTCCTGCATTTACATATTTAAACTCCGCACCCTTCGGCAAAACAAGAAAATGCCCTCAATAACTGCGAAGCAAAACTTTCAATTTGTGGCTTGCTTAGTGTGGTCGAGCGAGCCAAAGGGATGTCACTCAGTTGGTTCAAAAGGCCTTGAGGTTTGTTTTCTGGTGTTTCTTTTTGGAAACTTGCGGCTTTTGACATCCATAACCATCTATTGGCCGCGCTGCTATATTGCCTCATATTATCCAGACTTGAGGAGAATTGTTTTTGGCAACGAGCACCGAAATTTTCCCCTCAGGCAAAAAAGCCCTCAGAATGTGCTTGTTTTACTCCTTACCCCCAATGTCCAGCTGAGAGAGAGACACACTTTTTTTGGAGCTACGCCCCCACTTCACTAATTGCAATTAGAATGGCCCCCAATTATGCGGTGACAGGGAAGGGTTGTCGTTGGCTTGATTGAGGCTGTCTGTAACTTGGCTTGTGTGTTTAGCTGAAGGGAAGGGGGGGGGGGAGAAGTTGGGGTATGGGCCATTCCATAAAATTGAGGGGTGTTTTCTTTGCCTGTCGTATGTCTATTAAGGCAGCTGGGTGACCGAGGTGGAAAAGCTTGGTGTGTGTCCGAGGGGTGAGGTTGTTTTCTTTTGTCTGTTGGTCATCACTGTGTGTCAGTATGAATAGGGATGAGGAGAGATGAGGGACTCCTGATGCTGCCCGTTAACAGAGGTGTGCTTATAGCATTAAAACAGGGACTTGCTCTTTCTTTGCCAAGGGTGGACACGTACTCATTGTCTTTCTTTCATCTCTCCTCCTCTCCCTCTTTCTTTTACGCTCGCTATATATACAGTATGTATGCTTTCGCAAATATATATAGTATGTATGCTTTCGCAAATATATATAGTATGTATGCTTTCGCATATATATACAGTATGTATGCTTTCGCATATATATATATAGTATGTATGCTTTCGCATATATATATAGTATGTATGCTTTCGCATATATATATATAGTATGTATGCTTTCGCATATATATACAGTATGTATGCTTTCGCATATATATACAGTATGTATGCTTTGGTGTTAGTTAGGTTAGGGTGAATCACTCCACAGGTGGCTGCACTTTCATCAGTGCTGCTTGGCCCCCTTATTTATTTTCAAGTCCTCCACCAGAGCACCTCTGTTTTGAGACCCTCTCCAGCACTGTCAGCGTGACATGCAAATCACCAGAGCTTCGCCGTTTTTCATTTACATAAGAAGCCGTGACACGCTTGTGTAAGCAAACGTTGCAAGGAGCTTTCTGAGAGGTTCAATTGTGCATTTTATGTCTGTTTGGGAAAACCACCGCAACTCCCGACGGACCATCGCAGGCACAAATTGTCCCGTCACGAGAAAAAAAAAAAGGAAGAAAAAAAAATCAGAAAAGTCACTTTGAAATGATTCTGACATGTCATAAATCATAGCAACGCTCATGGCAAATCATTCTTTCCAACCATCTAATTAATACATTATTTATTTGCTTGACTTGCACACATACAGACACACTCACACAAGACCCTGCTCCGGCATTAAGTCATTTATTCAGCTGGGTGTCGGGGCAAGTACAGGTAACCACACATACACACATGCATAACCACACAAACATTTGAACACACCCTCTGAAAAGGAAACTCATGCATGATTTCGCAGTTACCCCAAATGAAACAGACCCTCTATCGGAACAGTGCAATGCGCTTAACATCACCTCCTTTAAGTGGCATTCAAATAAATGCAGCTTTCCCACCACTGAAATCCTTTTTGTGATTACATGCGTCACTTAATCATGCCAGTTTACATAAGTGTGGGTGTAGTTTTCCAGGTCCTGTTTCTTCTTGTAAGGAAGCGATTCCGAAACGAGCACCAGCAGAAATGTTTAAAAAATCAGACAGGGAATGGTGTCAAAGCTGGGAAGAGATTAGCCGTCGATGCCAGTCTGAAAGACGTTCAAGCGTCAGGGAGGCATTTTATATATATGGGCACGTGTGTGATGGCAATTCTGATGACTTTTGTTCAGTGGGATGCACATGTTTAGGCTTGGTTTGCTATAGAGAGAGAGGGGTGGGGCGGTGGGGGGTTGGGGGGCTGAGAACATTTGTGGGCATTTGTTATTTAAACAAAGTTTGTAAACTGTTAC
>JBBMFX010000016.1:2854599-2876970 GCA_037832545.1 Rhabdalestes septentrionalis | reverse complement strand
CTCTCTCTCTCTCTCTCTCTCTCTCTCTCTCTCTCTCTCTCTCTCTCTCTCTTTCTCTCTCTGTCTCTCTCTCTCTCCCAGAGGACCCCACATTATATTTTTAGGCCGTTTCTGTTTTTAAAGTCTCCGAGTCATTCTGACGCTGCTAGCGAAAAGTTTTTGGTGGGTTCTCATGTTTCCCGTCTCCTGCAGCATGGCAGGGGTTTCCACAGCAGAGGGGTCTGCCATGGTGCCAGGCCTGCAGGTCACTTGGAGTCACTTGGAGGACGACAAAGTGGCAAAAAAAAGGCAATTCGTCATGTGGCCAAGTAGATACAGTTTGAACTGAATTGACATGCCACACTGGGTCCTATTTAAAGTGTTTCAATCTTGTTAAATACTCAGACCCACATATCACACCCTCACCCTCATAATTATATTATCTACATATATTTACATCATTATTTATAATGGCTACTGAATTACTTTCCTAGCACTTTCTCTACTCTTGTCTCCTAGGGCGTGACACTGAAAAATACTGATGTATTTATGGATGATTTTATTTATAGATGAAAGATAATGACAGAAATAGGCCCCCTGGAATAGTTCCATACTCCATGCGCCTCCTAGGCCACAGTATCCCACCATAGTGATTCTCTCCCAGACAAAGCATTTGGAATTCCTCTCCTCTTCCCTGAGCGCAGACCTAAATCTCAGCAAACACCTGTTGCTTTCTCTCACCAGACGAGTGGTGCTTTCTCAGCTTACCTTTGTTATTCGTCTGCTGAGGGGCCCAGACCTGCTCCTCCTTGAGAAGCCCTGCTTGTTGTCTTGTCTTTATCCACCCAGAAGATATCCCAGCATGGATTAGTCGCATGCAGACCCTCACGTGGCGAAGTGGCCTCACGAGAAAATAAACCAACCTCTTCGTCCGTGCATGTTTCAAACTCAGCGCTATTCCGCAAAGTATATTTTTCTTTGAATGAAAATGTGTGTGGCTTATTTGCTCTCAAAACAGGTCTTGACATCATTAATGCAGACTAGATGTAAGGTGATAGGGCCTCAGACATGTCCTGTTTCCACAGACATCTTTTTATCCCAAACAGAAATGATGTGTGGGTTCAGGGCTCGGATCGAATGAGCACCTTTATCGGTAACGTCTGCTTCCTGGATGATTAGGATTTAGGCTTTAATAGTTTATTCCTGAGTGGAATTCAGGATATGTTTCATTGGTATTCTGGAGTGATGGATTGAATGATAAGAAAACGGAAGGCTGGAAGGAGAGATGCAGGAACGGAGAGTGATGGAGGGACGGAGAAACGGAGAGAGTGGTAAAGACATGAAAGCAGGGAGAGATGGAGGGATGTATAAGATGGTAGAGAAGTGAAGAAGTGGAGGGAAAGAGGTGGTGATAAATAAATGGGATTCTGTAGAAAGTGATAGAAAGACAATAAGTTGGGGAGGATGGAAGGAAAATGGAGGGATGGAGATGATGACAGAAAGACAGAGAGGGAAAGGGTGATGTTGAGAGAGAGATGGAGGGATGAAGAGACTGATAGAGAGATGGAGAAGGGTGGCTGGAATGACAGCAGTGAGTGGGACAGTGGCTTTAAATGACGTCTCTGGGGACGAGATCAGACTTCAGGGCTGCTTTTATCCACTGGACGGAGAACAAGACTCGGCTTTGAGCAGAAAGGCGAGCTGGACCACACAGATGAAGCACTCTCTCTCTTTCTCTCTCTCTCTCTCTCTCTCTCTCTCTCCCTCTCTCTCTCTCCCCCCCCCCCACTCTTTCTTTTCCTGCATCTTAAAGGAATTTCCACCAGGGAGCTCCACCTCAGAATAAAGCATCTTGCGTTTCGCTAAACCGGAGAGGCTTGAAGATGAGATGTGTGTGTGTGTGTGTTGGTGTGTGTTTGTGTGTGTTAGTAGGGGAGGTTGGTTTGTACAGCTCAAACATAATCATACCTTATAATAGCCGGTTGCCCGTGCCTTTCTTCTCCATTTTCGGACTCTCGGATATGATTCCCTTTTACTCAGCCAGCATTGATCCAAGGTTAATTAATGGAGTGATAGGGCAAAACAATCTAATTTTAATGGATTTGCTGTCTCACTTGCTTTACTTGCCCATTTCTTGTACCACTTCTCAAAATAGGTTGGTGATGTTTAATTTCAGCCACAAGTGTACCATTTATAATCGAATAATAATGCGAGTACAGAACAATACATAACTTATAATGTGACCAAAAGCGCAGTAAACACTCACACATGCCGACCCGTCCTGGTCGAGGGGTAACTTGAGGGCTTTGCTACACACTCTTGTAATTGCTGTTTTAAGTAGTGGCTGATGTAGTGGAAAATTATAACCTGGTGTTTAACCTGGTCTTCTTCTAAATGGTTTCCCCACTTTCTTCCTCTTCTCATCTCTTTACAAAGTGTTTTTATATAGTGGGGGTTTGTTGTTTTGTCTCGGGTTGTATTGATGATAGACTGTGTAGTTGAGCGGAAGGACTTGGGGTCTGCATGGCTCACACACACACACACACACACACACACACACGCACACATACACACGCACGCATGCACACTGGTGAGATGAAAACAGCATGCTGGAGTAATAAAGAAGTCATCACTTGGTGCTGAAAACACAAGCCACTGAATGGAAATGGTAAACTCGTTGACTCAGTCTGGGTTTTATCTCCTCAAGATGGCCATCAATGTCTTTATGATTTACACGAGTTGCACACGCCTTAAACTGTCATGGCTAATATACTGTTATGATGCTACTTTCTGTCATTTTGCTGTACTATTCAAGTGTAATGAGTTACATTTACATTTGGTTTGCATTCTGTCTCAACACTTTGGAGCATTTCTTTCTGTTTTTGCTTTGCTCTCAAAAAAGAGTTAAAAAATAATTCATAAAAAACAGGCCGATGTTACTGCCTGCGACTTCGTGTCATTTCTGTGAGTGTGTTCATGAGACTGGTTGTGTGTGTGTGTGTGTGCGTGTGTCAGTGTGTGCTTCTGACCTTTACCGTAAGCATTCAGGCTTTAAGTAATCACAGGTCTCAAACCCCTCTTTGTCTTTATCAGTGCCATAATCATAGTCTCCTATCACACACACAGGCACACACAGACTCTCAGGCGTATATACACACACACACACACACACACACACACACACACGCACACACACACACACAGACTCGACTCTTTTAGTGTAAACACACCAAACCAGTAGCAGAGATCGAAGGTCTTATACTCCATAAGCAAAGTGTGGATGCATTTAGCATCCAGCATTAAGGGTCAAAAGTTTGGGGACGCCTGGTGTTCCAGAATAAGCATGTTTTCATTTTCAAAATCATAACAGGCCCATTCAATGTTTTCTCGTTTTTTAAAGTTGCTCATCTTAAACATATTGTTCATTTTGGAGGCTATACAACCTATATATAAAAGGTCAGCAAATGTTAATGTTAAAATGAATTAAGATGTCATTTGTACATAGAAAGTAAATTATATGAACCCAAATTTAAAAAATGTAGATACTTGTATTTGTATTGAATGTATGTTTTTCCTACTGACTTTAATAATAATTTGAGAAATCAAATATTACTACGAACTTGTATGGTGACATAGTGCTCCCTGTTGCACTCTGGCCTTCAGTAATGTTTTCAGGTATTCTGCCTGATCTGAGTGTTGGCCTGGGTATATGTATTATTGATACAGCACATATTCATTTAGTGAGTTTGGCCTGCAAATGAGCAACGCAGAGGTTTTGGTTTCTGCCTGCAGGCGCTTTAGAGGCGCCTAGACAGCAAAAGTGAGAGGCAGGGATACGTATGCCTGGGCCCGTGTTTGTCTGACCCCACTTTGACGCTCTCTCTAGTCTAAACGTGGGTGTTATCTAGGCCAACAGGGGTTGTTTTGCTATGTGATTTTATTCGGTTGTCTAAATAAATGCGGCAAAGGTCTGCTTCAGTGCCCTTCACGCATACATAGAAGCCCTTCTATTGGAAGCCTTTCAGAGTCCTAAGGCTCTTGCCTTCGGACCAAACCTTTTACAACTTGGAACACCTGTAGTCTCCTTTAAGTGTCCACAAGACCTCATAGAGCAGTTCATATACAAGGAGAAGTTTTAAAAGAGCATTTTTCTAATTATTTTTCACTTTTTGGCAACACACCAATCCAAAATAAAAGCGATCGTTAAAGCAATGAGGTGGAAAATTGCAGTTTTATTGTTCTGTAGGCTCGCTGCTACCCTATAATGACCAGAAATCTGCCATCTGTAATAAGATATTTCTTACATGACCTGACTGATCACTTTAGCTTGTGCCTAGTTTTAGATTTAAATTGATGGCTTTTTTGTTTTTTGTTATTTATTAAAACAGTACAGGCTATCCTATATAAAATATTGGCAATCATAACAATAATAATAATAATAATAATAATAATAATAATAATAATAATAATAATAATGATAATAATGATAATAATGATAATAATAATGCTAATAATGATAATAATAATGATAATAATGATAATAATAATGATAATAATGATAATAGAAAACAAATAAATAAATAATAATAATAATAATAATAATAATAATAATAATAATAATAAGAAGAAGAAGAAGAAGAAGAAGAAGAAGAACCTGTCACATGTTAATGTTATATACATGTAAAGTAGTGTTAACACACAACACAAAAAATAGTAAATCAATAAAAATATGACTGCATGATCTTTATAAACCTTTCATGTTTTCCATTAAAAGCTGTATTAACCAAAAAATATAACGAATTTAGCTCTGGTCGTTTGTTTGGAGTTGGAGGAGTAGGATGAGGTTGTTTTACGAGCTGCTCAGAGCTAATAGTTTTATGGGGGGTGAACCCCCCCCTCCCTAAACAAATCTACAATAAAACTACAATAAAAAGGCTGGAGATTTGCTTGTGACTTCCATAGCAGTGAAACCAACTCTTCAGTCACTTCTCCACTAGGCTCAGACCCCTGAGGTCCATTTGCATTTATACCTAAATACCTGTGTGTATGTGTTAAAATCTTAGAAACGGTCAAAGGCCACCATCAAACCTGCAGAATTCATCAATCATTTCTGCCAATCATTTGTGCAGATCTCTCAAATGAGACCTTTGAGATGCGACTGATCACTGCTTGTATATGTTTGTGGTTCTTGAATTTCTCTTAACACAACAGTGTTTCTCCAGGACACACTCGTGTGTGGGAAAGAGAATGAGAGAGAGCGAGAGAGCGAGAGAGAGAGAGAGAGAGAGAGAGAGAGAGAGAGAGAGAGAGAGAGCGAGTAGTATCCAGCCACAGGAAACTTTCTAACAAGACTCCTCTGACAATTCATGGAGACGGAGGCTGTCCTGTGTGTTTAAGGAGGGGGTAAATCTGTCATTTCTCCCTCCCCGCGTAACAGCTGGAAAAAATTAGCCTGTCTCTCCAAACCGAGCAGATAACCCGTCTGCAAGACCACCTCCACCTTCCCCCATTCACAACATCACAGTCTTTACTAGGCCCAAACTAAAGCTCCTCAGTTCCACCATTTGACACCATTGCACTTGAAAAGGTAAGAAAAGAGATTTGTTCACTTTTACAGCTCTGAATGCTGTAATCAATAGCCATTGAGGCATATACCCATTAATAAAGGATACTAGAGTATAACTGGATAAGTAAAAGGGGGCTTAGGGGATGTATATAGCCTCAGAGAGGGTGGGGGAAATGGGTCTGTCTGAAAATTCCATTTGCAAAGATTTCCTTGTATCTCAGACCAGCCATTGAGCCTAGACATATTTGGTTCTTTAGTTTAGAATGGGAGCTCTGGGCTAATGTTGCTTAGTAAGACTAGAACTCACCTAAAAAGCCCAAATAATGTCTGTAAAAATACTTTACCAAAATTTCCCTCAACCTGCGCAAATGATGTACAGACCTTCATTAAGGTCATACAGATGTGGTTTAGGACACAGTCCTCTAAGTCCTCTGTACTGGTTTGTGAAAATCAGCTGTGGTGTGTTTTGAAATGGCTGTTTTGTAGACACGGGTATGGATGTATCTGTGTGACCTTTATGAAGATTTGGAGGCAGTATGAGCAGGTTGGGAGAAGTGTTACTGATGTATTTAGGCTGTTGGGTTACTATTACTAGTGTTTGTATAAAATGTTAGCTTTGCAGCTGCAGTTCTAAACTAAAAAAGCAACATTTGAACATTAAACATGTCTTTGCTGTTTGACTACTTTTGGGTCACTTTGGGAAACTCTGTGAATTCGATTTTTATCTGAATTATTCATTTTGAGATGTAGCCACCAAAAATGAGAGAAAGTAGATCAAGAGTGTACTGCGAAGTTTGCTGATGTTGAAAATGATCAGCACTTGACCATTAGATGGAATTCCATGCTTATGACCTTCATATATTTCCGACATTTCAGAGGAAAACCTAGAACTGTCTTCCAGAGAGACAGAGAGAGGGAGAGAGAAAGAAAGAAAAACCGAGAGTGAGAAGGAAGGAGAATAAAGAAACTGGAGGCTGGCTATCTCTGACAGGCTTGCCAAGGCCCGTTGAGCCCTAAAGTTGTAGTTTTGACATGCTCTGAGTCCCTAGTCTTGGAGATAGACAGCATTTTTCATCCTGTCTGACAGTTATCTCCCTCTCGGAATTACCCTCCTAATATATCCCCTTTCATCGGCCAGGAGAGAGCTCCAACAGAGAGAGCGAGGAAGACAGAGAGGGAGGGTGAGGGTCTCTGTTTTGTCTCAGGGATAAAAAGGTGGGTTTCTGGCAGCAGCCGAGGCCACACTCGAGCTAGGAGGGACACAATGTCCCCTCTGTCTCCCACAGAAAGGAGCTCCTGACAGGAATCAGCTTTCAATTAGCTCTCGCCCCCCCATCCATTCTAACCTCCCTCTCACCGGAGGCCTGGCCTGTGGCCCCTTGCAGCTTAGCTGAGCGGACCGAGCCCCCAGATCCACCGCTAGATTATAGGCAACCTTGTGACAACCAAATTGTACCTTATTTATAGGTAATGGCGTCTCCAGCCGCCACATGCCTGATCCTACACTCCTCGTCACCATGGAGAGAGGCACAAAGGCAGAGGGCCGCACGTTAGGATGTGAAATCGTCACAATTACAGTCAGGCCCGGCTGACGAGTGGCGAACGCCTCGCTCCACTCTGCCCTTAACCTGTTATTACTCTAGCTATATATAAGTTAGCGTTTTGCACCAAAAGTCCGTTTTTTTCAGTTCAGGGAGTTTGAGATTACAGTTTGGACGCAACAACTCCTTCAGGTCAAGGGTCAAGAAGGAACAATTTTGCAAACTGAGATTAAAATCAGACTGAGGTTGAGGTACTTGACATGGGTGTTAAAGGTTGCGCTCTCAAAAAGTGAAAGATATTCATGCGCTGGTCACTTTTAAATAACTACATGAACAAAAGATCAAAAGCTACAATGTATAACCTTCTGTATGAACAGGATATGACCTGTTTCCACTTTCAGTTTCTGTCTTAAGCTCTAAAGCAATTTCTGTTCCTTTTAGCATGCATTCCTATTACTTCAAATTTGGGCCGGAAAATCACCGTCCTTCCAATCCCGCTTTTTTTTTCTCAGAAAGTTTGGCTCGACAGTTCTGATCAGGTGTGCTATGCCACATGTATTGTCTCTGCTCAGTGCCTATGGGAACAGAGTTGGAGGGGTGGATGTTGGGGGGGGAGGTTGGGGGATTTGAGTGAAAGGGCCGTCTCTCCACGGCATGGCTCAGACAGTGATTGCCTATGTGGGGATGGATGAGAATGCGCGAGCCAGAACAACAGGCATTGTGTGGGGCTCGGCGAGCCCGTCGGAGCAGGTGTTGTCCACTGGGACCGGGGCTTTGGCATCAGAATAGAATCAGGATATGAATATAGGGATATTGTGCCCTCTTGAGCACCTGCAGACCCCCCGGACAAAAGACCACGGAGAGGGAGGGAGGGGGGGTAGAACAGGAAAGGCTATCCCACTTCAGCGGATACGTTCCAACGTACATCCTCTCGACTATATGGAAGAGAGAAGAGCCCCCTTCCCTTTCTGAGAACTTCTCCCCCATGCCTTGTTCTAAGAATCGGTTCGTTTTTCTCACAAATCTAGACTTTTACAAACACATTCATGCATGCGCCAAACTGTGACGACCGTTTTCCTGACTGCTCCTTAGAGCCTTCGAAGGTTTATAAAAGAATATACTTGCCATCAGTGTTAACAAAACTTTCTACACTGATGGGTCCCAGTCATGACTCTACTCTTACGTACCTGCTCCGACTAATCTGAGAATGAACAAGTCTGCCTTGACGTGTGTTACAGCGGCGAAACCACCAGAATTGGGAAAGGATTTCTCTGCGGTGCATTTAACAACCAGCTGCACTTGATACAAAAATAAGACCTCTAAAAGGTTTCGTCTGGAGGGCCAAAGCCAAAGGTGCTGCGCGTATAATAAAGACTCTAGAAGGCATCCCTTGACTGAGGGGCCATGGTCGAGGGATCCCGGCCCCTTTAAGAGCTTAGCGATTCCCCCCTGCTCGCCCTGCCCATGATCCCTATCGGTGGGGTGACGATGTAAGAGTCCTGCAGACAGAACCAGATTGAATTCTGAGCCAGGCAGGATGAGTGATATCTGCCCAGTGCTCCCGGCCACCCACTCAGACTGTGGCCCTCTCCGCTGCCCCATTCCATTGCCTCACTCCAAGAAATGACTGCCCCACAGCTACATGATACCACCTCAGTTTTGCAGCACAGGCCTGTACAACATTCTGCAGCTTCCTGTCGAAATGAGGCTTTGAGTAAACCCTGTCTGACTACACCAGTTTTGTACTTCTCCAGTGAACTGTACTTAGAGTCAGTGCTGGGTCAGTGCTAGATCCACTATTGAGAACTTTCTGAAATTACCCTGTTGAAGATGAAGGCTTGTGTAACATGCAACCTTGCAACCCATTTTCTACCACCCTCTGCTAAAAGGTGAAATAGCTTGTAAATAGTTATTCCTAAATATGCACTAAACATGCAGTAAGATGCTCATGGTACGTTTGTAAGCCTCATATCATTGGTGAGAAGCTTTCCTTATGAAATCTTTCCTTTTTTATTTTGTGCTTGATTAAGTTTGGTATCAAAATGAAAGTAAACTGGATTGTCATCTCTGTAACATACATATTTATACATGTTAAGGATAAGACGGCATGGCTCCAGATTGTACAGATTACAAAAAAGATATATCGAACACATGTATGTAAATAAACTATAAAGTAGAGAGAATTTAGTAGAAGTAAACCTGTGCAATTTTGTACAACACATTTTTTTATGCACAAATGTTGCATCAGTGTTCAAGAGGAAAGGATACAGGGTACTGGAGTAAATCGTGTGCTTTGGATGTGCAAATAATCAGCAGCAGTTTAAATTCATTTGCAGTGAATAACTCTTATCATCCCTAGAAATTTAACCCAGGATGGTCTAGACTTGCTTCACCTGTAAATTTAATCACAGCTAGTTTGGTTTAAATTCAGTATTGATAGGTTTGAGTACACTTTCGACAGAATTTCTTCACTTGCTTGAAGCTTTGAGAGAGAAAATATTAAAAGAAAATTTCACATACTTTTGTTGTCCCAGGTGGTAATTGTGACAGCCTGCAGTTTAACAATTCACATGTATTTTTGTGCAACTTTTAGAGGAATCAAACATGTAGCAACGCAGAATTTTGATTTAATGTTTAAAAGGTAAGTCACATCTGTAAATATCACCAGTACAGGTTTAAACAGACATTTGTAAGCCGTGAGCTAAGCAGCGACACAGTAAACAGTGGCGCGTTAGCCCCTGCGTTATCAGCCATGTCGGGACAGTGCTGCAGTAAACACGGCGTCCCCCAGGGGGTCCGGCCCCGCGGTTTGATCAGTGATCCTGCTCTTCAGAGTGCCGTGCCCCTGTGCCCGCCGCCAGTCCCCAGAGAAACGAGGGACGCCGGCCTCCTGGCTATCAAGCATGGAGCGCAGCAACCGCGCTGGAAGGGTGGGGAGGTGGGGAGGGGGGGTCAGGGAGATAAGGATGCAAGGGTTTTGTAAAGGGAAGCTTGACTTTCAGAGCACAGGAAGAGGGGATGAATAACCCAGAGAAAAAGAGGAGGAGGGTGGCTGAAACTCCACACCTCTGCCGCATCTGATAACAGAGCCTGTATTAAAGTTAGCGTAAAAGAGAAGGTTAGCGGTAAAATGTCAATAACGGCCATGAGAGAGAAGACAGAGGGAAGGGCCAAGTGACAGGGGTCAGAATTGGCCCCTTTTTTGACATGCAGCTGCGTCGTCTGTTGATTTTGGCGCAAAATCGGTAACACGTATGCCGTTCACTCCTCATTGGCATATTGATCGGTCATGACAAATGTACTGGAGGAAAACTCTAGGTGCCCATCGATTGCATAGATTTCACTCCCTGTAGAAGCAGATCAATGCATCGGACCTGTCTGCGGTCATTACTGTTTGTTTTAGGAAGCACACACTTAAGTCTAGTGCCCCTATGGGCTGATGAAATAAACACAATAGTCTGAAGAGGCTTTCTTGAAAAAACTCATCCGTTCTAATGTCCAAAGTTCATGTTTATATTTTAACTAACTTTGTATGTTAATAAGTATAAAAATGGGTGAGCTGAAATACAGTTTTACAGAACATGGTTTGAGGAGATCAAATGGTCTTAATCAACATAAAACAATGTCATTCAGCCACATCTTAATTTAGTTGTTAAGCTCAGGGAGACCAGAGAACTCAGCTTACACTCTCGCCATCCAAGCCGGGAGGAAGAAAAAAAAGACAAGAAGGAACAGCTCATCTCCATCTGTGGAGCATTAGCGCACTAAGACACTTTGATGACAGGTATTTACTGACACCAGGGCCGAGAGGTGGGCCTGGCCGAATTATTTTACAGATTCCACAGTAAAACGGTCAGCTTGAAAAGATGAGATTCACCACAGGAGACAATGGCCGACCACTGCGATCTGATTACGCCTTGCCCCCTTCACGTGTAAGCTGAGAGGGCCAGGAAGTGCCCCCGGGAGCAGAACACGAGGCCTGGAAACATTTGGCTATCGAGATGAGGCTCGTAAAGTTATCTCCTCGCCACACGCGCTCGCACAGTGCACTGACGCACTATAAGCCGTCCACGGCTGTGAGCTTTATGGGAATATGTGAGGCTTCGACTTCAATATTGATCAGAATGGATCTTCTGAGAGTGTAGTATGTTACCGAAGTGCTGAATGAACATATTCCTAAACTCTTGAATCCCATGTTCTAATATTGAATCTAGTTGGAAATATTGACTGCGAATTAACCGATAGACTGCGCTGCTCACTTTGCGGAGCAGTGCTCCATTGCATGATTGTGGGTGAAAGGGAGCGCGAACGTGTGCGCCCTCCCACTGAGGCATTCTCAGGTGTTTATCACACACTTCTGTTTTCCATCTCTTGCTGCCAGCGCCTTTATTCTGCAGAGGTTTTCCTCCAGTAGCTGCTCCTGATTGTGTTTACGCTTGGTTCCTGGTGCTCGGAGCCCAACGCAACATTTTGATTATTTGATCTGCGCCTGCTCTTCTGTTGCATGGTTATACACCGGCTGGCTGAACGTCTGTCAGCGCGGCTCGCGCCTTCAATCTATCAGATACATAGTGCCAGAGAAAGGCAGTTCGATTCCGACTAAAAGCAACCAAAGGATTTGATTGTGTTCCGCTGAGTTGCAATAGACCTGAGACTGGAAGGCCGCGAGACCTAATAAACTCCCTCTGGATTACCTCGCCGTGTGGATGGCTAAACACTCCTGGCTTATTTGGGCTGATTGCCACATTGTCACACTGTTAGAAGTAAAGTGATAGTTTAGCAGTAAAAGAAAAACTGAAGAAATAAAAAACATGGACCTTTAATACAATAGAGAAACCAAAACATGTTCAGCATCCAAAGTGTCTGTCTGCATCACACCAGCCGTAATCAGTAGTATGTAAGATGTTATACTTGATAATGAGCTAAAAGTGCTGTATAAACTTCAGGCCTGATATTATTGGCTATTTGCTAGACACAGCAAATATATACTACTGCTTTAACTACTGCTTAATCCTTAATGGCACAGATGTGTTGCTTTATTTAAATGTATCTGTGAAGTTAATTGGATAGTTACACAACATATATTTACATTTGGTTTACACTCCATGTTGATGTATATGGGTTAAAAATCTCTTTATGTAAAATAAGACAGACAGTTTCTTACCTTGTTTAGTCAGTGTTTGTGTGCGTTTAGGTTAGCATGTCTTGTCCATTTTTTCATGAAAACTGAAATTGAATGAGTTTAATGCATTTTGCATTCACAGTTAAAGGTCCAATGCATGCAGTTCACAGCCCAATCTATAAACTCCTGTACCCTACATATCATTCACAGATATATCTATCAAGCCAGCCTTGTACCCATTTTACAGTTAGCCCCACCTATAAACACTGAAAGTATGCTGCATTTTTTTTTGTGTGTGGCGCAATGAGGTTGAATTACGAGGTTACTGGTAATTGAAAAATAAAAAACAACTTTTTTGGTGCATGAAACTAGAAATATCACTGGTAGATGTCAGGCGGCACAAAAAAAAAGCACTAAGAACATGAAGGAGACCAGTCCTTTAAAGGTAACAGCCCATTTGAGATTCCGATGTACTTCCATTTCTCTCATGTTATCTTTGCATCTTCAGTGCAATCCTCGAGCGATGAACTTCAAACAGTAAACATCTCTTGAATGAAGCTGGGGTAAGAGGGGATACTGTGTTGTTTTTGTGTTAATATTTTGCTGAACTCGTACTTTAAAACTTGCCCTCGCGCATAATGAGGATAGAAAAGAACAAGAGCCGGTCAAGTATGCGTTTGAAGGCGGCAGAATAAAAAGTGGCGGTTGATGCCACACACAGTGGCTCAGCATCTGAGCCATTCAGGCCATAGAAATGCTATCTGATGAGGCTTGTGTGTGTGTGTGTGTGTGTGTGTTTTGGCGGGTGTGTGTGTGACGTAGGCCCGTCTTCATTCAGGCGGTGCTCGAATGGCCGGCTCAGAGGAGGCGCTGGGGCCAGCGGGTCAGTGCCTATCTTCCCCCTCAGCCCAGATCGCTTTCAGGACAGAGTGGGGACAAGCCGGAGTGAATTTCAATCACCCAACGCTGTCTATTGTACGCTAGTGCTTGGCAAGGACCTCCTGATATACCCTCAGCCTAGAAAGTGTGTGTGTGTGTGTGTTATGGGTGGTGGTGGGTGTGTGTGTGTGTGTGTGTGGGGGGGGGGCTTGTCCGGGTATTCTACACCAGACCACCACGATCAGAGCGACTAAGCCGACAGTTTTGAGACGCGCGAGATCAAAAATGTCCTGGACAAAACAGTCATTCTGTTCTCTCCCTTCTCTGTCCTCTCCCACTTTCCCCCCCTCCCTATCCGTCTCTTAATCCGGTGTGTGAAGTGACTGATCAGGTTAGTGTTTGTAAGGTTATGCTGTTACTGACCACTTCACAGATGGACGGGGGGGTTTGAGGAACCTACAGTAAGTGCAGCTGATGAGGCCTGGAATATGAGATTGATACAAAGGTTCACTGCAGTATCACATGTAGTCTTTGGGTCTTAGTGTAGATACTGAGGTTGTTAACACTTGGCCGCCGTCTGGTTGGCCCTGCATTGTACTTTATAGTACTTTTTGTAAGGTCAAGCCATAATTGCTCTATGCCAATTTCCTGTCTCTTGCACTAAGCCGGCTTCCACCTCTGCAACATCTGTTTCTGCAAAAGACAGAGTTATACTCTACAAGGAAATAGATACATTGGTTTAGCCCCGTCAGCTTTATTTGTGTGGTGCTTTATCATTATCATGAAGCAGCTTTACAGAAATCTGGGTCCCAGTGAGCTAGTCAGAGGCCTCAGTGGACACTGATTTACTTGTAAAAGCAGCATAGTGCAATGATACAACTGACACATGCACATCACAAGCACTGGCATTATCGTCTATAAGTGTAAAAATCAGAAAAATGAAATAATCTACAAATTACCTTTTTGCAATATTGACGCTGTCCAAAACTGCAATTTTTCAGGAAACTATGTGTTTTCTAAATAAATGAATACTGTGTAATCAAAATTGGTGTAACTATTTTCACTTTTCATTGGTTAACAATTAAAAAATGTTATAGACCCACATGGAGACGGACCAATAGTATTGATTTATGAAAAAAACAAAAAAAAAACAAAAGTGGAGTTATGAGGTTTCCGCCAGATAGCGATGATATGATGCATGCATATAAAGATGTGTTTTTGCAAAGCATTAAATTATAAATTTAACTGAACCAAGAAATCGTGGGAGATCAGCATCCAGCTGGCAGTTTAATAAATAGACAAACCAGCCACCCTTAAATGAACATGAATAGAAGTGTCTGTTATTTTGTGATCAGGTTAAATATAGATTGAACCTGTGGCTGCTCCCTGCCCCAAACCCCCCACCCCCCTCTCCATAAAGATTTTAGCCTGAAGATGAATTGAGGAAGCATACATCCTTACCAGCGCTCCTGGGGGACAGGAAAATAACTAAATAAATAAATAACTAAATAAATAACTAAATAAATAAGTCACGCTAAAGGTTGTAACTCCTCGGTCCACCTGCAAAATGAAGCCTTTTCATGGATCAACAAATCCATCAGCATCTTTTTCTTTCCTCTGAGCAGAAATCTGAGCAATTATTTTTGACGTGTAACATCAATAATCTCATTTATTTTCTCTCTCATCCCCCCCTCGACCACCACCTTCGCCTCGGCAGCTCCTGGAGTGGCGGCCCGCTCGCCTTTCCATTCTCTTGTCTGTGTCTGGTGGGAAATGTGAGATAGAGCAACTCGATAAAACCAATTTTTTGCACCATCGATCCTACAATTGTTTTATTCCTCTCCCCATGTTTTCTCTCTCACTCGCCCTCGCCCATGCTTCTCTTTCTTCTCGTCCCTGCCCTCTCCCTTATGGAAATGTTATTGATGGTGGCATGGTGTTAAATTATTAAGTAAATGTTAGCAGATGCTGGGGATGTGTGAGTGCGCGGCGGCGTTTTAATCTCTCTGTGTGTGCGTGCGCGCACGCGTGTGTAAACATGCTAAGGTCGCGTGTGTGTTTTGTAAAGAGCAGCAGGGATACACAGCTTCATCGCAGGCTCCTGAGATGAATAGCCAGAGGAGAGCGGCGCGCTGAAACAGACACTAATGGACCAGAGTCTATTAGGCCGCAGACTTGGCGTGCTGCCATCGGACAGTTTCTGGGAGCTTCCCCCACGCGCTGGGGTTTTAACCTGGCGGGGAAGAGTCACTTTCACTCCTGCTATAAAGCAAAGATCGATCCAGCACCAGTGAACCGGTATTTTCCGTGTTCGCTGCCACTATACCCCTGCGCTCTTAAAGTGACAGTTTGTCAGAAAGATTTCATTTTGCAAAATCTAACTGTTCTCCATTTGACTGGTTCGAACAACTTTGCTTCTTAATATAACATCCAGTTAAACTTACACACGTTATGCCATTTCCTGTCTATTTATTTATTCAAAGTATTTATTCATAAGCATGGGCTGTGATTTAATGCAAGTATGAAATGTCTTGCAGTTTGCATAAGGCTAATTAGCCAAGCTTCCATGGACTGTTAGCTACATTAGCCTTATAGTGCAGCCTCAGGAAGCAAAGTCTGGATGCGGCTTGGCTGATCTTTTTGCCAAACTTGCCCTTTGACTGGTTAATGACTCTGCTGTCCCGAAAACTTTCTTGTTTACCTCATTGTATTTTAATGAGGCTGAACATTTGGCTGCTTATTGGCTCCCAAAGTGCCCTTATGGCCTTTTATAATGGCCTTGTGCTCCTGAAGGGTGAAAGCTAATGTGTCTGCGTAGAGACTCGTAGAACAAATGAGTGCCAGAGGGTTTGCCCCCCTGACACACACACACTCACACTCATATACTCATACTGCAAGAGCTCTGTCATAAGTCATCCTCTTATTATGCTTTTTTAATTAGCGTTGTTTAGTTATGAGTCCCGTGTGAACTGTCGGTGCAGTAATTGTGTGTGTATTTTTGTGAGTGTGTGTGTGTGTGTACGTGTGGGTGTGTGTGTGTGTGTTTCATGCATTAATCACTTTGCTTTGTGACTCATTTACATATAAGCACGTTAGGCCCAAATTAGCTCTGATTAATTGTTCTCACTATGGGGGTAAATAGTGGTTTGGTGAGTGTGGGTTGTGTGTGTGTATGTGTGTGTGTGTGTGTGTGTGTGTGTGTGTGTGTGTGTGTGTGTGTGGTTCTCGTGTTTATCTGAAACATGCCCTCCAGCCTGCTACTGGCGGCGGGGTCGGAGCTGGAGCCCAGGGGGCAATAAACATAGTCTTTGTGTGGAGGGGTAATTATCCTAACACACAAACACACACCAATGAACAAACACAGAAAAGTGCAGAACAAACATACAAACACGATCCTTACACACATGCACCAAACAGGTCAGGATCGGAAAAATAACACATGCATGCAAGCAGGCAAGCAGAAACCAACACTTTACACACACACAAATACAGATTCACACACACACTACCGCTCGCCCACACAAAGGAGCACATTAGAGATGCTTATTTGAGCCTAATTATCGGGGTTGACCTTACTGTGCAAAAGTTTTAGGCAGTCATGTGAGTTGCTTAGAACTGTTTATCTTGGCAGTAAGTGCAACATTTCTTGTACAAGCACACTAACATCAGTAAAAAGAAACCAGATTTATAGAAACTAATTTTTTAAGTTTGATTGACACTGCACTTCATCTTTGCGTGTTGGATTGTATTTAATTTAATGAAGGACTGAGTGGTCAAAGCACTTTAAATTCTCTCCAGGATCCCCCTGGAAAAATGACAGCTGCCGGATTGGCATACATAAAATCATAATCTATTTTTATTTATTATATTTGTATTTATTTATTTAATTATTTGCATTTAATACTACTCATAGTCATAGCTTTACATAATTTCTGAGATGGCATAAAACCTACTGTGTATTGGCTGTTCAGATAAGGCATGGGTAATGAAACAAGAGACAAGGAGCCTTTTGTGGCAACTGACATAAACAGTCATAAAGCGCTAGTTGTTGTAACACCGACTGAAGTGAAATTATGTAAAAATGCAGAAGAGTACTCTGTAGGATAATGGATTCTTCTTGGGGATCTATACAGATTTTATTTAAGCCTTTTTAAAATGTTTCTGTCTGTTGCTGCCCTCCTGTGAAGTGTCGCCTTATTCTGTAGGTCAACTCATAGTTAATCTACGTCTAAAACACAGAGATAAAGAGATTTCCTATATAGTTTGCATGTAACAAACAAGATAAATAATAATATTCCTAAAAAATGTTCATATTCTGTCATCAGAAACTATCAGAATGCCTCTCCTTACAGTAGACTGGCTTCTGTTTGTAGTCAGTCTACTTGTAGCTTCTACTTTTTTTCCTTTTCAGAACCTATGACCACTGGTCAGTACTCTTGAGGAGGCGCTTTTGTCAGAACTCACAATGCACACGCAGACACGCGTTACCGCCACCGCTCCCGAGCAGTCGAAGGAGTAAATTGGATTCTAGTTGCAGTTAGAATTTCTGTTCTTTTATGCAACCTATGACCAGTGGTCACTCTTGAGAAGGTGCTTTTGTCAAGACTTACAATACACACACACGCTCTCCCGCACGCCCGCACGCGCTCAGCAGGGGCGATAAGCAGGCAGGCGGGGTGCTGATGCAGCCACATTAGGTAATGAGGTTACGGCGAGTCGTGGCTGACTGATAACCCGTGAACTCTGCTCCTAAGCAGGCCTGGTGGGGGGTCCCTACCCCTCTCACCTGCTCCTCTTCTTTCTCCTTTTCTTTCCTTTCATCTGCATGTACGTCAGCGCGCTTGTTTTTCCCTTTTCTCTTTCGCCTGCTTTCTCTTTCCGCCGGCGTCTCGCTTTTTCACTTTTTCTGACGCCTGCAGTTCCATTCACCCTCAAAGCAAAAACCTCATTCACACAATTGTCCTCTGAAATGGCATGGAACCTGTGCAGCACCGCACTGCAGACTAGCCTAGTAGGGCTGAAACGAAATTTCTTACCAAATCTCAGGGTTTAAGACCAAAACTGAAGAAAGCTGGCAGTGGCAGCATGCTTGCAAAAACTTTAACATTCTACGTGGATGTCAATCGAAAATTGGCCTGTGCAGTTATCAGTTAATTGTTTGTTTGTTTGTATGTATTCGTTGGTTTTTATGCTGATTGGGTTCATTGAAAATTATGAATCTCATTGGGCAGCATCACATGCCTGGAAGGAGCTCATTCCTTTCATAGAAATTATGTAGTAGTTGCATATAATGGATTTTATCTATAGCCACAGTTTTTTTTTTTTTACTTTTTGTTTTAATATTTTTGGTCAAGTATTTTTAGAGCCCTACCAAATTCCTAATAAAAATGAGAGCGTGTCCACCGTAAAGCCTGAATTTTGTGTATATGCATTTCTGTGCATAAACACTATTATAAACCATATAATAAAGTGCATTTGAAATGATAGTTTGGTCCTGATTTGGGTCTGGAGTTTGCATGGTGAAAACTGGTGAGTGTAAGGTTGATCAGTAATACTGTAATGATCAAACTCCTGAAATGAGGTTTTGACAGACTGATTACATTCAGAATAATTGATCAGTTAGGTACATGTCTAAAAACGATATGCTTAAACATTCAAAGCCCAAACTTGGCACTCTTGCCACTGAATGGCTGGATTTGAATACTGTTCCTTCACCTGCAGGTCAATCCCACCCACCCTTCCTGTGCAGGTACATCAGGTCAAGTCTAACAGCGTCCGCAGGCTTCTTTTCTTTTCTCTCACAAGCCGAAAACAATTTACACACCACTGAAAAACTATAACCGTCCAGTCAGCATTGTGCACTAAAAGGTCTACATACACATAAACACATACACAAACACACACACACACACATAGAGTCGTGCACAGCCATGCCAGGAAACAACAACAAGGCCAAAAAAACACCCTCCATTAACGTGCAGCCCAGTGCCAGGTACGTTTATGTAGAAAAGCAATCTGGAGCACACTTAAACGCTTCTTTTTTTCCCCCCACTCCTCTTAAATAGGAGCCTAAATCGAAGACAGGAGCACGGGAGCATGCCAAAGCTGTTAAACGTAGTTAGCGTCACTCTGCTTATCTAACTGGCTTAAATGCATGGCTTGTTCTTTATAAGAGTCATCAGCGGCTGCTGGCTTTAATGGTTCGTTCTCTCCCTCGCCCCGCGGACACACAGCGACCAGAGGCTAACTCTCGTCTCCCTGCTGAGTTAATTATGAAATAAAACTGACACGCCGCCTTTTTTCCTCCCTTCAGCACTTCGGCTAAGCTGGCAACTTTTTTTGGAAGGAAAGAAACGCTCAGAATCAGAGATTACCTGCTTTTCTTTCTTTTTTTTTTATTCGAGGAGAAAAACAAGTTTTTATCAAGGACGACTATTCAAAGACCCCGGAGATATGAGGAAGTCTGGTGTGATTAAGGGTCTCTGGTGATTTATTTATGCCCCACCACCCTGCCAGAGAGATAAATGATAAACCAGCTGAAACTGAATGTAGCTCTGTTCTGTCATACCTTACTGAACATAGAGTAACTACTGTTGAGCTACTGCTAGTGTAGCCAGCGCAGACGGTGGACACGGACAGGGCAGGGGGCGATGATGCGTTGTGTGTATTTGTCTGTGTATTTAGCAAGTTGATGGATCCAGTGTTATAGGAATACAGCACAAGGAGAATATATGTGACACGATGGTAGATTGTGTCTGTATGTGTGTGTGTGTGTGGGTGAGAGAGGGAGAGAGAGAGAGAGAGAGAGAAAAAGATTGATGGGCTGGAGTCTAAACAGTCATGTAGGTGTTATCTTTTGTCAGCTGCAGAGGTAGAGCCCTGTTCACACCTCGTCCCGGTCAAAGCACTGAAGTGTGTTACATCTGTCTCATCCCTCAAACACCCAACAAGATCGATCTCTCTCTCTCTCTCTCTCTCGCTCTCTCTCTCTCTCTCTCTCTCTATCTCTCTCTCTCTCTCTCTTTCTCTCTTTCTCTCTTTCTCTCTCTGACACTCTGACACACAGACAGTAAACTGCAGTGCACTTGTCTACTGGACACAGTACATGAGTCTTAAGTAGGGATAGACAACAAGATAAGGAGTATCATACAGATGTCAAAGGTATTCATGGACATTTAGAATTAAGTCATATTTCCCAAATACCATATACCATATATATATTTCACCAAATACAAGTAAATCCTTGCTTTTGGAAGAATCTGCCAGCCTTCCCTTAATATTGTGAATGTTTCATGATAAATGGACAAAATGAGAATTAAAGTTACCTAGAACAGTATCTCTTTACAGTAACAGGGGTTAAGGTAAGACTTCCCTTCGTCTGTAAATTTACTATTGTAAGATGCAAGGTATTCTTACATCTCTGAATCATTTACGTGTGTAGTGCTCAGTTACTTATTTATCACTATTAATATTTTCACCTTACATTTTTTGACACTTTGCCTGAATGGCTTATATGAATACTTACTCAAATTAAATTCTTTGCATTCTTTGTCCCGATTTCTCTCTTACTTGTCATCTCCAGCAACGCCATCTCCCCCTGACCCGCGCCCCCCCCCCCCCATCATCCTCCGCTCCACGCACCCATTGATTAGCGAGCCTGGCTCTCCTGCTGGTCCTAATGGATCTGAGAGCCTGATCATGTGATCGTTGCTTCTCTTTGTGGCGCACTGTGCCTGAAAGAGGCCAAGCCTCGCAATCACCCTAATGCGAGCGTTGGCCATTACTGTCAAGCCCGCCACCGCAGCATCCATACATTAATCTCCCATAACCCCTGCCGACCCCCCATTCCCGACCGGTATGAGGGGGGCGGATTAATGCGCGTCCCGGGGCTTGACTGACATGCTCTCCATACTGGGTTAACCACTGAGCCAATGACCGGTGTGCACGATTAGACGTGTGGCTTAATTAAAAGGCCTGTCAGATATATGGAGGACCCCTCGCTGACCGACTGTCCCTGAGAATCCGTCATGCCGTTGCGGGGGGAGCGAAGGTTACAGCCGGAAGGGGCGAGAAGCCAAGGCCAACGGTAGCCATAAAAATTTCTTAGGATCAGAGGCCAAGGAGCCTTCGCTCAACTCGACCCGCTGCAGTCATCCATTGTAGGCTGAGGGGTAGAACTGGCTTGAATTTGGGAGGTGGGGAGCGCCTCCTAAATTACTGCATTTCTGCATTTCTGTTCCAGATGTATTTATAAAGTTCTTGGCATTGATGGAAGTAAGTAATCTGTTTATTTATCTGATATTCACATTGTCGTTAAGGAACTGCATTTTATTTTGCAGTTTTGCCCTTTAATCAAAGTCTGCTGATAACATATTCACTATGAAACACAAAAAATATGCCAAACACCTTAATTTGAATTTATTTGAAGTGTTCATTAATTTGTAAAGGGATTTCTTAATTTCGTAAGTGAAACCCCTTAATCCTAAACATAAGGCATTTTCTTGAGAAGGTTCGGTTATTTAAAGGGCATTAAGGGCATTCAGTAGTTTTTCCCCTTAATCAGCCTTAATCTGGGCACTTTTTCACTTAATTTTCCTTATTTTTTTTTCCTTACTTTTCCTGGAAATTAAGGTAAGAATTAATGTTATTTTAAGGGGTAAAATTAAGGGATTTGGTTTCGTAGTGATTGTTATTGGATTTGAGTCATTATTTGGATTCTTGGATAAATCACAGAAAAGTTTCACAACTTCTATGTACTTGTATCTACTTGTCAGTAAAAATCAATCAAAATTCGTGAATAGTCGAAGTTATTCAACAAAGAATGCATTAGAAAGGGTGTACGTTTCTGTCCATTTAAGGTACCGATGACCACCAAGAGAGGGAGAGACCAGAGCTTGAGGTTCTAGCACATGGGAGAGAGTGAAGGGGGAGAGAGAAAGAGAGAGAGGGAGAAAGAGAGAAGGACGCAGCGAAAGAGGAAAAGGCGTTAAAAGCGGCGCTTAGCGTGAATTGAGCCAGAGGTACAACCGAGCTCAATGGCTTTATTGTTCGAGGCTTGACACTGGGCCAGAAAGCTGAGAAATATTAAATGTGGGACATTAAAACAATGGTTTACACAACAGTAAAACACAAACCCTCTCCTTCTGTCTTCATAAAGCGGACATTTTATGAGGACGGCTGCACCACTGCAGGGCCTGGCTGCAGAGGGAGAGAGAGAGAGAGGGAGAGAGAAAGAGAGAGAGAGAGAGAGAGAGAGAGAGAGAGAGAAAGAGAGAGAGAGAGAG
>JBBMFX010000016.1:2809693-2823007 GCA_037832545.1 Rhabdalestes septentrionalis | reverse complement strand
ATATACACACCAATACATACACACACACACACACACACACACATATGCACACACATATGCACACACAAACAATTTAATCAACATTTAATCTGAATTTCTATAGAAACCTTGTCTAACAGACCTCCTTGTCTGATTGAGACGCATTGTCAGATCTCCCTGCCAGAAAACAATACAGAGTGCACGTTTGAAGTGGAGCAAGGGAGAGAGGACCCAGAGACTGAGAGAAAGTGAGAGATCTTGGCTAAGATAGAAGGAGAGCCATCGAAAGACACTGTGCAGGCTAAGCTGGAGTCAGGCCGACTGAAAGGACGGGAAGACGAAGGAAGCATTCTAGAGAAAAGACAAAAGCACAAAAGGGAGTGAATATGGTCAAGAGAGTCAATCAGTCAGACAGAGTCTGAGAGGCCAACAGATAGGCCGGGAGAGAGAGAGAGAAAGAGACAGAATAAGGGAGAGGGCTCTCTACACCTCCTCCTCTTGGCTTATCGGTGCTGGAATTTGGAGTGGGGCTTGAGGAGTCTCGGGGGACCTCACCCATGCTCACAGATTAGCCGCTAAACTGCACATAATTGTGTTCCCCCTACTTCTCTCCAAGAGCTATTAGTTTCCCACTCCCCCCTCCTTCTCCCAGCATTCCTCCCCAGTCCTCAGTGCAGCAGATGGGACAACAAGATAATGCAACATAATGCAAATTCATTTCTACAAACTTCTCCAAACAAAAAGAAAGGAAAAGCTATAAAAGTCCACAGGCAGTACATCTCGAGTCTTTCTTGTGCTATCTGAGATTTTTATTTTTTTTTGGGTGAGGGGGGTCGTTAATTCATATATACTTCCACGGTGGACCGTATGCTCTTGAAATGAATTGGAATATAATAAAGAATGTCAGGTTCGAATGAGGTCCTAAAGCATAAATACAGGCTTTAAGCGTATTTTATAGGCCTTTTTGGACCTCACTTAGAAAAACACTAGAAAAGTACACCACAGAGGGGACTGAAGTGTTGAATGGAACAGCACCCACTTTAGCTTGGTAAGCGCACATCATACTCCATATGTACTAAATGGACTATGTAGAGGAGATTTTTGCCTCAGGGTTGATTTAAAGATGGTGGTCACTAAAGGTTCATACCCAGGCTGTTGAATTTCCACTGTTTGAGCTTGGCAGCTCCTCGGTCCTGGACCTCTTTAGGGTTGCTGAGCTTGAAAAATACTCTCTAAACCGTTGCACTTGGCATATAAGTCAGGATATTACCATGGAAAAAAGCTGACACATTTTATTTGTTTGACCCAAGTCATAAAAAATGATTTCATTAAACAAAGGGTTGCAACCTAAAACAGGAAAGTATGTTGTTCTTTGTCCAGGCTCGTTTTCTACTTCCCCAACCCGTCACTGTGAGTTTTATGGCATTATAACAGAATTACTGATGTTTTGTCATGCTTTGTTTTTGTTTTCAGTTTGAAGGCATCCCTTAAATCTGCTGAATATAGACATTGTATTGTTTCAGCTTATGAGAAATACACATTATTTGTCGTGTCTTATATGAATGTTACGATTCTGTCACCTCAGACGAGCAGATGTACCGATGTGAAGACTGTGATGAGCTCTTCCACTCAAAACTGGAGCTGCGGAGGCACCAGAAATACTCCTGCAACAGCGGCAACTCCATCTTTGACACATTAAGCGAAGACCTCAAACAGGAAAGGGAGGACAGTGATGAACCGGTGCATGAGTGCAAGGATTGTGAGAAGATCTTCCCCAGCGAATACAGGTAGCAACTTAGTCTCAGTAACTAACACAAAAAAACCCTAAAACCATTTCAAGGGGTTTTGTCTCCTGAAACTGAGAATGCTTTATCTGATCTTTTAAAACACACCAGCATCATCTTGTTGAAATATTGCTCATTATGATCAGAGCCAAGGTAGTTACAAAATGATGCCAACGTTTTCATATACACCAATCAACCACAACATTAAAACCACCGAGAGGTAAACTGAACATTGAGAGGTGAAATCACATTGATCAAGTTGCACCTGTCAACAGTTAGGATATATTAGAAGGCAAGTGAACAGTTAGCTCTTGAAGCTGACAAGAAAAAACATAAGGATCTGAGCCACTAGAACCAATTTGTAAAAGCTTGATGAGTGGGTCTGATCATCTCAAAAAGGGGCAATTCTTGTGGGGTGTTCCAAGTAT
Organism: Rhabdalestes septentrionalis; assembly: GCA_037832545.1. Taxonomy (NCBI): domain Eukaryota; kingdom Metazoa; phylum Chordata; class Actinopteri; order Characiformes; family Alestidae; genus Rhabdalestes; species Rhabdalestes septentrionalis. The sequence continues at coordinate 2,820,816 of JBBMFX010000016.1, read as the reverse complement.
AAATTTGACTTTGAATCGTCAACAAGGACAGAGTACAGTGATAGGTGTGGGGAACAAAGAGATACTGTAGCAACACATTTCTTAGTTAATGTTGGCCATGTTAAGAAGGTGTTTGAACACACACTGTGTCTTCTGACCCTGTTCCACCTCCAAAAATGCCTACAATGGGCATGTGAGCATCAGAACTGAAACACGTAGCAATGGAAGAACGTGGCCTGGTCTGATTATATATTATATATTTTCTTTACATGATATTGTTGGCCACACTGGAGAAATTGAAAAGAGTTCAGATTGTTGAACTGGCTTTCAAATTCCTCAACATCGGTGGACTGTCCCATTCAATGGAATGCGTTTCTAACTTACAAGATAAAAGTATTTAATGTTAACATCTTAGTACAAGAAAAAAAAACTTCAAAATTCATGCTACAGGTCTGAGTGTTTTTTTTCCCATCACATGGCGGCCCTACAAATACTAGGCAGGTGGTTTTAATGTTATGGCTGATCACAGAACACATGTTACTGTCATGAACCTGACTTCACTTTTGCAATATTTTCTATAGTCTTGGCCAGCATATGGTGGTGCACACGGAAGAAAGGGAGTACAAGTGTGACCAGTGCCCCAAAGCGTTTAACTGGAAGTCTAATCTCATTCGTCATCAGATGTCACATGACAGTGGCAAACGATTTGAGTGTGAAAACTGTGATAAGGTAAGCTTCATTAGCTCCATTATTTAGTTCTCTTTTAAACATGATTCCTGAAGTTTCTTGATTTGCTGACATGCATCAAGAAAAAATCTCTAATATATTACTGTGAGACATTTATACAGGACTGCTATTAGTTGTAGGGACATAGATATCAAGTGAAAATGAATGTCTTGGTGTAATTTAAAAACATTTATTAGGGTAAACAATTTGCCTGTATGTACATTTTACCTATTTACCTTGAAAATATAATTTTGCCAGTATCAGCCTTGCCCAGCCCGTGAATGCTTTTCCGCATTCCACATGTGGCTATCAGTGGATCCCTGGAGTTAATTTGGCATATTTGTGTGTATCCTCCAGGTGTTCACAGACCCTAGCAATCTGCAGCGTCACATCCGCTCACAGCATGTCGGTGCCCGTGCCCACACCTGTCCTGAGTGTGGCAAGACCTTCGCCACCTCCTCGGGCCTCAAGCAACACAAGCACATCCACAGCAGTGTCAAGCCTTTCATGTGTAAGTCTGAGCAGGCTTGTCTAAGCCTCAGATACAATTACCAGTGTCCAACGGCCTCCCAGCTAACTCCTCCCCAAGATGACAGCTGTTGTTTTATAGGTCAGAACATTAAATGAAATTTTAGAGCCATTTTTGTTCTGTTCCGCATTTGTTTTGCGTTTCTCTCTTCTTTTTTCTCTTTCTTTCTCCCGCTCTCCCTTTTTCACGCTCTTTTCCCCTCCCTTTTTGTTCCTTTACTGTGCATTTTCCTTTGAGGGCCCATAAGGCTTGTCTATGGCCCAGGCACATTTGACATGTAAAGGTAAATTTCTCTGTTGTGTTTCAGCTGCCCACTGACTGACGCTGAAACGATACCATGTTCTTCTCATCTTTTTGCTTGGCTTCTCTATGTTCTGCCTGTCACATTGTGTGTGTATAGTTCAAACACATGTATACTGTGCCAGTATATATGTGTTTGTTTGTGTTTGTATGTACACCAGACGCATTTGTCACAGTTCGTTATTTCATCGTCTAATCTTATGTTAACCACGATTAATATGCTAATGGATCATTGTGTTTAGCTAAGACCAGCTGCAGAATTTTGAGTATGTTAATCAGCATGGTTAATTCATTGACTGATTGATATGACTATTGGTATTACAATGATAATGCATTCGCCCTGATGAGATTAAAAACAGTATGTTAATAGAATTAATCAGGCATGTGTGTTCTCCCAGGTGAGGTGTGTCACAAGTCCTATACCCAGTTTTCCAACCTGTGCCGCCACAAGCGGATGCATGCAGACTGCCGCACCCAGATCAAGTGCAAGGACTGCGGGCAAATGTTCAGCACTACCTCCTCCCTCAACAAGCACCGGCGCTTCTGCGAGGGCAAGAACCATTATAGTCCTGGAGGCATGTTCACACCAGGCATCCCTATGACCTCTAGCCCCATCATGGGCAAGTCTAAGCCCCATCCTGGCCTGAACCACGGCGGACTCGGCTTCGGCGATTACTTCCCCTCTCGGCCCCACCACCCAGGCCTACCTTTCTCCACTGCGCCTCCTGCATTCCCAGCTCTCTCCCATGGCTTCCCAGGAATTTTTCCCCCAACGCTATACCCTAGGCCAACATTGTTACCCCCTAGCCCATTACTAAAAAGTCCACTGAGTAGCGGTCAAGATGGGAAGCTCTCTCACGGTCCCCTTGATGGTCCTAACCTCCCAATGCTCACATCTGTTAGTAACACAAATGGCAATGTGGGGAGTGGCCTCAGTAGCCAGTCGGAGGAAAATCGTGAGTCTAAGCTGGACCTGTCCTTTCCAGATGGCAAGAATAAAGTGAAAATGAGTGACATGTCTGATGGCAGCGACCTGGAGGATGTCAACACCACCAGTGGCACTGATCTAGACACCACCACTGGCACCGTTTCCGGATCTGATCTGGACAGCGAGGCGGAGAGTGAACGGGACAAAAGTCGGAGGAAGTCTGGTCAGGAGGGCAAGCAGGATGAGGTCAGCAGTATCTCTGTGTCTGTGTCCAGTTCAGGCAACCTTCCTCATGACCGTCCCTTTCTCTCCTCCCAGCATTCCTTTTTCCCTCCGCCTGACGAGCAAGCACTCCCACCTACCGGGGCAGCAACCGACTCGATCAAAGCCATTGCTTCCATTGCTGAAAAGTACTTTGGGCCAGGCTTTATGGGCTTGCAAGAAAAGAAAATGGGCTCTTTGCCTTACCATTCCATGTTCCCCTTTCAGTTCTTGCCTAACTTCCCACATTCCTTGTACCCTTTCACAGACAGAGCTCTCAACCCCAACATGTTCCTAAAACCAGAGCCAAAATCACCTCGTGAGCACATACAGAAAATGGCCACTACCACTGCAACAGAGTCTCCCTTTGACCTCACAACCAAGTCCAAGGAGGTGAAATCCATCCTTCCGCCCTCCAGCAAACCAGCCTTGCCCCCTAACGCACTTCCTCCTAGCGGTGAGGAGCAGCCTCTGGATCTGAGCATAGGCAGCCGGAGCAGAGCCAGCCAGAATGGCGGAACGCCTGAACAGCGCAAAAACCATGTCTATGGTGCAAACTGCAAAACGGCATTGAAGGACGAGCATCCAGTACTGAACCAATCTCATAACCTCCATCAACCCCAGATGCCTCAGCAGCAAGTGTCCCTTCCGCAGCCGCCTCCTCCCCAGCAGCAGCCCTCACTTCACTACGCCAAGCCATCGCCCTTCTTCATGGACCCCATCTACAGGTATTTCAATCCAAGTAGGTCACAGTGTAAGGCTGAGCACAAGGATGTCTGTCCATGTGCCTCTGTCAGATACAAGTTGGTGCATGCTTCAAGTGCCAGGCAAGGAATCTCACAGACCTTCTTCAATCATATGTAACCCTCTGTGTTGTTGTCCAGCAGGGTGGAGAAAAGGAAGCTGATGGATCCTGTAGGAGCACTGAAGGAGAAGTACCTGAGGCCATCTCCACTGCTTTTCCATCCACAGGTACCTTATGCACATATCTGATCCCTTCTCTTGTCAACATGGACGTTCAAACTCTTAATAAAACGATAACTATTCACAGTCAGGTTTTCCTTTAGCCAGTGAAGACTGGTGCTCCTAAATATATCAAATGAAAGAGAAATATTAGATGCATATAAGAAAATGAAATGTTGTTAGGAACCATGTGATAATTCAACAAGCCACAACATGAGACAAATCTATGTATTTTTATTGTACAACATCCGATGTGTAACTTAATTCATACCCATTTGTCCAGTAAACTAAACATCATGACTGGGCACCAAAATGACAACGTATTGTACTCTTAAAAAGATTGCAATTTTGAATCCCTTAATGACACACCAAAGTAAATTAACCAGTGATACACAGGCTATAACAAAGTATGCAGATGTGTTATTATTTAAACATGCTGCAACAAAAAAAAAACTGAATAGACCATTTGAAGTTCTTATCTGTATCAGCTAACTTTTTAGTGCAAGATACAGACATTGCCTTATTATTCTTTATGAACCCAGATACAGGATGGTAGATGAGGCCATATTTTGCTTCGAGAAGCTGCAATGCTCACTAATGGCTTTACTTAGAAATGTCATTTTGTAGTTTCTGCCCGCTAATAATATGCATGTGTATCTGATGTTTTAAGAAAGCCACATTCTTACTGGTTCAAGCTATCTGTTGTCCTTCATCTTCAAACTGAAACCTACTGAGAATTATAAGGATTTGTTTAAAAGTAAACCATATTAATGAAGAAATGCATTTTTAAAAATGACTTATTTCAATCAGTGATAAGATAATAAGATAATCTTTGAAGTTGCGTGGCCCTTTCTGGCATATGGGGTGTGCAAAGTTCAGTTTGTTATCTTCTTCTTTGAAAAACAGTCCCCCATTGTTTATGGTAGCATATCAAATTTTTCCCACCTTTGAGCAATGATAAAACGAAAATATTATTAATAATGACCTTTTGAATTGGAGCATGTCGTCCCTTGTAGCGCTGAAGTAGAGCTAAGTTTAGTCGATGCATTGTTTTTGCATGGCTCTACTCTGAGGTCCACTGCTAATAACTTCCTACCATTTTTTTGCCCTGGCTGCCTAGATAATGTCTGCATGTCCATCAGGCACTTCCTGTGTTTGTGTGCAGGAGAATGGCCTCTCTTGTTGGGAACTGTCTTATCTGACCTGTAAATCTGTTCTGTATCAATGTGGAGTTACCTCACCCCCAGCCCTGGACCCTCTTTTTCTCTTTCTTCTTTTTCTCTCTTTCATTCTTTCTTACTTGCTTTATTCTCATCCACCCTCTCTCCCGCCACAGCCTGTTCTCCTCTGGGTGGCATAAGGACGACTTAGCAGGCCTGGTCTGAGAGATGAGAACGTTGTTATGCATGTCGGAGAGATATTGATGTTTACTTATTTCCTTCCCATACATCCAACATTCTTACAATACGATAGAAGTGTGTGACAGACAGACAGATGAACAACAGATGAATCACCATGAATAGCAGATGATGTAATATTCCATGTATTGAGGTATATAGCCTCCTCCGTATACAATGAGTATTGGAAAAGAATACAACATAATTAGTTCATAGCTTCTAATTACTGTTCATATATACAATATTTCTGGGAATATTTCTATCGTCTGGAAATATTTATATGGTGAACAGTGAAAGATGTCTAACCACTGGTTATCATTCTCTCATGTTATAACAGTGCAGTGATCGAATCAAGGTGCAACTCAGACATGGATAAATAAATTGAGACAGTGTGTCTGTCTCCATGTTTATCCATATTCCTGAAGCAGGAAGGATGTAAGCTGTTTTTGGCCATTGAGCCACATAGCGAAGCCTTTGTTCTGCGTCTAATGGGGAAGTGCTATCAGCGAGGGGTATCTTAAACTGCATTGTATGGTTACCGTTCGCAGAGGTGAATGGCTCATTCAGAGGCTTCTCTCAGAGACTTGTCGGGAACAAAGTGGAGGGCCGGGGTTTCCCAGGGGGCTGCTCGAGTGGCTGCTAACGTGCCATAGGTCAGGGAGGTGACTCCTGAACAGCACAATCAAGACTCGACCTTCTGATATACAGCTTCCTCCAGCTTTCCGCCCCATCTCATAATGATACAAAACTCCCCTTCTCTCTGTCAGAACTTCCATCGTCTGAGTTATGTTCTCCAGGTAGTTGGACCCAACCAAATAATCTGGGTCGCAATATGAACTCCAGTGGTCAGTTTCTCAGGTCAGATAAAAATGAATCTTTGTTACAAGCGGCTTCATCTGGACAAATTCCAGGTTGTAAGTACTTGTTATTGCAAGATTAAACCTGATGTTTTTCAGGTTTAGGTATCGAGGAACTGTCTGTGTGTCGGTGCACTGACTATGTGAGGAACATCCCATCCAGTAAAATGTGGAGCTCTCCTTTAGGCTTAGTACCATTTTCTCAAGCTTTGGTGCACTGGTGGAGCTTCACTCAGGGTTCTACATAAAGAATGACATTGATTTCATGTGCATTTGTAGTTGCAGTCATTATTACTGTTATTATTATTATTCCCAAAAAGCATCCAGACACCCAAACTACAGAATCCTGATCAATGGTCTAGGCGTCCTCAGTTCACTTGACCTGCCATGAAGCAAAAATCCTGATCATGAACTCTTTTCTTTTCAGATGTCTGCCATGGAAAACATGACTGAAAAACTGGAGAGTTTTGGTGCTTTGAAACTGGACGCTCCCAATTCACTGCAGCACTCCTCACACCACCTCTTTAACTTCCGATCGCCTCCCCCTTCTCTGTCTGATGCTATCCTCCGCAAAGGCAAAGAGCGCTATGCCTGCAGGTATGCAAGGGCCATCTCCTAAAAACACATGACTGATATTTATTCTAGTAATTAATAATGATCCAAACATTTAATCTCACTTTTACGAGTAATGCTCACGTTCCGCTGCATAAAAGGCCATTTTCTCTTCCTGAAGGTACTGTGGGAAAATCTTTCCCAGATCGGCTAATCTTACCAGGCACTTACGAACACACACAGGAGAGCAACCCTACAGGTAAGCCGCTCAAAAATACACACACACACACACACACACACATACACACTTAGACACACACAGACCTCCCCACACACCACACATACACACAGAGGTAACTTCAGAACTGTCTGAATCAGAGGCCACACACTCATCCAGCCCAAACCCCAGAAAGTGAAATACTGAAGTGTCGACATCATTCCATAATCTAAAGATTTATCCCTGCTTGTGAAATGCCTACTTTTCAAAGCCGGAGAAATGGCTTTCACTCATGCTTGACACACAGACACAAACACACATTTAGAAAAATGGACACATTTTTGCTATTTGATCAGCAAACGAGCTCCAGCCTCATCCTTTAGAGCCGGTTACACAGAAACAACTGAAAAGGAGAGAATGAGAGAAGGAACAGAAAGGGGAGCCGGAGAAAGAGAAGGAAGATTGATTCTGTCTGTGCAGATGTTCTGAAGTTAAAGAGGGCAGAGCAAGCTCTGGACAATGTTGGCTGGTAACAGCGCCCTAGAGACATCCTTGCACTGTTTATAGAGCCGCTTAATTATCATGGATTTGGCTTCTTTCCAGCCACACACGGCCATACTTGGTGAGGACGATGGTGTTCTGTAGAGGGGGCCTTTGATTTGCAGGATGCCATGGCCTTAAGCAGAGCAGTAGGCTAACGGAGGAAAATGAACCCCAACCTGCATGTCTGATGGACCATGTCTACCTTCTCTGACAAATCAGTCAACTGGAGTTCAGCAGTCGTTTCAGATACTATAGTGCTACTGAGAAGGTCATTTGAAGAAGTATCATCTTCATTCCATCTGAAAGAAAGAGGCTAGCAAAGATACCAAGAAAGCAGCTAATTAAGTTAAATAATTATGATTATGGGCACTTATGAATGTTTAACGTTTTTTGTTTGGTTTGATCATTTAATTGTATTAAGATTTTTTTAAATTTAGTTTCTTCCTATATTTTTTTCATTCTGTATCTTTTCATCTATTTCTGTTCATTATATCCCGGAGCTTCTGTAACCTTAATCGAAGCTAATTTAAGACCTTTTTTCTGGGAATATAAAAGCAGGTCCAGACAGAATCTCACTTCTCTTTAAGTTCCACACATTTACTGCCATGCTTTGTGGAGGCAGAGCACAAGATAGAGAACCTCCCATGGGACATGGCCACTGCATGCTTGGCTCCTTTGCAACAATCCCCTGATTAGCTTGTTTAGAAACAATTTACCCTAACAAATGGCAGACATCATCATCATCTCCCCTCCCCACTTTGAGGCAAATAAGGCCGAGGCGGGCCAGTATCAGGCCCGGACTGCACTCCGCCGTCTTCATGCTTCATTGTAGTAGGCTATTTGCCTGCTCTAGATGCTATCGGCTCTAGTCTTTGCAGCGAAATTGGCCCACTAGGGCTGACCATTGAAAGACCCCATTCAGATTGTAACGCTCCATGTACAGTCCTTGTAACGCAGGGAAAAAAAGGCAAAGATGATGAAGTAAGTCCCCTTGGACGGCTAATAAAAATAAACAAAACATGGGGTAGAAAAGGCCAGCGCAAAAAGAGAAAAAAAAAGAACATGAAAATGAGGAACGCTGTCTTGGCGTTTTACCATTTTCTATGAACCATGATGCGCCAAGTCTGGAAAATCAGTCCGAGTACAGACGCACACACACACACACTAGCGAAAATAAATTGGAACATGAAAAGGGGCCTGCATCTTGATTCCGAGCACTTGATGACGAGTGATTTTCCCAAAGCAATTAGCCCTGAAAGTCAACCTTGCAAGCGGCTGCGGGAGTCCAGACCAAGTCGGGCCACCCAACAAAAGGGGCACTGTCCGGTGGGGCTCTTGACGCGGCCTTGCCGCCATGTTTGTTTATCAGCACATTAAATTGATGTTCTCCGGCCTATTCTGGATGGGCTGTCGTCGCGAACAAGCGGGCCACAGAGACGTAGTGGAGGAGGCTAAGCTGTGGCCCTCAGGGCAAATTACACAGTGCCAGACGCACACAGTGCCAAACACACACACAGGCACACACACACACACACATGTACATACACACACACATATATATACACATAGCATCACCAGTCTGCATCCAGTCTACAGTGAAACAAGACTTTAGACTGAGACTTTCTAATTAATCCCAAAATGATGCGGGGTGGCAGTTAGAAAAGAGTGAATTACAAGTTCACTTTTCATGAGCTGTGAAAATTAAGAATGGCTTTAGAAGGAACATAATTATTGAATTATTATTTGTTTTGACTGAGAAAAGTTTGTGAATGTTCATTATTACTTCTAACATTACATTTCATTGTGAGAAAATAACAACATCTTTTTACTGCAGTTTTTAAGTGAAAGAGTCCTATGCATATATGAGCACACACACCCCTTCGTGACTGACCAGTGTTTGCAGCATCACCATTCTCAGTTAATGGAGGGTTTCGTTTCCAAATTGCGAAAAGGTTTTGAGTCAAGGAAGCTTGCTCAGTTAGAGAGAAAATATCTCATTTTCAAAACATGATATGCATTCATTAAAATATTTGAATCGATTCATTCTTATACCTGTGCCACAATCTAGTACATTTCATCAAGTTTTAAATTACAGTCACTTTGTTTAGGAAGTCGTCCTTCAACTATAGGCCTGGCAGTAGTTTCAGGGTGGCTGAAGGCGTGCGCTCTGATTTCACTGTCAGAGCTGGAAGGACAAGTGTGTCTAATGAGCTCTGTAGCATGTAATGTGCCACCCATGTTTACACTGAGACATCATCTGGCTAGTGATTTGCTGTTTACATATCTGAACAGGGACCTCACTTAGACCTCTAATCCTTTTTTTTCTCTTCCCTCTGTGCAGATGTAAATACTGTGACCGTTCCTTCAGCATCTCCTCTAACCTCCAGCGACACGTCCGTAACATTCATAATAAGGAGAAGCCTTTTAAGTGCCACCTGTGTAACCGCTGCTTCGGTCAGCAGACCAATCTGGACCGCCACTTAAAAAAACATGAGCATGAAAATATTCCAGGTAAGCCAACCCCCACACACCCCATCTATTAACTAGGACCAGGTCAGTGGGGCTCCAGTCATATGGGAGCTGTCTGTTACCATGATCAGCATTTTTTACTATAATTTTTAAACCTGCCCATGTTTTTTTATGTGCGAAATGTGTAGAATGAAATGGAATAGAATCTTATTAGACCATCTGAAATCAAATTAAACGCTACTATGACATGCAAGGTAGATTTATGTGCGTTATGTCCTATATATTTTAAGCCTAAAGAATAACCGTACGTCTGTTTTTGTCTTCTTTGTCATTTCTGTTTAAATGTCAGTGAGTCAGCACTCTGGGATCCTCTCAAATTTGGGTACAAATATCTCCTCTCCAAATTCCGAGCCCGACAATCATGCACTTTTAGATGAGAAGGAGGACTCATATTTCTCAGAGATTAGAAACTTCATCTCTAACAGCGAGTTGAACCAGGCCTGCAGCTCCTCAGAGAAAAGGTAGAAATGCATGTACACAAACACACACACACACACACACACACACACACACACACACACATACACACACACTAAGGGTATGTTTTGAAGCTATAGTAACCAAATGCATAACCCAGGCAAGAGTCTTGTTTTTTTTTATCCAGCATGATCTTTGAAACTAAAGCCTGCTCCCTAGTGGCAGACTGTGGAATCTGTTTACAGTGCTTCTCACACTGTGCATGTTCCATAGCATGACTTTGACCTCATAACAGAGAAAAAGAGAGAGAGAGAGAGAGAGGTGCAACACCTCAGCGACTCATTTCAGCTTCACTGAGTTCTGTTGTGCAGTAACTATAGCCAGATACACATTGGGGAGTACTTTTCGCAGCCCAGGAAAACACCAAACAAAACTCATTACCGCCAAGTACGAGGGCCGTCCGGGTGCAGGAGGTGTGTGTCCCAGCCGTAGACTGCTTTCAGAGCTCTATTTAAGCCTGGCATGCTGTGCTGACTCTGATTTCCACAAACGCTCTGTGAAGGAGCACTGCAGTGTAGTGTCTGTGTGAATAAAAGCATGGACAGGCACATGAATTCTTTCTCAGACGTGTAATCGCCCTCCACAATTTTAGCTCATTCCCAAACACGCCAGCAGAGCCTCAGTGCCCCGGCCTCATCCAGACAAGCGAAAGCTCTTGCCCTGCCATCTGGGATCAATAGTCTCGTCCCCATCTAGAACAAGCAATCCTGGCATTTTAATATATGTAATTCAAATAAGTGCTCTGTTTTCTGTCTCTCTGCAAATCACTCTGGTTCAGGCAGACAGGCAGCCGGGCCCTCCTGCATCCTTCATTTTAGTGTCGATTGCATTTTCATTGTTGACTTTCTTTCAGCGAGATTCTGTA
>JBBMFX010000016.1:2791868-2809040 GCA_037832545.1 Rhabdalestes septentrionalis | reverse complement strand
TTCTGACATGTTTAGACTGAGAGACAAAGCGCAGGTCTGTGGCAGGGCCTGCTGCTGTCTTATGCGTGGCATGGACTTTCTCCCAAGCCAGGGCCCAATTTGATTACGGGATATTTAAGCTCGATGGAAAATTGAAAACAAGCAGTTTTTCTGGTCTCCCCATTTCTTTTTTCAGAAGTCTGCCCCTCACATAGCCAAACCACCCACCTCCGGATCCCGTCCCTCTCCCCAAGCGCTTGCCATTACAGTCTGTTTTGATGGACATTAATTTGAGAACAGAGACGTAAAATGACTTGAGAGGGTGGGCTCAGTTCAGTGAGATCATAACCATTTCACGAACAGGATGATTTAAAAAAAGCACAAGAGGGGGGGGAGAGAGAGAGAGCGAGAGAGAGCGAGAGAGAGAGAAATAGCAAAAGGGGAGGAGAGAGAGGTAATGGAATAGCATGGTGCTGATAGGCGGTTTGCAGAGCAGCCACTTTCTGTGGCATAGAGACAAGCCGCGATGATTGGAGCTGACCCTTTTGGACTAGCCTGTCTCGCCTCTCTGGGATTAGCTAATTCATCATGGCCAAAACGTCTGTCGTTAATTATGCAACCTGTGTGTTTGTCATTGGGGGCCCTGCATGTTTTCAGGCCGGGGTCTGGCAGGGGAATCACAGGTCATTCTGAAATGATGGATAGTAATTGGGAGGCAGGAGCACAGCACACAGCGGTGATATTCGCCAGTCAGGCTATGACAGTAGATCTGCTGTCATGGACCTTTGAGCGTAAAAAAGCCCATCGGAGGAGAGATGGAGTGAGCTCATTTAGTCGTATGAGCATATGTTGTGGTAGTCAAAATGAGACCATAGAGACCAAAATACAGATTTCAATTTCAGTTCTATATGTAATATCTGCGCTCATGGGAAATAACGTCGACACGCGAGACAGACAATCCTGTGTCTGTAATACAAGCCTTTGCACATCATGTCTTTTTGTAGTTTTAACAGAATACTTTCAGCCTTTCTTGATTGTGTGTCAAATACGACAGGCCGTAGTTATAATTAAGAAGCGGAAAATAGGGTGGTCTTTACTGATGTGGCTCTTTGGGCATTCGCAGGTCAGAGCTGACAGAGGAGGACCGTCCTGAGAGCCAGGCCATCGCAGGCTCCAAACTAGAGGAGGAGGAAGAGGAGGTGGAGGGCGATGACGAAGACGAGGAAGGCTCGCTTACGGAGAAGTCGCAGGATGAGACAGCTTCTCCCGCCACCATGGTGCAAGGCACTTACGAAGATGACGAGGAATCGGCTCCTCTTTCCATGACCTATGAACACCCGCGCAGGTGAGACCTTTCACCCATGCTTACATGAATAGGCCTCATTCCCCCTGTTCACAAGATGCACGCCACTGGTTGCCATTGAGGGCAGTATGCCCTGCAACACACATATGTTTATGCAGTGAGTCCCGAGATTAATAAGAAACAAAGTGAATGCCAGATGTTATCAACAGGATTTAAGTTCCTAACTCTGGAGGAACTTTGGAAGGAAGTTCCTCATTTAATGACCTGGTGACATGTTGAGGCATTCCACAATCCAGCTCTATGGCTGGTAGCTGGAAACAATGTAGTTACAGACCCCGCACGTCCCAGGGGACACCTATATAGCTTTCTTCCGTGTATTATAAGACAAAATGACAAAGATTTAGAGCTGAAATTAGTGTTAATTGTTATGCTTAAGGACCTGGAGTCCTTGACACTGAGTGCTAGGTATCACACATTATAAATGTGCTTTTAGTTCATGTGCTTTCCTATATTTATTGGTTTTCCATACACTTTGGAAAGCCCTTAATTTAGGAACTTTCATGTTCTCTGTTCATTTCTATGATGAGAAGGCATGAGCTCAAATATTGCATGAGTCTGATTTTGCATGGTTGCAACACAGGGAAAAGCACTGCATAATATCCCACTGACAAGTATCTGATAGAAAACTACTGGTAGACTTTACCGCTTTAAATGACTTCACTCTTATTCAGTGGTGCAATCATGTTCATCTCTGTTTAGCTCCTTTCTTGACTAACACGACTAATCTTGGCCCTAGCTGTTGATTAAAAACTGGCCCAAAATGGTCATCGTACTGTGAAGACAGTGTATCTGAATAAAGGATAGAATTCTCGGGATTGACAAGTGGTGTCCTATACATAATGGTACAGGAATCTGCCTATGAAGACATAACAGTGACGACTGCAGGATTCTGTCATAGCACACAATGCATGCACCCCATCTGAGTCAGTTGAGACAGCCTAAGACACAATCTAAAGTTTTATAGAGGGTCAAAATAGCAAATTAAATAGGTCAGTTGAAAGGGTCGTGCTCCTACCTGCCTTACATGAGTACCAGCAATCAAAGTTCTCTGCTTTAGGCAGGTAATATACAACTTAAGATAAGTACCTGAACACATAGGACGAAACAGTTCAACACTAACAGCAATACTGCATAAATAGAGCAGTGTCTATAAAATAACATTGTTCTTTTTCTCAATGCCTAAGACATACTTGTGTACAGCTTTCGATGCTGACTCCAATGGCATGGCATTAAACCCTTCATGTCCAAGTGATGGCAGATATTCTGGTGTGCAAAATATCTTGTGAAAAATGGAAAAAAACCTAAAAATTAATTTTCCGCTAGATTTACTCTGGAAAAAAAACAAACAGGGAGCCGGAGATAGACATGCATGTATGTGTGTCTGTGCCTGCATGTATATTGTTCTGCGCCATTCCACCACTCCCGCCCTGTGCATGCCCCTCATAATCACACCCCATCCAGCTCCAGTCAAAAGATTGGGCTAACTGAGGGTCCCCTCTCCCCACCCCTGGTCCCTCCTCCTTCTCGGTGCAGGTGTATTGAGGAGGATGCAGGACTGTTAGATCTGGAGCCTCTGCCGGGCTTCCCCAAGGGCCTGGAGCTCCATAAGCCTGGTGAAGAGCCCTTTGATGTTAAAGACATTTTTAACACCTCCTTAGAGAATGAGGCCCTGAAAGAGACACTGTTGAGGCAGGCTAAAACCCAGGTATGTCCCTGCACCCACCTAGCGCACAGGAGAAAAATCATGAGATGTTGACTTGCCAATTAGGAAAGGAACACTCTGACGGACAGATCTAGTTAATATTATACCCTTGACTGATATACGTGCAGGTTGAGACTTAAAGGAGCCTTCTCTTTCTGGAACTTTTTCCGTATCTTCCCTCTGAAACATACGGCTCACGAGACAGCTATAAAACATTAACATAACTAACACAACGTTTTATCTTTACCTACTAACTACAACATCATTGTCACTCCTAAACGTTCAACAGAATTCATGGACAGTCTGTGATTTGTGATTTATGAATCAAATTAGATTTGCATTAACTCACTGGCTTAAACATGTTCCCCTTCTCTTTTTGCACACTTGCTCCCACAGGCTTATGCAATGATGCTCTCTCTGTCAGAGAACAACTCACTGCATCCATCCTCCCAGAATTCGCTGGATGCCTGGCTGAACATGGGAGGAGGCCCTTCAGAAACCAGCTCCTTTCATCCACTCAACCACATCTAAGCCCAGAGAGCAAGGAGACAGTGAGGGATGGGAAAGAGAGGTGGGGACAGAGAGGGAGAGGACGGGATGGGTTAAGACATGAAAGAGAGGCATGTGTTTAAAAAAGCACATGAAGACCAGCAATGCTTACAGTAGACGAGCCACCACTTCAGTAGGGCCAAAGGGGACTTTGGGGGGAGCTTAGCCGACTGGAACTGTTGGCCGAAACAGACACACAAACCAGTAGAGCTGTAGAGATCTCCACCACAGACAAACGAGACCGACCAGACCACTCTCTGCCACACAGAACAGCACCCCGTCCGCCTGTCACTCCTGGCTTCAAACTAACAGCAGAACCTGCACTGTTCTCCAGAAAAGCTCACTGTAGGAGGACTGCTGTCTCCCAGTGACTCACCCATTCACATTTCCCACTGCGGAAACCATAGTTCTGAAAGTGATGCACTGTATGACAGTAGGAGATTGCTCTGAAGGTGTACAGTGGATAAGAAAGGTATTTTTACATGTACACAAATGCATCCATCTCCCCAAAGAATCCTCCATTGCGTTTGAGTGCACATGCAGTGGGCCGATCCGACCACAGGAGGGCCATCGCCTCAGTAAAACAGGGTGTCTCCAAGCTGAACAGGGTTCCAATCTGTCCTCTAGATGTCTCCAAATAGCCACACCTGCACTGTAAAGAGCTTAAAGTGGAACAGTAGTTCGCAAAATGGATCACAAATGGCACAAAATAGAAGTCAACCAGAGAGGTGAGAGAGTATTAGAAATAATTGGAGTCACTTTCATTTCAAGTCATGTACCTCATTTTCGATGTTCCTCCAACAACAAGATTCGGACCGTTGATGGTCTTTCTCAGAGCAGTAAAACTGCCGCAGCGCATAACTGCTCGAATACATGTATGACGTTATCATTATTATCATGATTATCATTTTAGCTGTACACAGGCCTTTGTCTGAACTGAGAATTTGTTTGAAGAGTTAAATTATTCTCCTTTGGAGGCATTTGGGGTATCCTCTTAACTTCCTCATGCATTCAACAAGGTAATCCTCTTTTTGTATGTGATTTGTTCTTTGATAAAACAGTATTGTTTCCTTTCGAGCACATTTGTGCTTAAATGTTAATATAATTATTTAGTGAAGGACCAAATTTGTACGATATTGTTGTATGATGTACAAAATAATTTGAGAGTTCGTAGCAAAGAGTGTTGTGTGCCAAATAACCCTTGTTTTTGTTTTTGTTTTTTTCTTGGACAATCATTTTTTCCCCCCACAGTGGTTATTGCCACTGTCTTAGTAGTGTTTTCTTCTCCCTTATTGCCTACTCGCTCTATACATTTGATTTGAGTTTTCGTTTCCTATTTATTTTAGTTTTGCATTCTTCATGAAAGAAAAAATTCTCAAGAAAAAAAAAATCTGCTTTTCTGAAGGAATGAAATTTGAAAAAAATGATCGAGGTTCCTAATCTCTGAAGGCTATTGTATAGAGACCGGAGTGCCAAAATTGAAATGACAAAAATCAACTGTTATTTATGGCAACTTAGTCTCGGCACCAGTCTGTTCGTGTCCATTGTGAGGTTTGTTATGTCTTTTGTTTGCTCAACTATTTCAAACTGTATGTGCAGTGTTTGATGTTGAACAAATGAGTGAAATTTTTTAATGAAATCCTTTGATTAAAGCATCAGGTTACTCGAATAGTGGGGCATTATATTTTTACTCTCATAATCAATTATACTGTCCATTTTTTTTAGTCTATCCATTTTAATTTCAGCAACAGAAAGACCCTGTAACACACTTTGAAAGCTTGATTCCCTGTGTGGCGTGTCAAACAGTGTGCCACTGTTTTAACAAGCCCAGATTCCTAATGAGAACCCAGAAACCATTCAATGAGCAGCATGTGTTTGCTGGGGGCGCTAGACGGATAAGCCTTGGAACCAACTGCGTAGGTTAATCTTTTTATACATAACAATATATAATATTTCTTACAAACAAAAGCAGCTGCTGTTAGTAGAAGGGGCTAGAATAGGATGAAATCAAGAGGATCAAATGGTGAGCTGTGGGGTGTAACATCACCGCTGATATGTGAGCGTAGTTAGGGTTTGGGCAGGAAGCACATTCCCTCAAACGCATTTTAGCATAGCACCAGGACTCAGGAGTCTTAGTGCAACTCCAATG
Source organism: Rhabdalestes septentrionalis (assembly GCA_037832545.1). Classification (NCBI taxonomy): domain Eukaryota; kingdom Metazoa; phylum Chordata; class Actinopteri; order Characiformes; family Alestidae; genus Rhabdalestes; species Rhabdalestes septentrionalis. Next base: position 2,803,298 of record JBBMFX010000016.1, on the reverse strand, counting down.
AACTGTGAATCCAGCGCATGAATCGTACAAACACAGAAAATGACTAACCACAAACTCATGATGAATGTCTAGAGTAGAGGTAACACGTCACTACCGAATCCAGTTTCCATCAGAGACCAACCCTTCGTCGTTTTTGGAATCCAGATGAGATAATATCTTTCATTACTGCGTCACCTCTTTTCTTTTACTTACTCCGTACGTATGGCTTGGGGCACTCCCTCTGTAGCTTCAGAAAAACGCCAAATTAGCACTTAAATACGGGGCATTCGTGTTAGTTTGGGTCCAGTTATAGTACAGTTCTTCATTTATGGCTTTGTGATTTTTTTAACAAGCACTTTAACACAGAAGACAAAACAGCATGCCGGCATTAGGAGCAACTCCATTATTCCTTTCCCTCCAAAAAATACTTTTCCCGGAGAGGCTGGTGCACTGTTGCGGTTCTCCAGATGAGCCTCTAGATGGCGCCTCTGTATCATTTTGCCATATTTCATAGGTCTTCACTGTACAATTAAGAGGGGTTCAAAGGTGCTCCCTGCTAGACTAGCGATGCTGGAGATATTTTGGGAATATTACAGATGGAGAGGTTCATGTCACATACTACTGTAATAAACAAGCGCTGTAGGTGGGGAAATCGATCCACATGTTGGGGGAAAATAAAAACATAATGAATGGTCCCAAACTGAAATTAATATGGACATTATTGTACTTTGCCCACTGTTACAATGCGAAACAAAAACCGTAGGAAAAGATGGTTTCCCGAAAACTGTATAGTATTTCAACAACAAAAAAAAGTTGCATATGTCTGAAAATTAGTTGAAAAAAAACATGGGTTTAAAAATAGATGGTGCTTGTTTCATTTGAATCTGAGTTGTATATCGCTTCTGTTCTGTTTAATAAAAAAAACAAAAACATTAAAAAAACAAACAAAAAACCTATTGTGCATGACTTGTGTTTTAGCGGTCATAATGGTGTCCATTTGTGAAATGTGTATCTTAAATTAAAAAGAAAAAAATGGTCATTAAAAAATAATGAATTTGTAGATGCACTTATTGTACATGTGGTTAGGTTAGTAGGTTTGACTTTAAGTCCTTGTTAACTGCCTTAAATGCAACAGGCAGATGGTTATTGAATTAAACATTATGCTTGTGGGAGAGAAATGATGAAAAAAAAAAGAAAGGATTGTAGAATAATAATGAAAATTCTGAAATTGCAGTTCTTTTTCATGCTTGTGATTACTGAAGATGTACTTTAGAGAAATTTCATGGAAAAGACATGATTCTGATGTTAATTCTGTAGAATAGATATGTATACCAAATGTAATCTTTCCAATGCTATGAAGAATTTATACATGAAATTGATATGCAATAAAAACCTGTGTGCTTTTTATATGAATGCCGTCCTGTTATTGCATTGTGTGTGTGCGTATTGCCTTAAAGAAATTGACATTATCTCCATTAACAGTGGATCTCAGGGGGTCAAACCTGTGACTGTCTGCATTCACCAGCTGACTAGCTCAAAAAGACTGAACGCCATGCAGTGCAGTCAGTGAAGTTGTTCTTTTATTACAGTTATTTAAATTCCCTGGGGTTGTGTGTTGAACTGATCCATTTTGTTGTGTGTCTTTTCAGTGTGTCTTGTGTTTCCTTCCTATTGGTTTACAGCCTCCATAGATTCTTTAGGTAATGAGGTGGTGCCTCATTTTCTTCTTTGCCAGTGCAGTAGCCTTTATTCCTATTCTCACTCTGTCTAATCTGTTTTATGTATTAGTTAAACAACAAAAACTGATTTATTACACTTTATTTGATTGTATAAAAACATTACAAAATCATCCACATACAGTAAGAGATAAGATAAACCTTTATTAGTCCCACAAATGGGAAATTTGCTTTGTCACAGCAGAAAATGGACCGAACAATGTTAAGTGGAGCAAAAATTAAGAATACTATGGAAAAACAGAATAAAATACCAACAGCATAGTATAAACTATACACTATATATGTGGACACTAAAGAAGGAACATAGGAAGAGCATGCCTTCCCTTCTTTCTTTTCAGTTCATGTCTTCTGTTCCACCCTGCCCTACTCCATACTCCTCTTGCTGTCTAAATATAAGGTGTATCCAGAAACACCTGGCAGTAATCAAAATTGACTACATTAGGGCCCTGACATTGTGTTCTCTGATGTGATGGAGCGCCACCCTCAGGATGAGGCGGAGTAACATTTCAAAATGTAGTCATCAAAATGAATCATCTAATGATCAAAATCATCCGACACTAGCGCCTCTCTAATGCTCTTGTGATTCTTGCATTAATGTTCCTACATCTAGTGCAAAGTCTTCACAGAAGAGTGGACCTTCAGGCCATGGAACTTTTGACAGGATTGACCGCACCTACAAACTGTTGGTACTTGTTAACCTGACCTGATGGGGTTCTCTTTCTGTAGCATGTCTGAGCATTCTTCCTCATGGGAGCTGCAATTTGGGAAGCAATCCCTACCTGTCCGGCTTAGTGTCTCTCCAGGTGTCTCTCTAGCCACTCTCTTCTTGGTCGTCATCTGATCTGCTCTCAGAAGCCACTGGCTCTGCTACACTGACCTGATTCCATTTATTTTCTAAAAGCTTTTTTATGTATGTTTGTGGATTTTTACTGTTAAAAAGATCAATAACCCCAGTTACCACAGCGAATTCAGAACCACACTAATATTTATCTATATCTTTAACCAGCACTGTATTTTCTTTCTGCCAGCAAAACCATAGTTGTAGAACATTAGAATATTTGAAGATTTAGAACATTAGAAGCTTTAGAACATTAGGGTAAAACAAATTATTTGTTAAGTTTGTAAAAAGTAATGGATATTTTGTGAGCTGCTAAAGAGAACACAGGTTCGATTCCAGATTTGTCCTCAGTCAAACCATGTTTCTGATAGAAACTAGTAATACTGGGATTCCACAAGAAACACACACGGATACACTGTCCAATATATCACTATTTACTGTATGATGCTATTTGTATTTATTCTTTTTAGATGTATTTAGGATATTCAGTAATATTAATTAATTAAAACAAATAAAAAAATATATATTAATTAAAAAACAATGCTCAAGATTGGTAACATTTTCAGCACAACATTTGTGCAGCACTTTACAGAGCTCTCTCCTTGCCTCTCCTTCCACTATGAACCAAAAGCCCTTAATTTTTACCTTAATTTTCAGGGGAAAAAAAACCATTAAGGGGAAATGTGCGCTGATTACGGCTGATTAAGGACTAAAACTACTGCATTTTTTCCCTTACAGTTTAAAAGTTGCCCCTTACATAACCGAAACTTCTGAAAAATCATGCCTTATGTTTAGGATTAGGGAGTTACACATTCATACCTTAAATCCAAAGGTAAAATTAAGGGACTTTCAAATTAATGGTCACTTAATTCACATTAAGGTGTTTGGCATATTTTCATGGGTAAATTAAGTTAGAGTTCAGCACATTTTAAGTACAATTAATTTCATAGTGTTCTGCGCCACTCAGCTTGACAGGCGATTGTGATCCTTTTCCTTACCTAGTTACAGGTCAGCCTCGTCCTTCTCCCTTGCCTGTGTGAACTGCTGTCTAAGCCTACAGAGCTCCTGCTGCAGCTGGCTGATACTGACCTCTCGTCAGTGTGGCCCCGCTGGACCGTTGCTCCTTCACACCAAGTCTCTCAGCAGCAACACTAACAATCCTGGAGCACATTGGCTGCAACATTCAGCCAGCCTTCCCCCTGGCTGTGGCTCCAAGGATCTGGTCCACAGCCTCATCAAAGTGGCAACATTCCTTCTCTCTTTTAGTGACGGGCCATTTACCCTGGTGATGTCTGGCCTGACTTAGGAAAGGCCATGACGGGTGTGGAGTGCCTGTGTGCTCTGGGATGACTCCAGGCCGGACTCCTCCTGCATTTACCAGCCGCTAGATGAGTGCTGGAACCAGGTGCTAGAACACTTGCCTCCCGTTCAAGCATTTCATTTAGGCCAGGTTGTTTGGGGGACCAATGTCCTATTCATGCTCTCCTTGATTTCTGAAAAAAGCTGAATAAGCAGGTGTCTACAAACATTTGGACATATAGCATGGGTGTGTGTGATAGGGTAAGATAAGATAAGAAAGAACTTTTTTTTAAATTTTGTCCTAGACATGCTCAGTGCAACAAGAGGAACAAGAGGAATTACAGTTATACATTAAGAGGTTAAAAAAAGAACCGAACAGTAGAATAGTGCAAATATAATATCAAAATACAAAGTAATAATATAAAAGTAACAATATAACTTTTTGTTTTTGCCATGAACAAAAAGAGAGGTCAAAGCAAGTTTTGGGGGGATGAAACAAACATTCCATAACATACAGATGAGTAAATAAGAGCAGATGAGTAATACTGTACAATCCGAGTGAGAAACAAATGACATTCATATTAATCCTGAGGAAGATCACCAACAGAATGATTTATACACTCTTCACCACTGTGGTGTTCGGTTCTACAATAAGAGGAGATGAGTCTTTTGCTGCGTGTGATCTGACGGCCTATCATGGAGGCGTGCATGGGGTGAGATATATATGCATTTAGGGAGAGGTGTATACAGCTCTGGAAATAAACGAGCAGTGCAATTTATTTAATCAGCATCTCTATAAAGATGATGGCCATTCCATGCCAGTGTCTGTTAAATTCCTACACAAGCTCCTCATTCTGCTTCATGAGGGATTGATTAGTGATCACATCAATTTTATTTAATGAGGAAAAGTATAAAACACTACTAAAATCAACCCTCTCCTCTCACAGTGAGACCAGTTGGATGGCAAAACACTATTAGAAGTTCCTCAAAGTTAATTACTGCCATTTTGTTTGAGTGATTTGTTTTATTCAAGTTCTGTAAAAGCTGCATCATTTCTCTTATTTTGATGTTTCATCATTTCCTTTAAAATTAGGCTTTGAAGAACAATATTTGTATTTAGAAATTAGGAGAAATAATGTCAGCAGTTCTTAAAAAGTAATGCAAGGCTATTCAGGTCAATACCTGCACCCATGAAAGAAAAAGAAGTGGAATATTTTTGCAGTGGTCTCATATTTTTCCTGAAGCTGTATATGTATGTATAGAGTGAATTCAGTTATAGTGGGGGAAATTGATATAGCATAAGAAAACTGCTTTGTACTTCTGCCCTAAAAAGCAATTATTGCTGAGACCTTGCTGTAGAAGTTCATGACCAAAGTAATGTATACAATTTAAACTACAAATATATTGTAGATCTAAAAAAATGCAATGTGTATGATAGAGCAACAAATTATACATTGTTTTGAAATTATATTTATATTTTTTTATTACAGCATTTTTTGGTGTCTATAAAAATTATGTAATGTAAACAATAGGTCAATGAGAAAAGCTATGGAAATCAAGTGTAGCATGGGTGTATCCTTACAACCTGAGAAAGAGGGCTTTCTTTCAGTCATTAACAACACAATAACAGGAGCAATAACATAAACAACAACAACAACAACATTAGGGAGCAACATTAGGGAGTAATGCATTATGGGATCAACGCCTCCTACAGTCCAACTCCGCTACAATATGTGGATTGACTAATGGAGTGTTGGTTATTGGAATGTAAAATTATTGAAAATAATTTATATAAAATATCTAATTCTACCATTTTAATTAATTTTGCTTTTAAAAACATGTTGTATACTTAAATCACTTCTGCACTTTTGATTATTTAGCCTTAATATTGATGTAATAATACAAGTCATGCTAGCATTACACATCACAGGCTAATACATCCATCTTAAACTACCTCACCCATCTTGAACTTCCTCAAAATCGATCAGAATTCTACATAAAATATTATTGCAAATAATCTCTGACTATTACAGGTCAGGGCCCTGTGAGGGCCAACCAAGTTATTCCACACCGAACTCATCCAACCAATGTCTTTATCTGGGGCACAGTCATGCTGGAATAGAAAAGGTTCTTCCCCTAACTGTGTCCACAAAGTGGGTAGTATGGCGTTATCAAAAATGTATTGTCTGCTGAAGCTTTAAGACTGAGCTTCACTGGAAGTGTGTCCCAATACTTTTTGCCATATAGTGCCTCTCACACATCTCATTCCTCAAAATCGATCAGAATTCTACCAAAAACTATTTAAAATATGAATTCAGATTTTTTAAAAAGACAGTTGGAGATTGTTGAGCTGGGTATTACAGATAACTTTTTATTTTTTGTTTATATTCTATTATATTGGTTTATATAATATTATTATGGGTTTATGGATGAGGGGTCTCTTTAAGGAGAAGAGTCCAGGCTGTAGGAGTGGAGCAGGTGGGTGTTTCTCTCAGTAAGCAAAACAAGCTTCTGAAGGGTGAGTGGAGCTTCTGCAGGAGGAAAACTCCTCTGGGGTAAAAAAGGTGTCGACCGTTCGAGGTGGTCATTAATTTTGGTGTCGACTGCTGCTCTATTCTCCGGCTGCAATGCTCCAGCTGAATGACGCCGTGGAGCCCGAGAGCCCGGGGGCCGCAGTGCTGCACCCGGCCGAGGTGGAGGACGGGGTGGAGGTGGCCTTCACCCCGCCTGGCCTGGGCTTCGAAGCCTCATCCGTCGCCTGCTGCTCCCCGCTGCAAAAACTCACACCCTTCCACGTCCACAACCCAACCATGCAGGCAAAAGTGAAGGATTATTTCGTGTTTAGGGTAAGAACTCCAGTCTCCTCCCGGATAAGAACCACCAGCAGCTAGAGCCTGGCTAATGACTAGCTAACGGGCTAAACCTCATCTTCAGCTTACTATCTGCTTCATAAAAATGTTTGTTCCCCTCTTTTGCTGTTATTAATGCATTTACATTAGTGTTTATTTAAAACACACGATTTCCTCAAAGGATATTGCTCTTAAAATAGCGAACGAGTTATTTTCGTATGTGTATTTTTTTTATTTCACTTACTGTTTGTTGTTTAACACATCCACACATCTAGTACAGTCACATCTAACTGTCTGTCGACCAAATGTCTATCTGTATTTTTATGTCTGTCTGTCTATCTATCTGTCTATCTATCTATAATATACACACGTACCTAGTTTTAAAACACAAGACAGAGAGACACTAAATGTACAAATGTATTGGGACACTAATAGGACCAAATCGGTCCAATGCTTACATATCTGTGCCCCAGTTCACAAAGTAAGCTCCATAAAGACATGGTTAGATAAGTAGGTGTGGAAGAGCTTGACTGGCCCGCACAGAGCCCTGACCTCAACCCCATCCAACACCTTTGGGATGAACTGGAATGGAGATTGGGAGCCAGGCCTTCTCATTCAACATCAGTGCCTGACTGCGCTAAAGTACGAATGGGCACAAATTACTACAGAATCTCCAAGATCTTGTGGAAAGCCTTCCAAGAAAAGTGGAAGCTCTTAAAGGGGCATATTAAAGTCTATGGATTTTTGGTAAAGTCCCAGTTTGTGGGCATCCCAATGCTTTTGTCCAAAGAGTGTACATGCACAGATTAGTGACCATGCACTCTTGTTATACCTTTGGCTTTTAATTACACCAAGTAATTAAAGAAAAAAAACAACACAATGTGGACATCATTAACCTGTGTCCTTTGGAATTATGGCAGGGATTCGGTGATAATAGCTGGTCAAAAAAGATAATAATTACAATGTTATTAGTCTGTTATTACGTCTATGGTTAATAATGTTTTAGAGGTAGTAGAAGGGAGCTAAACATGTTGCTTCACCTGTAAAATCTAATTTTCTTATTATTATTCATTTAATTGAAAGGCAGCTTTTGAGGCACTCAAGGACACATTACAGACAAGATCATAAAATTAATTATGCAAAAGAAGACAAATAAAAGATAATAAAATAAGCCTAATAAAGTATCATATCTATAAAATTAAAAGAGTGTTACTGAATAGTGACTGAAAATGTGTGCAGTCGAGAGACATGGTCAATTATTAAGAGATAAGGTAAGATAAACCTTTGTATGGCAGAAAGTGTCAATACAAATATTTAAGAGCAGCAAAATTGGGAAAAACAGAATAGGATGAAAAGACAATAACAAATATAGAAAATATACATTTTCAATATACAGTCTAAGATGTGCAGTATTACAATTTTGTATATATATTTGTACAGAAGTATATAGTGTGTTGCTGGATTATGCAGATATACATATTTACATGGATGTATTTAAAAATATAAAATCTAAACAGACTAAAATTGCAATTTTATATGACATACACATACACAGTATTGCAAGTTCTGCCCGGCAGCTTCATGTAAACAATGCACATATTGTAACCTACAAGTGTGTGGTCTGTTATGGGGTCTTTTATGTGGTCTATTATGGGATTGTAGACCAGACCTGGGAAAAATCCTAATAGCAATATGTAGACAGAACCCCTTTCATTATATAACATTAAGAAACAAAACCAATTCAGGAAAGGTGTTGCTTTTAAGTGTTAATTAAAGGACCAGACAGCATGTAGTTTGCTGCTACATAAGCTACATCCACACAATCTACAAACCAACAATGGAGACCATTCTGGACCCCCAGTCCAATTGGTGGGAACTAACCGTCTCTCTCAGTGTTAGTTCTGATATTACTGATAGGGCTGTCATTTTAAACTACAGTGGTAACCATCCCATTTTTCTGATGGTTAATCAAGTTTTGTTTAACTATTTATACACTAATAGAGTTCTAGAACAGTCTTTGGGCTACCTGACACTTTTTAGAGTCACTGTTAACAAAAGGGTTTATCATAAACCAGGGGAAATTTGGTTGGTGTCCTAGTGGTTTGGGCGTTGCCCCTGCAGTCAGAAGGCTTTCGGTTCGAATCCCAGGATTGCTAGTGGTACCCTTGAGCAAGGTACTGTCCACACACACTGCTCCCCGGACTGCCTCCTGCTTCACTTGGGTTAATTGGTTAAATGAAAAGAAAGAATTTCACCCTGTTCACACTGGGTGCTGTTGTGTGTTCACATATGACAAATGGTCACTTCACTTTTCCAAAAAATTACTCCAGTGCTCTGTTTAAAGGTGTGTGCTGGAAAGAAATGACACAAAGCTGTGAATTTAAATTGAAATACATATTAAAAATAATAATTAAACAATGAAGATAAGGGAATGTACATAAACTGATAGCAACTGATGATGTTCAGCTAAGGCCTACTTGGTTATAAACATGCAACAGAAAGCTAGAGGTTCCACACATCTCAGCAGCCCAGATCACTTATCTTTAACCTTGTTCTGGAAATTAGTCGTGTGCCTGTCAGGTTAATGGCAAATAAACCCACCATTTCCCTGTCAGGTTTGCTTCATTGTTAAAGCATATAACCTTTACTGCCTGACTGAGTGCGGAATATGAGGATTCAGCCACAATGACTGGGCTGAAAGCTGTTAAGACAAAGAAATGCAACAGATGAGGATGCCATGAGGCCTGGTACTTTATTGATGGCCTTTGTAGAAGGGCAATTTATTGGTTACTCAGATTAGATCATGTACCAGCACTGAATATTAGGTATTGGTAATAACTCAATTTCCCCTGTATTAGAACTTGGTCTCCTTTTGTATAACGAACTAGAACACCTTAAAGGAACAATGTGATGTTCGTATACAGTCAACCCAAAGACCAGACCAATGTTCATTTGACTACTGAATGCAGTTTAAAGTAGAGTATTGCTTCTCAATATCTCATCAGCAAATTGTTACCACAGTATTGATCTCTACAAAACTGACATCACAGAATGAGCCTCTAAACAAGAACAGTATTTCTGACAGGGCAACGAATCACTGTCCCAGGTGGGCTACTAAGTGTTTGAAGAATCAAGGTCTTCATGTATTCCAGCAAAAAACAATTTTTAACCATTAAATGTGTTGGTGAAATGGCGCATAAATGGGCGGGGCTAAAGTGCTGCCGCCAGAGTAAGGAGATATATTTAAATGTGTTGGTTTTCAGAACTGTTGTTTGAAAGCTTGTTTTGCTTGTATAGACTTTAAGGATGTGGGAATGTATGTACTGTTTATTTACAATATTGACAGCCAGTTTAAATCCAGAAAAGTGATTAAATAGGGCCTTGAATTTTGTGAAATTCAATGATGTGGAGCTGTAAAATCATAATACTGATGCATTACCCACATTGGGCAGCTCTAGAATATCGTATGAAAATCATTTTCACTGATCATGCTAAATAATCTAGCCCCCTCTGTTATGTAGGTTAGATTTCACACTAAACCTGGGGTTTTTTATTTGATATTTGTTCTCCAGCCAGGAACCATAGAGCAAGCAGTAAACGATATCCGCACAGTGGCCTTGCCTTCTGAAGACGGGGAGGTTCTGAGTGTGTGGCTTTTGGCAGAGTGAGTCTCGGCTGCTTCCTATATCTGACTGAATGATTAAGCAAATAACCTTTTAGTTATGAAATTTTATTTGCAAATCTTTAGTGCTTTGTTCTTCATTTAGCCTCGAGATGCATACCGTGCCACAAACACACAATAACTAGAATGGAATTCATACTACATATACATAAATGCTTCATACATTGTATGCATTTTATATAATGTTTGAATTATTCATATGTTGATTATAAGAAAAAGCTGCTGGTTTTCACTGTTGAGTTGTCTTTGTACACTTTAAGCCGGTTTCAGACCGAACGTGGCATGCGCTGCGCTTTGCTCAGAAACCCATTGTTTCCTATGGCTTGCGCGGTTTTATACAAACACTCCTCATTTCAAGGGCTCAAAAGTAATTGGACAAATAAACATAACCCTAAGTAAAATGTTACTTTTCAATATTTTGTTGAGAATCCTTTGCAGGCAATGACTGTCTGAAGTCTGGAATCCATGGACATCACCAAACTCTGGGTTTCCTCCTTTGAAAATGCTTTGCCAGGCCTTTACTGCAGCTGTCTTCAGTTTTGCTTGTTTGTGGGTCTTTCTGCCGTAAGTCTTGTCTTGAGCAAGTGAAATGCATGCTGGATTGGGTTGAGATCTGGTGACTGACTCGACCATTGCAGAATATCCCACTTCTTTCCTTTAAAAACCTCCTGGGTTGTTTTTGCAGTATGTTTTGGATCATTGTCCATCTGTACTGTGAAACGCCATCCAATCAACTCTGCTGCATTTGGCTGAATCTGAGCAGAAATTATATCCCTATACACTTCAGAATTCATCCGGCCGTTTCTGTCTTTTGTCACATCATCAATAAACACAAGTGACTCAGTGCCATTGGAAGCCCTGCATGCCCATGCCATCACGCTGCCTCCACCATGTTTTACAGAAGATGTGGTGTGCTTTGGATCGTGAGCTGTTCCAATTCTTCTCCAAACTTTCTTCTTCCCATCATTCTGGTCAGTGGCGGTTCTACACGGAGGCCTAGGGAGGCCCGTGCCTCTGTAGACATGTCCCTGGCCACCCCTGTGGCCC
>JBBMFX010000016.1:2778622-2791768 GCA_037832545.1 Rhabdalestes septentrionalis | reverse complement strand
TATAGATATATGTATATATATATATGTGTGTGTGGGTGTGTGAGTGTGTAATATTACACTTTCCAGAGGCTCCTGGATTTACTCCATGTATCGACCACAGTGGTGCAAGCAGGTGGATGTACAGTGCAGTCAGGTTTGATCAGTGAAGTTCAATCCAGGACAGAAAATAAAGATGCTTTGCTCTAGGATGCTGCTTTTTGTGTTAAAAACTGAGATAAAAAAGACATCAAGATGTAGTCCAGGTTAAAACACGCCTGCAGGCAATTGAGGACATGAACTACTTATTAACATTCCCCAGGGACCGCTGACTCATCCAAGCATTTTTAAACGTTAAATGTACTTTTATTATCTATCAAATTATTACACAAATCAATTTGGGAGAATAGCTGTAGTGATTTAAGTGTAAGTGTTGGCTTTTCCTAAAAGCTGTTCTGTGTGTTGAGTCTTGCAGCTGTTACACTGAAATGTCCTTCTTCGTTGGCAACTTGTGAGGTTTTATTTGCTTAAGCAGAACTAATATTTATCCCTAGAGGCCTGTACCCTTACTTATTCAGCCAGTGTCATGTTTGGATATGTGCACAAAGCTGCGCGCCGCTCCAGCATGCAGGCGTTTTTGCAAACTCTGACACATTCCATCTCACTGCGATCTCTAAAAGCATACCTGCATAACTTTCAATGATATTTTTTTCTCACACTTACAAATATTGATACCATATTGACTGATAAATGCTTTACTGTTGGCTGCGATATAAACTCTGCTTATGAGACGCAATTGTGAAAGATGTCTGCAAGTCGGGTGATATGTCTGCCTGAGAATTGTTTCCCTTTAATGTAATCGCTTGTGTGTTATGTCTGTATGAGAAATCTACTATTTTTTCCCTCCACATTCACTATCCTTTTAACTTTGAGTAAGAAGGCTTTATTTCTGTCCAGCCGAAAAGGGAGGCTAGGCCTGATGATGTGTGATGTTTTAAGTTGCCTTGTGCATATATATTACCTTTACTATTAGTAAGCTTTAGTTGTAGATGTATTGATCAATTTACAATGTAGACAATCCCCGAAGAAAATAAGAAAAATGTTTAGTTTATATTTAGCTTTTATAGCTGCAAGTATCGAACTGAACAGCTTTGCCTTAATATTTTAGAACTGCTGACAATAGTTCTACTCATATCCATATTTAGATTGGTTTTTAAATATTGTTTTAAAGGAAATGACAAAACATCAATATAAGAGAAATGATGAGGTGTCTACAGATCTTGAATAATTCAAAGGGAACAAGTTTCTCATTCACTCTTAAACAAAATGGCAATAATGACCTTTGAGGAACTTCTAGTAGTGTTTTACCATCCAACTGGTCTCATTGTGAGAGGAGAGTGTGGATTACAGCAGTGTTTTTATACTTTTCCTCATTAAATAAGATGTGAATCAGTCCCTCCGTAAAGAGTTGCTGATTTCAAAATAAAATTCAGTGGTCTCTTATCTTTTCCAGAACTGTATATATACAGTCTGGGCCAAAAATATTTGGACAGTGACACAATCTTCATGATTTGGGCTCTGCATGCCACCACATTGGATTTGAAATTGAACAACTACAACAGAATTGAAGTGCAGACTTTAAGGTTTAATTCATGATTAAACATGTAGGAACACGCCTCATTTCAGGGGCTCAAAAGTAATTGGACAAATATACATAACCCTAAGTAAAATGTTACTTTTCAATATTTTGTTGGGAATTCTTTGCAGGCAATGACTGCCTGAAGTCTGGAACCCATGGACATCACCAAACTCTGGGTTTTCTCCTTTTGTAATGCTTTGCCAGGCCTTTACTGCAGCTGTCTTCAGTTGTTGCTTGTTTGTGGGTCTTTCTGCCTTAAGTCTTGTCTTGAGCAAGTGAAATGCATGCTGGATCGGGCTGAGATCTGGTGACTGACTCAGTCATTGCAGAATATTCCACATCTTTGCTTAAAAAAAACTCCTGGGTTGCTTTTGCAGAATGGTTTGGATCATTGTCCATCTGTACTGTGAAACGCCGTCCAATCAACTTTGCTGCATTTGGCTGAATCTGAGCAGAAAGTATATCCCTATACACTTCAGTATACATCCAGCTGCTTCTGTCTTTTGTCACATCATCAATAAACACAAGTGACCCAGTGCCATTGGAAGCCATGCATGCCTATGCCATCACGCTGCCTCCACCATATTTTACAGAAGATGTGTTGTGCTTTGGATCATGAGCTGTTCCAATTCTTCTCCAAACTTTCTTCTTCCCATCATTCTGGTACAGGTTGATCTTAGTCTCATCTGTCCAAAGAATGCTGTTCCAGAACTGGGCTGGCTTCTTCAGGTGCTTTTTCTGGCCTTTCTATTTTTGAGGCTGATTAATAGTTTGCACCTTGTGGTGAATCATTTGTATTTACTCTTATGGTAGACTTAGATACTGATACACCTACTTCCTGGAGAGTGTCCTTCACTTGAGTGGATGTTGTGAAGGGGTCTTTCTTCACCATGGAAAGGATTCTGCGATCATCCACCACTGATGTCTTCCGTGGACGTCCAGGCCTTTTTGAGTTCCCAAGCTCACCAGTGCATCCTTTTTTCTCAGAATGTACCAAACTGTTGACTTGGCCATTCCTAACATTTCTACTATCTCTCTGATGTTTTATTTTTATTTTTTCATCCTCAGGATGGTTTGTTTCACCTCATTTGACCGCATGTTGTGTGTTCACAGCAACAGCTTCCAAATGCAAACGCCACACCTGTAATCAACTGCAGACATTTTAACTGCTTAATTGATGACAGGTTAACGAAGGAAGAGCCCAAGCAGCCTTGTTTTCTTTTGCAGCCTTCTGAGTCAATTGTCCAATTACTTTTGGTCCATTGATAAAGCGGCGGCTATGTATTAAAGAGCTGTAATTCCTAAACCCTTGCTCCAATTTGGACGTGAATACTCTCAAATTACAGCTATAATTGTATCCTGAATATATTTTCGTAAACAGCTAAAAAAACAAAACTTGTGTCACTGTCCATATATTTTTTGACCTAACTGTATGTTTTTCCTTGGTCCAAGCTGCAGGGAGAAATGCACCGTTAGACCCGGAGTGCACTTTAATTATCTGCAGCTCCATTAAAGACAGACGTGCATTTTTACGGTTTACAGTTAATACCTCCGGGTGTCAAAGGGGTTGTTGGAAAGGTCTCCTGGACGTCTATTTTACTGCGAAGTTTGAGGCGGATTGGTGCCTGCTTAGTGGATCTATGCAGTTCGGAAATCCAGAGGGTCAAAAATGGTGGGACAGCTTTCTAATATTCTAATATTCGAATCTCAAAATGAATGCCACCCCGCTGAACAAATATTCAAATATTTGAGTATTCGAGTACAGCCCTAATAGTTACACTAGTATCAAAAATACGCTTAAAAGATTCAGCAGTAATCCTCATGCTTCATTTGTATTGGTGTTATGTTTTATTCTGGCCTGCCTTTCTCTACAGAGTTGATCATTGGAACAACGAAAAGGAGAGATTGGTGCTGATAACGGAGAGGTGAGGAGGGAATTTTAACCCACACTCGTGATTGTGTCAGACAGTCAAGAGAGCTGATGTCCACTGTGCTATTTTTCAGGTCCTTGCTGGTCTGCAAATATGACTTCATAAACTTGCAGTGTCAGCAGGTCATCAGAATTTCCTTAAATGCTGTGGATACAATTTCCGTTGGGGAGTTTGAGTTTCCCCCAAAATCTCTCAACAAGTAAGAAATAGGAAGAAAATTCTAGAAGTTTCATACACATGTTTTTTATGGATTTTGAGGATTGTTCGACAGGCCTTGGGAAAGTTGGACTTATCTCTTAAGTGCATATAGTAAGATCTCTAACAGTGCAGTAGTCTTTTCTAACATGATTAATGATGGTCATTCTTGTTGCAGGAGTTATCATCTCTTTGTCTATGTCTCTATGCATGTGCGCATGAAGGAGAGAGGGCAGTGGTATCCGTGTGCAGTGGGATAAACGGCCGAGACCTTCTTTCCTAAACCGCTGGAACCCCTGGTCCACTGACATGCCCTACGCCACATTCACGGAGCACCCCATGGCCCACGCTGATGAAAAGGTTGCCTCCCTCTGTCAGGTGAGTTTGGAGGTTAAAAATGTTCTGCATGGTTTGCCTAAGTAAGGGATTTTGCAGTGTTTGCAGTGTACTGATATGTGGGTTGGGAGCTGTTTTGCTCTGGAATGATAAGGCAGCATTGACTGATTTGCTCAAAAGAACAAAGTGTGAGAAACACTACACCTACATTTCTTAGTGCTTGCTTGCTGAAAAAGACACACAGATACACAGTGGGAGGCCTAACTGTGTTGCACGGGTGCTACCAGCTATACCATACTGCATACTAATTTTGGCAAGTGATCTGTATAAAAATCATTATAATTTGTCCGTGTACTGCACAAACTGGAAGTCCTGCTAGACCCATATTGACCTTAACCTTGGGGTGAAAGATTAATTTGCTTTGAAGGATTCCTAGATTACTCCCTGTCACCTTTCATTCATCAGATGGAGAACTTCAAAACCCAGCTTATCCAGGCTGTGAAGAAGGCCCACAAGGATTTCCCCATCCCAGGAAGGGCCAACGGGGTTCTTCTGTTGGAGCGGCCCCTCTTGATAGAAACTTACTTGGGCATCATGTCCTTCATCAACAATGAGGCCAAACTAGGCTACTCCATGACCAGAGGCAAAATTGGCTTCTAGCTCTGCCTGATCTTTCAACACCGACTAGGCATCACCACTGACTGGTACCGCTACTCTCAACTACGTTCAACTACAAGAACCCCTTTTGTGTTACTTTGCCAGATTTCAGTGGTGGCACCCTTTCCACCTCGACTGTGTGTCACTGACTCCGCAGCATGTGCCTGGAAACATCCGATGCCAACATTGATGCCTCTTACTGGGCAGTGCCATCCAGCTTTATTTCCTTCGTGCCCCACTGCACCAAATATCTTTTTATGAGTCTGCCTGATGTGGGATGAGTTTGGGTATGTGATGGTTAATGGGGCCGTGTAAGTAGCACTGGGGGAAAGGGATGGAGATGTTTGCCATAGTAACCTTTGGCATTATTCATGAATAAGTGATCTTTAGATTTTAATTAATTCTAACAGTCCATTAGTATGTTTGGCTTGTGGTTGAAAGTGTTTATTGGAGGGAAAATTGTCATGACAGAAGTCAAGTCATTCTCTGGCAGTGATGTGAAACTTAAAAGGGTAAATAGCCATAATTTCAATTCTCCTTTATTAATGTATACCGGAGGCCTAAAGCCAGTTCTCCTGCTTTTTGTAAGGGCGTTTCACTTTTTGCCCCTTGAGGTTCTGTGAGAGCGGCAGTCGTATGATTGTTTCTACAGGTTACTCTGTAATTATGTAGCTTTATTGAACAGAAACGCTTAAAAAATATATTATTTTCCTAAAATGTTGACTTTACCTAGGTAATATTAATGTGGCCAGAACTGTTAGTTGTCCACCTCTTACACTGTATAGGAGGTACTTGTTGTGCAGTTTAATGCCAGGTTTCCCATAAACTAATTCAAGGCAAGTTCCACCCATTTTCCTTTATTTAGTTAAGACTGCATCAAAAGGTTTGATGTGAAATGCCCTCATCCTCCATGTTTCTTCTAGAGAAACATATAGACTCACTTGTTCACACTGCTGGTGGCAGGAATCAGACATTAAAAAGCATTTAATTTGTCCAAAAAACCCTATATCACATAGTTTCATAAATTGGTTACAAAAGTTCAGACACCTGAGCACCTGAGGCAAAAGAGCACATTAAGAAAGATCATTAATTTGGATTTACCACAATTGAATCATTATGAAGATTACATATGACGTGTGTAGGTTGACTCCGTTTTGCACCATATGGGAGATAAAATGTCCCCTCTCATCACAACTATAAAGAATCTTATAAAGAGACTATAAAGTATAAAGAGAGTCAGTTTCACATCACTACTCTGAATGATTGAACATATCTTAACAATTGTGCAAAATTTTGGGGGAAAGTCCCTTTAAGCTTGAACATTGTGGATCTTGTTTCTAAAGCTGCTTGTCAAGTCCTGACTGGATTACTAGCATTTAAAATAAATACATTTGTGTATGTTATGGACACGATTGCACTAACCAGACACTGAAGGAATAGCAGGAAAAAAACAGGTTTATGCCTACATACAGCACCTTCAGTTTAAATGTATTTACTGAGAGCACATGCATATGTGGAACAGGTGACCTGCCTTTTAACCCAGATAATGCTATTTATTGATTCATTTTATTGTGCTGGAGTTCTTTTTAATACAAAAGCTGTGTGTTTGCCCTGACTCAGACAAGATTATGCCTTCAGATGATAAAGCAGAAACGTTTAGTTCGGTAATGAATACGGGTTCACATATGCGTACTTGTTTGTACACACTTTTATTTTTCTATTTGCTTTCAGTTCAATACATAGTGATGTTTGTACCAAAGTTTTAGAGGAGCGTTGTTTCATTATTGCTCCTGTCAGTTTTATTTTTCTTTTCTTTTTTTTTTTTGCATGTTTTGCATGTCATGCATGCTGTCTAATGGATATGACGTCTGATTTTGTGCATATGTTTGTACTCTGGTCATGGCTTCAAACCACCCATTATGGCTTTTGAGCGCATTTTCTCCGCCAAAATATTTCAAATTAAGGTTCATAAGTAGTGCAAGACTACTGTTAATGATCAGTCTGTGCTAATCACTGTTGAGGTGGTTTCCAAAAACTAGATTTTAGCTGGTGTAAAGTTATTCTACTATAACTTCTTCCCTGGCTTAGTTTTCAGCTGGGTTTTAGAAATCAGCCTCAAAATTGTACTTTGAGTTTTGTTGCCATTACTGCTGATATCTTTAGAGTTTGTACTGTAACAGCCATATTTCGTTATTAAAATTGTACATTCTTTTACTTCAGACTCTTTCTCGGTTTACTGGGGATACTGTATAATTCAGTTTCATACACACAGCACAAGCCAACAGGACAACTGAAAGTATTGTAGAAAACTTTATTAGAAATAAATCTATAAAAAAAATAATACTAACTTCTACGTTTACACATTAAAAAACAAACTTCAATCTCACTTGGTCCTCCTTAAAGTTTCACATGCACATAGACCTAAAAACAGTATGCCAACTCTTAGTTTTTCATCCTGAAACGTTTGAGCAAAACCTCTGTGGAGGAGGAGTTTAATGGGTAGGCAGCAGCTTTTAGACCTTCTTCCTGCCTGCCTTCTCGTTCCACTGAACTTGCATTGGCCGAGTTCTCTGCTGCAGAGACACATTTACTGTTGTTTAACATTCTTATTTTGTAAATATTGAGGATTAAGCGTTTTATTTCATTCAAACGTTAAGTATAAATGAAGCCAAAAGGTATTGAACATGTCAAGGCCATAAGCGTTCACAATTGTTCATATGAAATGAAATACTAGGGCCTCAGGACTATAAAGACGAAGCTTTGGTAGGAAACCTTGAACTGGGAGGAAGACAGTTTTTCAGGCCACAGAGGAAAACATTCTGCGAGCACATGACCGAAGCACGTGTTGTCATGCTAGTGTTATGGAAAAGAAGTCCACTCATTACTAGCTCATCAAGATGCTACAAGCTATGCATTAACCACGTGTAGCTCAATGAGGTGTATCATTTCTGTACTAACAGCGAAGGTCTTATGGCTATTTTTTTTTTGCTTTTTTGTTTAACTTGTGGGAAAATTGCCACAAAAGTAGATATTACCAGGTAGCATCCTCACAAAAAATCTACCATTAACCTGCATTGTTTTTGTTGGCTAACTAGATTTAGTCGACAGAATCATTTCAGCTTTTTTGTGTAGTACGGCAGGTTATCTTTAATAAATAAAGTTAGAGTGCAGGTCCATGCGCAGCCACGGCACATCTGGAACCCCAATTTGGAGTACAGATCCTAAACTTCAGTCTGGATGTCACTGCTCCTCGTCTGTAGCCATGTAGCACAGACACAGCTGGTCTTTCGCCAGTAGGACCAAGGAGTCTCCACTGCCGTGCCAGAAAAGGGACTGCACCTGGAAACCACCTGTTAAACAGAGGAACGGTTAGTATCCGGTTTGTTTCGGATTTTGTTTGTTAGCAGAACTTGCTCGTTTATGTGGCGTATCTTGGTGAAACATATTTTGAGTGCTTCAAAAAGATCATGCATGACACCCTTGCTAAAAAAAAGTTTTTAAAAGTCACCCAAATCTTTTCTAAAAATACATCCTCAACATTTCTCTCAAACTGCATCAAGTTCGGTTCTTTTTTTGGAGTAGTTTGACACATTATGACCTTCCTTGAGCTACAAAAATTAACCAGTGTAAACAACTGAAAGCAGCCTTTTTACACAACAGGGTCTGATTTCACAAACCACCGCAGGAGCACTGATCAAGAATCCTTTATGTAGCTGCAATCCTCATAAATACAGAAGAATGTGATCCGAGAACAGTCCTCTCTAGCGCCGAGGGTGGTTTTACATAGGCTTGTTTATTTTATAGCTCACATTAAATCATACCGTGTCTTAAGCCACACCGATGTGTTTGTACCTCCTCACTGAAAACCTGGATGTGTAATGAGCAGGATGTATTTGAGGATACATACACATAAAAGATTTGGGTAATTATTGATTGAGTTTGTTAAGTTTCAGCCTTACAGTTCTAGTGCTAATCTAAAGAAGCAAAATCCAATGGCTTACATCTGGGGTAAGTGGTAAATCTGAATGTTTGCAGTCTGAGGGAAGTGGTTAAGCAATCTCAAATAGACCCATTTAGTTGGTTTTTGATCATTAATGACGAACTGTTATCCATATACACAGATGGCCGCTTTTTCATTTTTTATATAATGTGATGAACTTTTCCACAACAGCAGGCCAACTGATCATTCACATTCAGGTTAAGCAGACAACTGTGTTGATTCATGATTTGTGGCATCATCATCACATTAAACCAGTTACTCTATTGTTCAGTGCAGTCTTGGTCCGTTATGGCCTTTTACCTTCTGCTGGTACTTTAAGAGACACGCAGCTGGCTGGTGACCACAGGTAGATCTTGGCGTTTCCGGTGCAGAGGGCCAGGCGGGGTTTGCGCGGATCCCAGACGAAGCAGCGCACTGGGGCAGTCTGCTCCAGCACAGCGTGCAGGCAAAGCCGCTGCATGTCCCACACCCACAGGTTCTGCGGCATGTTGTCTGAGAAGTTTGGCACAGTGTCAGTGAGGACAGCAGTAGCGTGCTGTCAGCTGCAGTGACAAGCTGAGTAGTGCACTTATGATTAACACCACCACAGCTAGTCACCTCCGCCAAGCCAAAGAGGACGACACACTTGTCGGGGAGTTTTGACAAGGAAGAATAAGCTCAGTGTTTCAAATAAAGGGGAATTACACAGCAGCTAAAACAACAAATGTCTCCAAATACCAGACTCCGTGGGCAGCCTGGAACTCTCCTCATAACTGGTTCAAGAGCCAAATGGGGCAAGGGGCACTGAAGAGGTGCTACCATTTGTGCAGGAAATGACTCCTTGTTTATTATTTGCATACTTTTGTCCATCACTACTTAACATTTCTGAGATGAATTTTGATTAATATATTCTTACCATTCTTAGTTGCAAGGTAGCGATTATCTGCACTGAAAGCAATAGCAGAGATTCCAATTTTGGGGTTGGCGCGGTCCAGATCAGGCTTTACCACCGGCACCTGGACTGGCAGGGAAGTGACCTCATCTGAAAGAAAGTGACAAACTCAGTCAATCAAGTCCAGATTTACTCGTTTTCAACAATATAACTATGGTCTTGTTTCAGAACCTCATTACAGGCAGATTTTTACTTTAACCTATTTAAATGTTTTTTTTGTGCTCTAGTAAATAATATATATTTTTTAAAGTTATACTGAATGAACCTTTCGCAGAACATGGTATGAACATATCTTTGGAAGCGAAGTGCAGCATTTGCTGCCAGCAATGTGTCTTTGAATTTGTGCCACTGAAAGCACAGAGGGAAAGTGTGACAGTCTGTGTGGGTTGTTTCATGTTTTCAAGAGCGGAGAGGAAGGCTTAGAGATGGGATCTGATATCAAAACATGACACTAAGCACTGTTTTTGTTGGGGAGATTTATACAGGGGCATTCGCAGACCTCAGTCAATGGTCTGCCTACAGAAATAGTTGCTCATCCTTGCTGTGCATTGGAATTTGTAATGGCTCTGTCACCATGCCTAGCCTCCCAACCATGGTCTCCACTGAGACACCACCGTCTGCATAGCATGCAATATTAGCACAAGAGCTCAGCCCACATGCGGCACACATGGACCCCAACCGGGTTCAGCGGCATGAAGGAACTAAAACCACATCTTGCAGAAATGCAAACCAAGGCATTAAGTTACTTGAGGTGATAAATAATATACAGATTATAAGATACAGAGTATTTCATAATAATAATATCGATAATGTATCTTACTCATGTTACATAAGTACAAAATTTATCTCTTCCCATTCAGTCTGCATCAACATGTTATCGATTTGAAATATTCAGATACAGGAGGTCTCTTCGCCTCAGTCATATAAAATGTGTCCCCATATAATAAAGGACATTCATTTCTGTATCCCTGTCTCCTAATTTCTTTTCTTAACACCCACAAAAAAGAAAACACACAAACAAGAAGCGATGTACAGGTCCAGGTATTACGGGTAGTGTCCAAGTATTTCTCTCTGTATTTCATATTATACGGGCTTACATTTGCTCTGCGTGTTGAAGAGGGAGCTCCCCAGGGTCATCTGCTGAATGGACAAATCTTCAATGCCAACAACAGGCCTTTTCTCAACCTCTCTGTACACCACCTAATACCAACCCCAAAACAATAGCAGTTAGAACTCTTTCAGGATTAGGTGTGGCAGAGCTAAGACAGTGAGATGTTGCTTTAGCCATCCAAACCTCATCTTTTGTAGTAAAATAGTGATAATGGAATTAAATTATTTCTGCAACGATTGTTAATTAAAAGAAACAATTACAGCTTTGGAGTTGAGGATAGTGGTGGGATGCTCAAACTCCTTGAGTTTCTTCCAAGTGATGTGGTTCAGGATCCGAACCTAAAGGTGAAAAAAGAAAAAAGTTTGACACAAGTTGTTAAGTCTTGCGTATGCAGCAAAACAGAATCATGTATGTTGGTGAATTTACTTTAGATTTAAAAACATATTTAAAGTTGAACACAGTTTGTGATGGTGTTCTCCCAGTTTATACCTTTTCATCATAGCTGCCAATGGCAAGGAACTGGCTACTGGGACTCCAGGCAACTGATTTGATGCCCAGCGACCATTCGTAAGCACTGTAGGCAGACAACAGACGCCCATCCAGGGAATAGAACAGCATCTTGTACTACAAAAATGCATATTCCAATAACACATTAATTGTCAATTTTCCAAATGCAAAACTATTTGGCTATTGTTTGGCTGGAACAGACACTTATCTGCAAACTTAGTGAAAAAAAATTGGCTTACAGGCATTAAGTTCATTCTTAGCTATAGCAAACACATTACGCACGTTATGAATTTTCAACAGTGTTACTATCTTTTCAGCATTCAGTCTCAGGTGTATAAAAAAGGATGCTCACCTCGAGACAGGAGTCCCATGCTGCAATCACACAGCCATTGGGAGACCACTCCAACCCAGCCAAGTCCTGTGTTTCTGTCTCAAAATGCTACAACAGAGTGTACACTGGTAAGTTCAAAATGTAATATTCCAAAAAATGATTTCTAAAAGTGGCATGCCATGAAGCAGTTTAGATTTCTGACCATTACAATGCTCATGCAACAGACTCGAATCCTTCAAACGTATCCATCGCCTGATCATAGCGAGGAATCACCATATAAAACCCTAAAGATCTAAAATGTCCAAGTAAGTGAAATGTGTCTGATTAAGAAAAATGCTCACCCTGAGAAGATGCCAGTCATCACAAACAAATATGCTAATGTAATCTTTACACTCTCGTCGCTCAGCTAGAGCCATGTAGCGTCCATCAGCACTGAAGTCCATCCCTTAAACAACACAGTCATGAAAAATGTCATTCACATACGCACATGCGTGCCTATACATTTGTTTATATTAGGGGTGTAACGGTTCACAAAAATCACGGTTCGGTTCGATACAACACAGTGGTGTCACGGTTCGGTATGTTTTCGATACAGCAAAAAAAAAAAAAAAACTAAGCCAGATAATTACTTTTTAAAATTTCTTATAAAACATTAGAAAGGAAGATTTTGATTTTTTTCTTTCACTTTAAACAATGATGGAGCTATTCTTTACCCACTTTGTGGGATTTCTTTTCAGCAGCAATTCAAACAAAACCTCCTTTATAACCAAAACCAAAAAGCTCCTGATAAAAATACATAAATTTCATATTGTAGTGGTTATAAACTAATGGAAAGAATCGCACTATTTGGGGGTTTTTTGTATGGAACTCAGTTTTTTTTTGTTTTCAGAAAAAATGAGTGTGTCCACATTTTCTTCAGACAGCACAGATCTGCTTAATGTGACAATGGAACTTTTTCACGAAACCTGGAAGTACGTAATTGTAGGGTCAATGCATTGAAAAGCCTGAGATCAGAGAAAATAGACCAGAGCGTGTACACAACTTGTCTAACAAATTACAGAACCAGCGCTCATTGGAAAATTCTGGTTGAGCCCTGTCTAAATATGAAGCTCGACGGAGACTGCTGCTTGCCCCGCTCGGAATGTCCATGCACATTGACCGCAGCGCCGGTTCTCCACGGAGGAGAGCTTCGCCGGTCACATTCGATTGGCCTTGGGGAGTAGTGTTAATTTCGTCAGACTTTTTCTATCATGAGATAGAATATTCAACTTTTACACCTTCAAAATATTGCGAATGAGTTCCTGCTGCTGCTCCTGCAACACGAAGCTACATGGAGCAACAACACAGTAACAAACACCAGAGATTTCTGCCAGACTTGAGAGCGCGCCGACCAAATGCTAGGTAGAAGGAAGAGGCTCGATATTTGGTCGCATTTAACTTATAATGCCATTGAGTAAAAGTCAGAATGTGTCATTATAACTGACGGGAAGCACTGCGGACATAAAATATCAGGGAAGAACATCACCAACCTG
>JBBMFX010000016.1:2736474-2756179 GCA_037832545.1 Rhabdalestes septentrionalis | reverse complement strand
TATACATATATACTTTTATATTATAGGTCAGGTGTGGAAAATATTATTTTTCCAGGCATGGCTTAAACAGCAATAGTTGTTTTGTGTCTTAAGTGCAGGTGTTGACTATCAGATATCAAAAAGTTAAGCCTGCATTTGGAGATAAGACTGGGATGGGTGATGTAAATGGATCTGCACATAAACAAAGGCTCTATTGGCTTTTATTTGTAGACCTTAATAAATTATGGTCTTCAAACTGTCTAACTAAAGGTGCTCTTTGAAGAGCAACATGTGGCGCATCACTCCTACTGATACCTGTTGATGCATCTGAATGGAGTTATCCATTAAAGGGATTTTTCTATCCTAGAATATGTACGATAATTTACTCTGAACTATTATCTAGATTGAATTGCCTGAAGAGTTTGAATGCAAGCCACATTATTGAGTGAAATAGTTTAGTTTGCTTTTATTTAGAGAGTGAAAGTTTATAATTGATGCATTTTTATAGTTAATTTTGAATAATTTTGGAAAACACACATGTTAATGTAGTTTATGTCATTTTTTTTATATTCCACAGTTTGCTTTTTCTTATCTTAACATGCGTTCACCACTGTAGCAAGCCCTGATTTGTAATTAGGACTGCACTACAGTACCTGTGCAGGAGAGGGCGATGTTTTTGCACTCTGGTATAATAACCAGTGCTGGGTTAACTGTCACTGTGCACTGTGGTTTACCCCAGCAGACATGTGCCTCAGCACGCTCTAAGGATATACAGCATTATGTCACGCTGCCCACATCACACCACAAGCTGCCTTTTCATCATCTTTATGATAAGATGTTGAATGTGCTGTGCTATAGATGTGTGTATGGCTGGGAGCCTGACATCTTTCGGCTCCTCTGCTCGCAATACACAATTAACCTGAAACCAACTGTTCAGCTTAACCTTCATTCACCAACTTTTATAGACAGAACTTTTTGTGCTTGAAGATTATTGCAGTGAGGGAGCCACTTAAATCAGGTGAAGATGTGGTTTATTCATTAGGATTTATTCATCATAACAGAAGTTGAAAATGGCATTAAACTGCTCTTCAGGATAATTTATCTGTTGTCACATACAGTCAATTAAAAATTCCCCGTGTAGAAAACGCACTTCCACTTATAATAGAAGACTAAGGGAAATGCTGAAACTGTTATAAGTTTTTTGCATTATATAAATGGGGTTTTAGATACTTTTCCATGTGCAGGCAAATCATATATGGTAGTATGCAACAGATGTGGTGGATTGATATTTACCCACCGGAGTATTTCTTTTAAAACAACAAGGTACAATGGTGCAAGGGTGCTTTTATGACCGGTAAGTTCTATGCACAAAATGCACAAATCATAGTGTCCAAGGAGACAACAAAAGCCCTTGAAATCTCAGTTAAATATGCTCATTTTTTGGTGAAAATACAACTCCATTTAATCGATCAGTCACGACATGTTTGGAATCCGTATGCTGCTTCTTTAGTTAAAAAATGGAGCTGCAAGGCTAACATTGCTAATGAAACAAAAAAGTCAATAATCAAAACTTTTTCATAAATACATCTTCCCAAAACCTCTCTCAGCATTATCTGATGATATCTAGCTCTTTGTCAATTCGGCCCAGACAATTCTGTGTTTTAGGCTGTAAAGATTAGGACTCGCTATGAAAATAAACATAACTTCAGTGTCAAAGCTGAATACTGCAAGTGGCCTTTTTAGACAACAGGGTCTTTTTTCCCTCAGTCACCTCAGGAGTCAGGAGTGAGGATCTACAATTATTTTTTAGTGCCAATAACCATCAGAAATAGGGAGGATTCTCCTCTACAGGCCTGGTGTTGTTTGAAACGGCTGCCGCACTTTTGTTTTCTTCCGTTTCATAGCTCTGAGTACATTGTGTGGAGTCCTAAAACACATTGACAAGTCTGTGCCTCCTTAAGAAGAGCTGTGTGTAGTTTAGGAGGATGTAGAGAAGTGGTGGGAATGGATTTTGGAAAAGATTTCCGGTCATGTAATAGCCGACCAACTACATAAGCTGGAAACGGCGTAACATTCCTTTATTGCTAATGCTATACATAAAAAGGCACTTTTACAAATGTAGCTTCAGCATCAAGATATGGGTCTCAGTTCATCTCATAGGTAATATTAACTTATTTAAGTCTGAGGGGTAGGAGCAGAGTAGGGGGAGCGTATTTTAAGAAGCATTTTGGATGCAGCACGTTCAGAGAAGTTACAGAAAAGGAAAAGACTCCACATCATGACCTAAAGTGGCACAGTCCAAAAAAAGACAAATGGGTTCAAACTGTAAGCAGCTGCAAGGGGTAACTGTTCTGGCAATTTGGAAACTGTGGCTAAAAGCATTGTCTAGACTTCAGTCAGAGACTTACCAACATAAAGAGCTCCATTGAGCGCCACAGAAACATTTTCTCCTACAGACTCGATTACTCCGCCCCTGTCACATTCCCACATAATAATCTGTGCAACAACCTGCTGCTGCACAGATGTACACTTTCCTTATTTCATTATCATTTTATGCCTTATCTTATATTTATGTTTAATATAAGTTAAACATAAATTAAATAGTTTATTATGTTCAATAGTCATATGCGCAATGTCACCAATCTTGTACTATCACGACTAATATCACTATGACATGCACTAACAGCCTGGATATAGAGAGCAATGTCTGGTAAGGTTAACTTATGTTAATTAAACTTAACTGCATTATTTATATCTACAGTATTTGTATCCACCTCACTTCCTGACCACAGCATTCTGTGTAAATAGCAGTGTGTTTAGTGCTAAACATTTCTGGAGACTTTTATTTTGAATATAATATATTTAAAGTTGTTCTCTATGAGCCTGTGCAGTCGTAATATAAGCAATTTTCTCCGGGATCAATAAAGTTCTTCTGATTCTGATTCAAACAGCTTTTACTTCATAAACTTGTGTTTGAACACTGAAAGCTGTGAGGGAAGTGCATTTGATGAATCCAGCCTAGCTGGCTGTGTATATATTGCACTGACGCATTCAGATCCATTTACAAATGCGTGTTCAACTAACTCAGAATCAGCACAGCTAGCTCTGAATACACTAACAGATTCCAGTATATTTTTCTCTTATATTCATGGATGGCATCCCGATATGGAAACCTTTATATTGCCTAGTGGCCTGGCTTGACCATGGCTTCTCAGTGACTGGTGATTTCAAACAGACACACACACGGAGTGGCCTGAAAGTAAAAGCTGGTGTGAGTGTTGGGGCTTTGCATGAGTCAAAACCACCTGGTTTTACCCCCGATGGCAGATTGTACCAGACTCAGTGTCTGGACGGACACAGTAAGCTGTGAATGACAGTCAGTGAGAGAATGAGTTGGATTTAGCTGCTGTTTGGGTGTGCATGTGTTACTCCTCTGCCTAATCCGTTAGCTCAGAAAGAATGCTTAGGTGGTGTACGTTCACACACAAAGCAGCCACTTTGATTTTTCCTGTTGCAACTTGCCATGCAACATGTTTCAGCATTGTATTGAGGTACACCTGAGTGTGTGTGTGTATGTGTGTTTGTGTGAGAAAGTGTACACTGCCAGCACGTTCCTCATATTGAACCTTTTCTGAGTTGACAGTGCAGGTTTGGTTTTCCCCACCTGTGTGGAAAGCCCCCTATTCAGAAAAGAAACTCCTCAAAGCTGTATTAGGGGAAGGTAAAGCATGTACAGTGAGTGGGCTACTGAACACAATGCTCAGAGAGACTTAAAAGCATTAAAATGTTATAGATAGTAAAAACCTTTTCTTTTTCCAGTAAGAATGATGATTGTCCACAGTCTGCCCTCGCTCTTTAGAGTGCTGAGAGACACTGGCTAATGTGTCTAGTCTTGTCGACAGTGAGGCTCTATTCCCTTTATTTCATAGTGTCTGCAGTTCCCATTGTGTCTATCTTGTACCCAAACGTCAGTGCATATTTAAAGCCAAAAGTGATTTTTCAATGGAATTGTATTGTTTTGTTAAAAGTTTCTATTTTCTTTCTAAACAATGGTGGCAATGCATCTACAACAGAAAAAATATATAGTCGTTTTATTTGCCATCCAAATGCAGCAGCTGATCTTTAAAAGTCTCCTGAAATTTGTAATGTAATGTAATGTTGATATTGATAAGTAAATATTTTATTTTATAAAAAATATAATAGGAACTAGTACCTCACAGGTACCTGTGGGTTTTAAAAATGGGTTTTAGGATAAAAGCTTCTCAAACTATTCTATGTCTCAGGCATCAGACTAAGTATGTGCATATTTAAGAAAGGTTTATCGTAGCTTATCTCTTTATAACTTCCTCTAATGTAGCTTTTGGGGGCATTTAATTCTTTGGACGCCTGGTTTCTATCATCACGGCTGTGAATAAATATGACAGTAAGCTTCTGAATGACTGCAGCTGAGTGACTTTGACTGTAATATTTATTTATGGGAAATTTCAGTCAATAAATCAGTCCCACAAATGTGAACAAAAGTTAGTTCAGCAATATGTTTTCTCTCCATCATCACTTGTAGGACAATATTTATTAATTTACTGAATACTTCCTGCTGTTTAAAACTTGCGGTGCCTCACAGTAGACTCTCCTCAGTGGGTGGGAGTTCACTCAGTGCTACGGCCTCATAAACTGTGAAATTCTCTCCTCTCTTTATGACAGCACTTCTGTTTCATGTTGTAAATTAAACAGAACACTTTCTTCTTCACTCAACGCTACAGGCGTTCGTCTACCACATGGCACAATAGTACTAACGTGTGCTTGTTTTGTCATTTCTTTTGATCTCTTGGACATCAATCTTTGGTTTAAAAATGTTGCCTCAATAAAAAAATTATAAAATAATAATAACATGATAATAATGAGGACTAGTAGTATTAATCTTAGTTAATACTAGTTAATTGATATTAGTTAATTAGTAGCATTATAAAACCGAGAGAAAACTCATCCACGCTTCTTTGTCTTGTTCAACTGCCTCTCCTGTTGTTTTTTAGTCCTTATTTTGCCATTCTCTCTGTCTGTCTCTTTCTCTCTCTCTCTCTCTCTCTCTCTCTCTCTCTCTCTCTCTCTCTCTCTCTCTCTCTCTCTCTCTCTCTCTCTCCTCTGTCTAACTGTGAGCATGTCTGACAGGTACCGGTGTAGACCTGGAGAAGGTGTTCTCCTGCAAGTATGTACTTGTGCCAGTGTTGTTGTCTAGCTAAGGGCTTGCCATAATTAGGACAACGTTCACTCTCCCACTGCTACCCACAAGGGTCGCAGTTCAGGAGAAAGGCTCAGAGGCAGGGCTATCTCCGCAGGAACAACAAAGAGACGCATGAGAATGGAAGGAGCACGCTGGTGTGAGACAGTAAGGACGTATGCCAGCCTGTGATTCTGCACTGCCCTGCGTCTGTGTGTCTTTTGCCGGATCTAGTTAGAGAGGGACCACAGCTCAGGCCTTTTGGACAATGTACTATGTGAAAAAGAAGGTAAAGGCCGTTGCGCATCTGATTACTGGATCTGACTAGTGGTAATGAAACATTTCCCATCATGTTTTGTGATGTCATCACCAGGATATTCCATATCTAATAGTCTCAAGATTTTCGAATGTATTGGGGGGAATTGTTTAAGGGCTACATGAATTTTTATAGTTAATGGTGCAGACTGTATGCTGCTTGACACATCATGCTTAAAAAACATGCTTGTGATGTGATGATGCAGTACCTGCAAAGAGTTTACTGATGTATGATTATACTGAAGGATTCATGTTTTTACTTACAGTCGCCAACAGACTGGGCAAAACACAATTAATGGAACAGTTCCAAAAGATCTTAGATACTCTCAAATTGGTAATTTATTAGGGTTGGGTCTATTGAGTGTGTCAGTGTGTGCGTATTGATGATAGAGGACTATGGAAGGCAATTAGACATCTGACAGATTATGGTTGTGTTTTACAACCCCCGTGCCTGCAGGGGCCATGGCTGCCACAACTTTAAATCTCAGCGTAACCGGAGCTCAGTGGACGTCTTCCAAACTCCTCGCCCCCCCCGACTCCTCTTACCTGTTGGTGTTTCACCTCCCTCTTTCGTTTACCTGTGGCTTCACTTCTCTCCCTCCTTCTTTTTACCTGCCATTTACCTGTCTCTCCCTCCTTCTTCTTCTTCTCTCTCTCTCCCTCTCTCCCTCTCTCTCTGTTTGTTCAGTCTCAGTATAGCTTGCTGAGCAGCAGCATGGAGCAGGGATTGGGGAACCGCGCCGCGTCCACCAGCCCGTACAGCTCTGAGACTGCCTCCAACATTCCCACGCCGTCGCCTTACTCACAGCCCAACTCTACGTTTGAGGCCATGTCCCCAGCCCCAGCCATCCCATCCAACACAGACTACCCCGGGCCACACAACTTCGAGGTGACTTTCCAGCAGTCCAGCACGGCCAAGTCAGCCACTTGGACGGTGAGTGGAGCTCATTAGAGTTTTTGGTTGGGCGGGGGGTAGTCAAGGGAGTGAAGGTTGCTGTTGTATCACGTGAGAGAGAAAGTCTCACAGTTTGGGCTCTAAGTCCCATGCTGTCTCTTACACACTAATGTGAACTCACTTTTTCGTAACCAGCGAGGTTACGAGTTCGCCTCACATTATTCCCTTTTCGCTCACTCACATGTGTCTCACAACTCTCTTTAGAACCATGTAGACTGTTTTTAATAGTTCCTAGACAGATAGTGCTTCAAGAATCTAGAGATGATCGGAGAGTAACTCTCCATACTGAGAAACATTTGAATCTGTAGAGTGTTTTTTTTTTATTTTATTAAACTCAATTGAAAGGTGCTCAAGGCTATGTACTCTCTTGATATGCAAATACATTTCTTGGATGATGTCGTAGAAATAACAGCTTTGGAAGGATTGAAGGACTTGGACATATATCAAAGAATACAATTCTATCCAAAAGTTTGAATACCTTGGTTATCCCTTTTATTTGTTTTCTAAATGAAAGAACGTCAACATCACCCTTTTACGGATCACACTTCATTTTTGTAATGTACTTTGTTAACATATTTGAATAAAATAACCTTTGGAACCTACATAGGTTTGGACACACTTACAGGCAGTTCTTCACTAAGAACCCCATTTTGCTGAAACCATGGTCTTGCAACTGTGTTGTAGCCACTTCTTTTTTATTAAAGTTTTTCTTCCCATTCAGAAAATACGATTTTCTTACACATACACATATTTCATTCACATACATTTGATAATACTTGAGCCTGGGTATGATGAAACCCATTTTAAATCTCTCATTTCTGCATTTTGTGTATTTTGATGTAAGTTTTGAATCATTGTACTGTTGTAATATTCAGCCCCTTTTTCTTTATGTGTTTCCTCACTGTCTGTGAGACACTAGCTTCCATGATTGGGCAAAGTTGAACAGAATTATGTATTACCTCTATTTCCTCTATTCCATTTCTTGTGCCCCTTTTTGCCATTCAACCTTATAATAGATCCTCTTCCATGATTGTAGCCTAGTGCTCAGTTTCTGTTTCATTAAAACTACAGCAGTTGATTATAAAATGCATCTGTAAGAGGTAAGTTTTGTGTTGAATACTTCACACACTGACGCTTATGATGATATCACAGATAAGGTGACCCTCTGATGATCCATATGTATAGATTATATTTGTGCAGCACAGTACAGTAGACTAGTCTATTCCTTTTCCCATCACGGCGGAATCCTCCTATTGGCCCGTGGCCATGATGTGGGGGTTTTGTTTTGCATGTCTAAATAGTCTATTACCTTTTCTGCAGTCTTCTAGTCTTAAACAGTTCAGCAATTATGTTTAACTTCCTTTTCTTAATGTCATTTAGGATGGTGAAAAATACAAGGCAGGAAATTTGTATATTTTATAGTCTTCTCTTGCTTTGTAAGAGAACGTTTGACTTCAGATCCTCAGTCAGCTGTACACAAGACCCCAAGGCTGTTGAACGGGAGTCCAATACCCTTGGGCTGTTTGAACTGACATATAATTTATTATGCCTTGGAATTATCTACAGCCAATGCAGTTAAACTTCTAACAAATCAAATAAGACCCTATGGAAAATAACCCAAAAAAAAGAAGAAGAAGAAAGAATCAGTTTGACTGAATCAGTCCCCAAATTTTGTACGTACCATATTTTATTTATTTGTTTATTTATTTATTTATTTTAATATTGAATTAGACAAACAAATGTTAATCATTCATTAACGTCACATTCATGTTTGGTCTAGAAATTAACTACTTTTTAAAAATTCTTAAATCACATTTTAATCAGGGCTGCTCATAGTTTTGACCGTTCTTATAGTTTTGACAGTGGGGTGCAGTTTTGCATTCGCTTTCATATTGGTCAGAATTGTCCTTTCCAATTTCATTGTCAGTATATTTTTTTCTTTCAAGATTTAACACAGGACATCTCTCTAAAATAAATCCGAATTCCATTTCAAAGGACCTTAAACCAACAAGTCTGAAAGCGGATTCTTCTGTGTTTAGCCCAGCATCACTACAAAAAGATTCCAGCGCTCGTCTTGCAGTTGACCCTGCACAACAGAAGCTGGGGGCCGCCACTTTCGGCACGGCTTTTAAGTTGTTTGTCAGATGAACTCAACCATGAGTCCACTCTTTCTCTGTGCGAGTTGGGTTGTAAGGTGATAGCAGCATCGCTGAGGTGAGCAATGCATCCATCGTTCATCCTGTTGCCACTCTAGACTGTTGCCTCTGGCGCATAACGTTCCGCTTCATTAGCAGAGGCTGCACATGTGTGAAAACGTTCTGCTGCTCACAAATGTTTCCGTGGTTAAGGATTTACAATCTCACACTTATCAACAGCCACAGGTGAATGATACAGAGGTGAATGGGAGGCGTGTCTCTTAACCTGAGGGCCTGCACATTTGCCTCTTGAATAGGCAGTGGTCCTTCATACTAAGTTTAGTCAATCATAATTTGGTTGATAAGTACGCTTTACAGAGTATCAACAAAACAAGAATACAAATGATAAAGTAATGCGCTACACAACATCAGGACTAGACAGAGAAAACTGAAAACAAAGTATCTCTGAGGCTATTGAGGAATACATCAACACCAAAGGATCTAGCTCGCATAGAGGATAGTCCCTATTTGGGTTACCTGGCACAGGTTTAGTCTGCCTTGTTTATGCATGTGGATTTTCTACATTTTATAAATGTTTCTGCATCGATCTGGGCAGATGTGTGTGTAACAAACACACGTCTTGGTTTACAATTACCAATCTGATGCATCAATAGGTGTGCAATCAGTTGGGAATTGAGATGGGAAGTGTTTTGTGCTTTGTTGTGCGCAGATTATAAAAACGTGGCAATTAATTTGGCCGTTATGTCAAGAAGATGAAGACCCAACAAAGAGAATGTTGTAACACATCCCAATGTCATTTTCTCATTGTCTGTACTTTAGAAAAGTCAGTGGAAAACTGGGTCACACTAGAATATTATTGAACTTTAGTGGTGCACTGCAACATCAGTGTGAAGCGGCTCCAATCTATCTAGAGGCAAATAATAGCATCACCAGCATCACTCATCACTTGAATGTACCCCAAAGTTTTCCTGAATTACTGAGCTCCATAAATAATGTTGTAGTAACTTTTCCTTTTTATATTGCTCTTGCCTTCTCAGCGTATCAATATCACTCCTGTGGGATGACAGTTGGTTTAAAGACTGCTGTGTTTTCCCAACTGGAGGAAATCAAAATGAACTTTCAGTCACATTTACACACAGTATCTTGACTGACTACTATTCATTGAATCAGTACATCTAGTAGGTACTGCAGCCCTCTTGACTAGACAGGCCTTGAATGTCAGTTACACCCAACAGAAGTGTCTGTTGACGTTGAAATGTAAAAGTGCATTGGATTCTCTGATGTGGTTTATGGTATGTCTCTCATTCTGAAGGAAGCATGTTTCATGCAAACAAATTAAGTGCCTGCTTATCTCATGGCATCTATCTATAGACAGGCATGACTGAGCAGTTTGCTATACACACACACACACACACACACACACACACACACACACACACACACGGTTGTGTAGAAAATACACCTTTCATGTTTAAGATGGCCCTGCATACCTGATTTAACTGAAGTGTGTCTAAGGCTGCTGTGCTTGGTTTTGTTAGCTGCAGGCAGTACTTAAAGAGAGAACAATGTTAAGTGTCTTGCTGTGGAAAGATGAACTATTATTACTTTGTTGTTTTACAAGGCTTGGAAGGAAGATAAGTGAGCAACAAAAAAAAACGAGCACCAGAGTTAAGGTACTCATCATTAATTGTTCATTCTTTTTTAACAAAAAAACATTAGTAAATATAAAGTGCATTATTTGATGGACAGTATGTTGGTCCTGTTATTGCAATTACAGAATGTGTGAATGGTTCAACATTTTTTGCACCAATGCAGGTTTGCAAAGGTCAACTCTATTAACATTTACCATTAATTTATTAATTCTTCGCTCAAATTTCCTCAGTGTTTTCAGAGTGATAGAAAAACAGTGGAGGGTTGTTTTCAAACATGCAATGGTGTAGAAGTTGCATCTATAGCCTATCAATGAGGCCACAAATATGCAGGTTTCTGTGAAAAGGAATGAATTAGTACTATTTTAGCAGTCCTGTCGATGCATTATGTTGCTGCAATAATAAAACATTGTATCTCCTAATGATAACTTTACAACAGTGCTTTAAAAATATCTGTGATGTTGAAAATTCATTTTTCAAAATGTATGTATTATTCATTACACATAATATCACTATAGGCAATGGGCATTTTTAGATGATATAGATATAGTAAAAGAGGAACTGACATGTTAAAAAGGAACCAAAAATGGCTCTATATAGAACCAAAAAATAGTTTCTTTGACTTTGCAGCAAAGGCAAATTCCTTGAGCGATGCAAAAACAATTTTTGCATTCAAAAGGTTCTTGGATAGTTCAGGGTTACATAGAGAACCACTGTCTTACAAAAGACCTGGAGTTTACAACAAAGGCTGGGCTTCATTTTTTACCTCAGACTCAAAGCTCTGTTTGCTCACGACCTGAGACTGCGGCTGTTGTGTTGCCAGCAGTAAAGTAACAACACTTTACATAATGGCTGTGCTTTAGATCTGCCACTGTGCAAATGTGCTTTAAAGATGCGCACCCTAAATCCCAGCCCACAGATTGTAAAGTCTCTGCACCGTCCATCACTTTTTGTCCTGCACTGAGGCCTATTCTGTATTTGCTCAGTGACATATAGGTAAGCGGTCCTTATACGATTCCTTTAAAACAGGGCGGACTTGGCTTTTAAGAACCTTCACTTTAGCTTCGAAAAGAAAAGAGATCAAAATTACCAGGGATTACTGCCAAGCTGTGTGGAATGCAAAGTGTCGAATCTCTAATTCAGGGAAGTCCCAGGTTTGAGACGAAGGTTTACAGGTTGTTGTTATGTGGGATTACTATAGGAGAAGTGAGTGACTCACTGTAAGGCAGGCCGGGGGGTTAGATTGCGGCACCACTGCGTTTGTGTAGCCACCGGCAGCAGGAGGAGACACGTAGGGGCACACTGACTGTGATCTGTTCCACCATGTGCTGTGCACTGCTACTTAAGATGCTGCCATCCCGCACATATGAACTATTTGCAGGCCTAGCCTAGGGGTTCTATGATTTTGGAGGTTTTGTTTAGATTTTCCAGATCTCCTTCTTTCTAAACTCCTTCTTATTTCCTGACTATTTCCAAAAGTTTGTACCACACAAACATTCAGATGCACTGTCCATACATTTGCATGAAAACCCAACTGACCTCTACTTCACCATTCAGGTACGGTGTTGAAACTTCCCCTCATGTGTAAGCCTCTTTGGTTCTTTTGTATGAACACCTCTGTCCCTTAAAGACTCTAATGATGTGGCTGCCAAAAAACAAGCAATAGTTAGCCTTTTCCTAATCTCCAAATATCTCAAATATTTTTTCCTAGAATCTGATCGGATTCTGTTTATCGGCTCCAACATGCCGTGATATCAGGGGCTGAATCATAAACACAAATTATGTATCACGGTAAGTGATGAGGATGAGGCAGCTTAAATAAGAGCTTTGCTTCCAGCAGACATTCCAGGAGCTCAGAAGCACAAGGTGTCATACGGGATGAAAATGAGTTCTAACACCCCAGCTTTTCCAGTAAAGACCCCAACACTTTTTTGGGGGATTATTATTGTTGGCGTGTATGCAGGGCAAGTCTAAGCACGCCTCAGGCTTTGGCGTGTTCTAAGCCGCCGTTCCCAGCTATTACCCTCCTAGTCAGTCAGCGGGTCCAAACACGCCCCACGCCCAGCGCATCCTTCCGCCCCAACAGCACATACACACCTCCTCATAAAGGTTTCACATATAGAGTGTATAGTTAGGTGTCTTCTGTGTAGCTCTGTTTGTCCTACATGGGGGAGAAGGTAGTTCTTTCTTTTACCCTGTCCTTTTATCTGTTTATTTTAGCATTTATGAATCAACTTTGGGTATTAGCCATTTGCCAGTCCTTGAATGGGCCATTTCTTATGTTTTATCTCTTTGTGACACATATGTGGTTTTACACACAAAAATAACTAATTATTTTGTACATAAGCATTTTAACCTTTAGAATGAAGTCTGTTTTTGTTACTGTACCTTTAAGACTAATATATATTTAAACAAGGCCTGTTTTGACTGGCTGTCTTGAACTTTGCCTCAGAACAAACCAAAACACTAGTGAAACTGCTGAAGGCTTGATTGACAGCTGGGTGAACATCACAAAATCAGTAAATTCAAAATGAATAATTTCAGTTACATGGATGTAGTGTATGGACTGAGACGAGAACAGTACTTTTAACATTACTGAGGTTTTTTAAAAATGTTTTTAAATTAAACATGTTGTTTTCCATGATATGGGTCCATTAAAGCAATGAAACCTCAATATGTGAAATACAGCTACTGTAAGAAAATATTTTTAACATGCACATACAAAAACACACACAGCGTATGAAGATCACCAGTTCATTAATCACTCTAAGATTCTTCTCTCACACACATTTTCTTCTCTGATGCTGTAAAGTTTAAGCCTTCTTACATGGGCTGCTGGTAATCATCAAGACAATCGCAGTCTGTTGCATATTTTAGACGTTCAATATTCAAACTTTTCAGTGGAATGCAACTGTTGTTCGTCCTAACTGTGAATGCATGTTTTAACACGCCTCCTATCCATGGGATCCAAAGCAATCAGCATCCTAAAAATATGGAAATCAGTTCAGCAGCACCTAGCCTTCAAGCTTTGCCAGTCTATGAAGGAGCAGCTTCAGATGGGTTGGGACTTGTAGACGCTCTCATCTTTGTGCAAGCAACTCAGAAAGGATGACAGACGAATCCGCGTGGCTTTACACACTGCAAATCGTGTGAAATAGATCCAATGACATGGTGAGAATCAACACTGAGGTCAGATTCTCAGTCAGATTTCTGTTCTGACTTTCACTCTCGGCCGACCCTTGGACAGTGCAACCAAACTGTCTATTAATCTGAATACACACACAGCTTGTAAATCTATACTGAAATTGGTTATGCAGTGTAGAGTTTGTACATGATACTGCTTCTGTGGCTGTAGGCAATGGCCTGATCTCTTCTTTTCCATCTACATACTTGAACAGCTTGTCATTCTGGTGAGAAAAAAGAAAACATACCCGTCAGTTTATTTGTTTTTTCTTTTAAATTGGGAGGTACGTCTAATTTTCTCACAGTGCTCTTTAGGTGCGAAAGCCTTCGTGAAACAAACGAGATGCTCAGCAGATCTAAAAACCAATGTGATTCTATCTATGTATCCATACAGTGAAACTACTGACCAATAATTTTTACTTTTGCAGTCATTTTTTGTAGAAAACATCTGATGTTTAAATCATCTTAGCTGACACAGTAAAAATTATAAAGGCAAAAAAAAAAGAATCTTTAGCACTCTTCAGCTGCTGGGCATAAATATTCCAGTTGCTCCAAAAATATACCACTGCACATACAGTTACATACAGCAATTCTGTAGATTGTGGGTAACTGAGTAGCATCATTGTTAAGAATATTTGGGCGGTTGCAACACTAGGGACAAAATGTCAATTAATTTTTTCCTCTCAATAAGGTTTACTGGCCTTTTTCTATTTTTCAGAATTCTAAAAGGTGTTACCTCAGTGAACTGATCACTGTCTTGCTTTCTAATAACATCTGCAAGTGTTATAGGCTTATCGGAATCATCACCTTCAGCCATCAGGGCGAACATGAGTGTGTGGAGCTCCAGGCAGCCTCGGCAAGCTCGCTGGCTTTGAGGGTGACGTGCCACAACACGCCTATTGGCCTGGCACACACACCATTATCGCCCAGGCTCAAGAGCCTGCCCCAACCTGCACTGGTCCAACGCTTTCTCCTTCATACTCCTCATTTTCTGGGATGCACATCCATTTTCTCCCATTCATCCTTACTTGCTTACATTTCCACTTATTTCCTTTTGCTGTCTTCTTCAGGTATTTCTGTTCATAATTTGGATTGATCACTTCAAAAGCTCTTCATTGGTTTTTCCATATTTGCATCCCTTCGTCGCACCGCCCCCTTTCCTTTACCACAGTAAAGTGGGTACTGCAGCACTAAAGGAGAGATCATCATTCCGCTATCAAACGGACAAGTAGGTTTATCACTCCCTGCCTCTGTTAATGCACCAGGACTGTATATTCGCAGAGACAGATTAATACCAACTCAGACAATTGTGAATGATGTGAATAAAGGAGGGTGTGTCACAGCTGGGCGTGTTGAGACACTTCTCACTGCTCACAGCTGCACAGAATGATTTATGCTTGTGCGTATGTGTGTGTACGTGTATTTGTGTGTGTGTGTTCTGTCTTCCCATGATTAACTCTCTAGTAGCCTCAATGACCAGGCAATACTTGTATTTGTGTGTCATGCGTCTAAATAGGAATGGTTTATCCAGAGAAAGGGGCTTTCTGAACCCAAATCGTCTTTTAAAATGACATTGAGTATGTTGTGTAATTGTGGCACAGTATTGCACAGAATTCCCTCAGCCTCATCATCTTGACACAATTCAGACTTGGACGTTCTCACACTTCAATAATCACTATGCATCTTGCAAATGTGTCACACAACATTTAAGAGCCCCTCCTTATCCTTTTATATAGAGATGTGATATTTAGCTTCCTAGTGGTTAACCCCAGGACTCAAACACAAGTGTATGGGGCTTCTATCAGTCTCTTATGCGAAGTTTTAGAGGGGGTATGTATGGGGAGTGTTGATGATGTCACTGAAAATGAGTATTAAATGAGCAGCAGTGACCTCACTGGCGACATGTTGGAGAGACGCACTGCCTTCAGGCCAGGAGAATTGCATGTTTCATGAGAACTGCATGCAATCGAATGTTTAGGAGCCCTTCATGCTCAAGAAGGAAGAGGTTGAATTGAACTACATTAAAATAAGATTAGAGTATCAATATTGATTTGCCCTTGGATATCCCTACTAGGTCCTTAAAACAATGTTGGGTTTATATAAAGTTCTGGGAGAAATCAGCTTCTGTATGTGTGACAACCATTCCATGCCAGTGTCTGTTCAATTCCTACACAAACTTATTCTGCTGTAACTGTCAACCTGAATCACATCTTATTTAATGAGGGAAAGTATAAAACACTGCTGTAATCAACACTCTCCATTTTGTTTAAGAGTGAACAAGAAATGTGTTTTCTTTGAATTATTCAGGTTCTCTTAACACTGCAGAATTTCACTTATTTTGATGATTTCCTTTAATATTACGCTTTACAGCTAAAATAACTATATTTTTGATTCTCAATGTCTGTTCTTATAATGTCTGTTCCTATAACTGTCAAGAACTGTACTAAGACAGATCCAAACTACAGAGAGAATGGAGTAGATGTAGGTTCCATATTTAGTGAAGTGTGTGTTTAAGTTACAATATTTTTACTTAGAAATGAGGAGAAATCAGTTCTAAAAAAAAAAAAATAAGGCAAACCTGAAACTGAACATTTTGAAGCTGTCTCTTATTTTTTCGTGGAGCTGCATTTATACAGAGAAATTATTTCACGATTTGGCAGTACAACATGACTTTTTGTGCTGTATGGACTACATACGAAGCATTTCCAAATAGCACAATGAACTTAAAATTTTTTGGAAAGACTGTTGCAACCACGACAGTGTTCCATTCACCATTCGTGTTTTTTCAAGTTCCATGTGCTGACGCACCTAGCATTACAGAATCTGAATCATATTAATTCAAGTCCACACAAAGTATATTTGTTCCCTTAAGGTTTGATTTTGCTTTCCCCCGGTGAATATTTCAGATGTCTTTATAGTGTTAGACAAGCTCCGACATGCTGTGTGTCTGTGAGTGTATGATGAATTTGTTTCTCTTCTGCCAAAGACCAAAAAAAGAAGTCATGCAGCCCCTGACTCCCAATCCTGGAACTGGTCTACACTAAGCTTCTTTTCAGGAGTACTGTTTGTTGTGTGAGATTGTGCTGATGGGTGTAGCTATGAGGGCTGAGCGCAACAAATAAGTAATATCAGGGTAAGCTTTTCTGTGAAATCACTGCCTAATATACCCGGAGGTTGTGGATTTGAGTCCCAACTCAACTGAATTTCCAAGAGAGGACAACAGGAGTATTAGAAGCAGTATTAGAAAACCTAATTAGCAGTTCATAATTAAATACTGGATGTAAATCATTATACTTCCAATTGTGATGCAATTTTAGTGCGCTGCTACATATTTGCTCTTGCAATTGGTGTGTTCCAGGGAAAATGAATATCATTATACATATTGGGTGTTGTGAAAATTATCCAAGTGACATGTTTTCAGGGGTGCGTGAATATTGATTGATGCTGATATTGTTCATGTACATTTCGACCGATGGTGATACAGACGCGATACATAAACATGAAAAAACTGTAGATTTTAAACTTATCCTTCCTGAATTAGCATTATAAAAATACAAAAACAAATGTAATTGTAGAAAGGAAAGACAAATATAATTCAGATATTATAGTGCTCTACTCTTCTGGAGTTTAATAAATACTTCATCATAAAAAATAGGTTCGAAAAATCAGCCCCAAATCGAAAAACCGTATCTGTCCAATCCCAATATATATTTTTTAAGCAAATATCTACCAAAACCAATATAATCCAGACTTTATAGTGCATCCTTATATTACTTACCCCAAGTATATATAGCTATTTTCCACAGAATACTGCTGCATACATATTTTTTTTCTATTCACTTAATGAAATATCAATCATTTCATTAAAGATCAAGTCCTGTGTTTGTTTTGCAGTATTCTCCATTGCTGAAGAAGCTGTACTGTCAGATTGCTAAGACCTGCCCGATTCAGATGAAGCTGGCCTCCTCCCCTCCACATGGCAGCGTGGTACGAGCCATGCCCATCTACAAGAAGGCCGAACACGTGACTGAAGTTGTCAAGCGCTGCCCCAACCATGAGCTTGGACGTGAATTCAATGAAAGTAAATACAGAAGCATTTAATTTATATCCTTACATCCCCTCCTTCATAATAAACACAGTTAACTACATAACAAAACTAAAAAACATGTAAATCCTTGACCAGAATTGGCCGCTACAACCTTGAAGATGTGGACGCTTCAGATTAGCTAAGAGCAAAGTGGACTTTGACCTCTATTTCTTCATCCTTTCCTTCCTGCAACTCTGAATACCTTCCCCTCTTTCTCTCCATCCAGGTCAGTCGGCTCCGGCCAGCCATTTGATAAGAGTGGAGGGGAATAATTTGAGTCAGTATGTGGACGACCCCGTCACGGGCCGACAGAGCGTCCTTGTACCATATGAGTCCCCACAGGTTGGTGTAAACTGCCTTACACACACACAAATACAAACACACATTCTGTGTAATTTGATGGTTTGCAAAGTCCTTTACAGTGCAAACCTAAGGATACACACATAAAGTGAAGTTTGTTGTCACGTATAGTCATGTGTGAACACATAACAGCATGTGAAATCATTTCTTTTTTACTTAACTCCTTCACCAAGGGAAGCAGGGGCCAGCCAGCAATGGGGCACCCAGGGAGTGGAGTGTGGGGATGGTAATTTGGTCAAGGGTTCTAGGGCAGTCCTGGGATTCGAGCTCACAACCTTCTCCTTAATGACTAGGCCACCAGCAGCATCTAGACACAGAGAGCAAAAACCATCAAAGCAGATTAGATTTGAATGCTATTTGAATACACTGAACACCACATAAAAGGAATGGCCTTAAAATTCATGCATATTTTCTCTTGATAGTCTTTAGCTTCTTGTTATGTGTTTGTAACACGTGAGTGTAGAGACTGTCTGCTAAAGACTCTATCCAAGTCAGACTGAAAGAATAAAAACGTGAGCTCAATCTCATTGTTTCACTCATTGCAACCCACTCTCAATGTCAGATGATGGACAGATGATGCAAACTCCAACTGGAAATGAGCTAAAAACACAAAAGAGCCAATCCCACAGAAACAGAAAGGTTTAAATAAGAAATAAAACATAGGAAATTATAGTCATTTCCATCATTTTGCTCACCCATTCATGTGTTATGTCTCAAACACAAATTTCCAACAGGCATTCAGGTAACATTTTAAATATTAGTATGCCGGAGTTTTACAGTGAATCCTTCAGTGAAAAAGACAGTGACAATTCTGTCAAACGTGAACACACCACACAGTGTGAACAGCATGAAATTCTTCCTCTGCATTTAACCCACACACCAAGGGAAGCAACGTTCATCCAGGAACACAAGGCCAAAGGAGAGCTGTGTGTGGGGAAGGTACCTTGCACAGGGAGCCTCTGAGGTGTATAGCAATCCTGGGAATCGAACCGTAGGTTGAACACCAAAACCACAAGACTATCAGTGGTTAAATGTTTCTCTAAAAACAGTATTGGCTGGTTAGCACATTTTTTTGTATCACTACACCTCTGTTCACAGAGAATCAGGGAAAGACTGCTGAGTCAGTCCGATACCTGGCCTCGGGCACAATAATGAACCAGTTGAATTAATTAGACCTGCAATAATTGAAAGAAACAATTCAAGGGAGCAAACGGTTCTGTAAAATGAATCAAACTTTCCTTTATTACTAAGAAGCCATGTCAATTTGTAAAAAAACAAAAGGAGACCTGATTCTCAGAGGATGTTCACGTAAATAAAATTAAACTTAATTAATCCCTGAAGGAAAAACTGAGTTCTGGTTGACATACAAGAAACCTAGTACACCAAGTACAACCGTACACAGCAGGCAAAATAAAAAACACTGTTTATTGGATAATTTCGACATTTAGATACTTTTACATGAGTTTGCGGACAAGCTCCGACTAGCACTAAACAAACCCACTGATTATAGTCTCAGTAAGCAGGTGCACTTCAGGTCAGTCCCGAGATCCCCTTAACACCTGGTGAGGACTGTAGGTGTGGGCTGTAGGTTTATGTATTGCTGTCACCTAGAGGCAAGAATAAGAACTCGCTTTTAAACCCAAATCGGTTAATAGAATGACCTGCTTAAAAATGTGATTTATGTGGAGTTGGGGATTAAGTACAGTATTAATGCAGTTAATATAGTTTTTCTCTTTCTCTTTCTCTCTCTCTCTCTCTCTCTCTCTCTCTCTCTCTCTCTTTCTCTCTCTCTCTCTCTCTCTCTCT
>JBBMFX010000016.1:2714594-2725912 GCA_037832545.1 Rhabdalestes septentrionalis | reverse complement strand
CACACACACACACACACACACACACACACACACACACACACACACACACACACACACACACACACACACACACCACCTACTGTGTCACCATGCTTTCCAGTTAAAAAGAAAAATGACTAAACTGGCCTGGCCAAATGCACAAGTTATAGGCAAACATAATCATGCATTAACAATAAATAAACAAATGTATAACATTAACATGAACTGAAACTGACTGTGAAATTATGTAAATTAAATATAAGTCCAATAAATATAAGTGTCAGGAGGATAGGAATAAACACTCAAATCAACTATAGTAGTTCAAAAACACACTTTCCCTGCATTGAATTAATACTACTTTATATTTTTTTATTTTTCAGAAAATTTTTACAAACAACACCAAATCTTTAAAAACATGCTGGACACTAAATTCAGTCCTGATGGACTGGACTGATTAACTGTGATTCACACTGGGGTGACGAACTGAGACTGAAATTGAAAGTGACTCATGAATAATTGAACCAAACATATATTTACATATATTTAACAGAATCTGTTTCATAGTTAACATGTGAACATGTCAACAGCTGGACATTGTTTTCAGGATAAAGTATTCACTCTTGGCCTGTCAATGCATAATTGGATGGATGGATGGATGGATGGATAGACAGAAGTTTTCTAACAAAATATAATGTTCATTTGTTGCTGAAAAGAATCA
Source organism: Rhabdalestes septentrionalis (assembly GCA_037832545.1). NCBI lineage: Eukaryota > Metazoa > Chordata > Actinopteri > Characiformes > Alestidae > Rhabdalestes > Rhabdalestes septentrionalis. The sequence goes on along the minus strand of JBBMFX010000016.1, from coordinate 2,725,215 downwards.
TTGCTATGAATGTAGCCATGCTCATCATGTTTTGGCAGATATTAGAAATAGTTTTCATATTTCTTTTTCTCCACAATGGCTTATATAAAAATCAATATGGATTTTTTTTTCACCAGCTATTTACTTTTAATGCCAAGGCTTTCAATGTATCATTTGGTGCCCGCTGTTGAAATGACCAACAATTGTGCTGTATTCATATGTTTGCTGTATTCAAATGTTTGCCAATACGTCAGAGGGTGGTACACTACATTGACAAATTATTGGACAGCATGCCATGTCCAAAAGCATTTTGGGCAACACCATGCTTCCAAATTTGTGGACACAGTTTGGGAAATAACCTTTTCAATTCCAGCACGACTGTGTCCCAGTGTACAAAGCAAACCCCATAAAGAAATGGTTGGATGGAAGAACTTGACTGGCCCACACAGAGCCCTGACCTCAACCCCGTCCAATAAGTTTGGGATGAACTGGTACAGCAATGTAAGGCCTTGCAGCTGTTATAGCTGTAAAAAAAAAAAAGAGGGGGTTAGGTCCATATATAAGTCTATGTATGAATGCGATATCCCTGTTAGGGTAATGGGCGTCCCAATACTTTTGTCCATATTATGTTTGTTTCAGGGGTTGGTATCAGACAGTGTGTCCGATGGTCTCTGGGCTCCATTGCTCTGGTCTACGTTGAGGAAGCTCTGACGTGTTCTGAGCGGAGCGGCAGGACAGAGAGACGCAGCGGCTCGCCGGGTAAGATAAGGTATTCCTACCGTCGCGACTCTCTTATAGAACGAGGGTAAATCTACTTAGGAGCCCTGCGTGTTATATACGGAATGGGGTGTTTTAATGGGACGGTCTCCCTCTAAGCGAAGAACGTTCCTTATTATTCTGTCTATTCTCGAACATTTCTCATATCCATTCCAATCGGAAGTGAGTTGTCCAGTTTTTTCTAAGCTCTCTGGTGTTTGTAGTTCTTCTCTCCCATCTCTTCGCGCACACAATCCTTTAAAGAACTACAGTCGACGTGTTTCGGTTTGAGGCAATCAAGCCTCTCTGTGATTTGGGGTACACTAGGAATTGTAGTTCAGAATGTAGTGGTAGAGAATACACAAGTATTACCAGTTAACTTCATTTCCCAGCGTGCACTATTCAGTCCTACAAAGCAAAAAAACGTACCTTGGATGGAGCTGTGTGGCTAAGTAGCTAAGGAATATTAGCGAGCTCGTTTACATAGATAAGCTGCTGGTATATAATAGCTCGTGTTTTGTTTTAAAATAGGAACGTAGTAGGATTGTGTTCTTCTTGTCTTGTAGATAAAACAACTCGGATGGACAGTATTTTGACCGTAATGTATCCATCAGCGTAGCTTAGCTTAGATCAGCTCACTTGCTAATACCATAAAATACATATAGGAACGTCCTGGGCTTAGCTGCACAGCAAACCTTGAATTGTAACTCGATCATTTTAACATATACTCACTGACACGTGGGTTATAACCTAAGGACTTGTCTTGAATTAGCAAAGAACTATTCAGTGGTTTGCTCCTTTTTACCCTTTTTTTTTAACCTTAAACATTAACCAACCCAGGTTAGCTTCTCTAGCTAGAGTTACAGATGACCAAAATCAGCTTCAGCAAGCGATAAACTAAATGACTGCTTGTTGAGGGAGTGAGCAGCTATCCTAGGTCGTGAATTGGGACTCCATTCATTTTTCCACTGCTCATTGTATGTAGGTGAGTACATATTGTATGAAATGCCCCTACATGGAGCTGGTGGCCTAGTCGTTAGGGAGTTGCCCCTACGATCAAAAGGTCGTGGGTTCGAATCCCATGACTGCTGGTGGCACACTTGTTGGTTTTTTTTTTTAACAAGGTACTGTCCCCACACGCAGCTCCCTGGGCACTGTGTTCCTGGCTGCCCACTGCTTCACTTGATGAATGGGTTAAATCCAGAGACAATGTCTGCAGTACTGTGTTCATGTATGACAAATGGCCACTTAACACATCTTTACTTTTTCTTAGTTGGCAAGGCCATAAAACTGTTTGGTGTTACTGGTACTGGAAGTCCGTGCCTCGTTGTTTCAATCGTGTAGGAGGATTTGAAGATTTAGAATTAATAACTCCTCAGTTTTGAAATGTTGTTCAACAAATTTTATTTGGATGTTTTGGTTGGAATTACACACCAATGGTCCTTAAAATCCGTGGAAAGACCTTTAGTTTCTGTCATGGCATAAAAATGTTTTGTTCGTCTTACAGCTTTTGCATGTATCTCTGTGTTCACTAATTGACAAAGTAAAGGTGTTCATTCACTTTGCAGCTCTACAAGTCACTCATTAATTTGTCTGATGTGCTTATCTTCAGACAGTATGTCAGAAGGAGACAGTTCTGGTGAATCCATCCATGGGAAACCATCAGTCATTGGAAGCTTCTTTACAAGAATTGGGCAGGTGAGGTCTCCATCCTGTACTGAAATAGAAAAATGTGGGTGTATATGGTCAACTTTATAGCTCTGATGTTTGTCATGAAGTCAAGTTGCCTTGATGGTAGATTGTGTGAAGTTCAGGGCAAATATTTGTGAAAATATTTGTGTTGAACCTAGTCATGGTATTTTTGTTTAACACATTTTCACAATACAAAAAAGAATCAAAGAAAAACTGAATTCAAATTAATGTTATGAGGTTTCACACATTGCACTCTGTCAAACAAGACTCAGGGTTCACACGGGTCAGGGAAATTCTGGAATATCAGGGAAAGTCGGGGAATTTGATCATTTTGGGTGCCAAGTCAGGGACTTATCAGGGAATTTAGTTAATAACTCCTAGTGCAGTATCCAAAACCTAATGTGTGTTTACTTTCCAGTGAGTGTTTTTGTTTTGCTCAAATCCTCTCCTGTTCTAAAATTGTGTAACATTCTAAAACACAATCTTTGCAAAGTCGGTGTCCTTACAAGCGCTAAGGTACGAAACATGCTAGGCAAGTGTAAATTTCAAGATATTTGGCCTGACAATGAAGAGTTTAAAGACTGCCTCACCCAAAGAGATGATGACAGAAGAGCAAAATGCAAAGTATGTAAATCAGCCATACTTCTCTCCAATATGGGCGAGTGCGCACTTACAAGTCATGTGACTGGGACAAACATGCTGCTAAGATGAAGGCGCTGAAAAGATCCACCTTTATACTTAGCAACTTTATAGCTTAGAGCTGTTTGTTCAGAATAGCCCATTTTACTGTGGTCATTTCTAGATAAATTATGCATGTAGAGGATGTCAGATGGAGTTGAGGTTTTGGTTTGGTCCATTCAACACATTCAACAAGCTGCCTATATTCCGCAAAAAATCGACGTAAATACAGTTTTGAAACTTATAACCCCTTTAATTTCTTTTCTTTATACGGGAGGTCATAGAAATTCTTTATATGGGTGGGAATCCTGAAGACAATTGTCTACTTAATTAATATTTAATTTTAGTTGATCTTTAAGCTCTGATAATATCCGCAGTATGCTTAGAATAGCTTATTGTGGCACATTGTTACGTTATTTATTTGTTAATGATAAATATATTCAATTGTCCAGCCTTACTGTAGGTTTCTTTTGAGTCACATTCCTTTGGTCAGTAGGCTGTCTCTTTGTGTCTGTTGTAGATTTACCAGTCATGGTTGGACAAATCTACTCCGTTTTCAGCAGTCCGATGGGCAGTCACTCTTATCCTTACAGCCATATACATGATCAGAGTGTATATACTACAGGTAAGAGGGACCTTGTAACTTATATGTACTTTGAATGTGTCATTACATATTAATTGTGTTGCCACTTCTTCACTTTACACTCTGGTGTATAGATGGAAATTATGCTGTAGTTCAGTGTTTACATTCAGTAGACGTTTTCAAGATAACCTGTAAATTCTTTTCAAACATGGAATAAACATTTCTGCTTCTTTTGTCTCCTCTTTTCAGGGGTGGTATATAGTCACATATGCTCTTGGAATCTACCATCTCAATTTGTTCATTGCTTTTCTCTCGCCAAAAGTGGACCCTTCACTGCTGGATGATCCAGGTTAGGCAGCTCAAGCTTGCTGTGCTTATTGGTAACCTGACCTGTTTACACAGTGGGGAGTAGTAAAACTCCAGTATTTAGCAATTGTGTTTATTTCTTTACTGCTATTCTCTGCAAAGCTAATGATCTTTGCAACACATAGGATGAGAACATTAACAGGGATAATGGTCAGGAAATGTTAGGAATACAAAGATTTAGATACAATTTCTCTGAATTGGCTCTTATATTTTAGAATGTGTTATTTTGGCAACATGATTTGTTTAAGTGCTCATTGTAAGTGTCTCTTGATCTTTTCATCATTAAGCACAGAACATGAATAGTGCAGGACAGAGTTTTTAGAAGCCTGTGTTAGTAAACCCTGGAGCTCTGTTGGAGTATTTGGTTCTGTATCCTATTTAGGACTTCAGGCACACTTTTAAACATTGCTCTGTAAAGCAGATTTACGAAGTTATCATTCAGAGGTAACTTAAATTTCCTTTTACTCTTATACTGATTTGCATCATTGGTGTGATTAGAATCAGTTGCTTGCTGCCAAAGTTGACTGTGTGTGCACTATATCTGGGTTCTAACAGTCATTGCTTGACAAAGAAAGGCAATATTTTGAAAAAGTGGCAGTAGTGAATCTGGCTAAAAAGGGTAGAGACACTTACTTACATTTGTGGTGTTGGAAGAGTTTGTAGATGTCATTTAAAATGTTTTTGTGTGTAAGAACTGCCATAAAGTTATTCTGGATAAAGTTAGAAGAAAATCTGGCCCCATCTGTAGAAAGCACTCCATTTATTTAATTTGTCTTCTTTTTTCCCCCTTGGATTATTTGGTCTCTTACACTAGATGAAGGTCCATCACTACCCACAAAGCAGAACGAGGAGTTCCGGCCATTCATTAGGAGGTTGCCAGAATTCAAATTCTGGTGAGTTCTTTGGGCTAAAAGATGATTTTCGGGGCTTTATACTGAATATTTTTGTTTATTAGTAAAAAATTGCTTATACAGTACGGTGCTAAAGTCATGTTAGCTGGTCACTAATATTAGAATTATACAAATAACTTTGTGTTGTTTTTATGGGAGCGTGTTATCTTACCTATTTCAAGAGCTCTTGTGGAAGCACAGTATTTATTGTAGTTGCTATCAGATACCTGGCTTTGCTCAGTCAATACTTCACTAGGTTAAATCAGGTGTGCCAATAAAGAAATTTCACAAATCTAAGCAATTACCTGTAGGCATCGAAGAGGAACCAAACCTGTTTAAACCAGTGCAAAAAAATCTTTTTGGAAAATCTTAATGGTTTTCCTGCGTCCTTGTTTGCATTTATGCTAATGTTCGCTTGTGTTTTTACTGACAGAAAGACACTGTTGGAATGAATACCTTAAAGAATTTGCATAGTGCCCGAAGACTTCTGCACCATACTGTATGCTTAGGATCTACACAGTGTGTATGTGCAGTTTTCAGGGCTGCTTTTTCAGACTCCTGCAACTGCCTGCATTTTCTTACATCAGCTTTTGTTTTTGACTGCAGTGTAAAATATATAATTATGTAAAAATCTGTTAACCTGGGCATGGTTCCAACATCAAACATTCATTAATTTTGGAGCAGTGCGAGTATATATTATTTTTGATCGGTTGATCAGGGGCAGAGTATTCATCATTTAAAAAACAGATTTTTTTTGTCAAGTCACCTATGTTATGTATTTGGGGGATGTAATCAAGGCACCTTCAAAATTTGTCAGTGTGTTACGGTTAAGGCAGCTGCAAAGCAGCACAATGTGGAGAAACAAATGCGTAGCAAAATACACTGCAGACTCATTAAGAGACACTAAAGCTCAGGTCAGTTATATATGTCACTGTTTGTTGTGGTTTAATAAAAAATAATCAGCCCATCAACATGGTTTTGTGTTCAACTGCACTTAACCAGGAATGACTTGATGAGGTACTGAATCAGAACATTGCAAGTACTAACCCATAGCGCAAGTAAAAAACAAAATTTAAACACAAACTTTCGAGGAAGGTGCAATGAATTAGTCTCATAATTTCTCCACTTCAGATGTGTTTAGATTCTTTTTTAACACATCCTATACAGGAGACAGACTTAAATATTATTTTATACTGGAAATTTTATCGATTGTGGTAGTCTTACAAGCCGGATCAGCAGAGGTTCCTCCTGTGCCATTCCCTAATGTAGAATATCACGAAAGTGAACAGTAAAAGGCACTGTCTGTCTGTGCTTTCCATTTTGTTTTACATTTGTACAAGCTAAATGTGAAACAGAGGGCACAGACTCATTTGCAGTAACAACAGCAACAAATTTCCTTTGTGTTTGGCTGCAGTCTATAAAGCAGATTGTGCTAGCATGATTTGCAGCTTTTGACGGCGATGTCTTAATTTTAAAAACTGTCGATTCAATCTCAGGATCTGTTATGATTTTAGAGAACAATGTAGCTATTTCTTTAGCTATATTTCTTTAACTGTTGGGTGCTTTGTTAAATATCACTTGAATTAACACATTTTCTTTCCAAAAGTATTAGCGTCAAGCTACTTTATCAGTTGTCTTCAGAGACTCCCAGATGGTCCACATTTTTGCTCCATCCCGATGCATTGGTTGGACCAAAACGTGGTTAGTCTGTGAGGTTCTGAGGATGAGTTGGGAGACCGCGCTGACATTTTGGTTCAGTCTAGGGCTGTGTTTGAGACACCTGCTCTAAATTTACCGTGTGGCTCAGTTGTAATACCATGGCTCTCCACAAGATGGCCTCATTAACCACAAAATAAATAGGTTGAGACGGAACCCACCGGCCTTTGTCTGCTATAACATGAAGTGTTTATTTGTAACATGAAGTGTTTAAATGTACGTTATTCTGGACATGTTTTTACTCATTGTGTCTTAGTGCGAAGTACACATAAACAACAAAATTGGTTTGCAGTTTGGGGATTTGCAATAGTTCCTTTAGTTGCATTGGGCACTCATCCAAGTTTGTCTGCCTGATATTACATTACCACCACTGATGGATAGCAATGGATAATGTTTACACATGCAAAATAATATATCACTTTTCTGTATTAAGCATTTACCACTTCTGTCACAATGCAAATTATGAGGTTGAGTTCTGTACAAAATGTATTGTCTGTATTTGTCTGAAATGTTTGTACTGTTTGTCATTTTCAGGCATTCTGCCACAAAAGGCATTGTCATTGCTATGATTTGCACATTCTTTGAAGCCTTCAATGTGCCAGTGTTCTGGCCCATCCTTGTAATGTACTTCATCATGCTTTTCTGCATCACCATGAAGCGTCAGATCAAGGTTTGTCATTTACTTTGTAATAAATCCTACATGACATTTAATTGTACTGTACACTTAGTAATCTCCAGACAAGTTTTAGACTGACCTTGGGGCTATTTTGAGACTTTATGCCAAGATGTTAACATATAGATAAGGCATTTATCTACAAAATGATTGAACCCAGCATTTTGTGACTATTTTTCAGAGAATTTCTGCAGAGTTTTTATTTAGACTTCATTTGATATTGTTTTGTCTCTGTGAGGCTCTACAGTCATAACAAGCAGTTTCCTCCAGGGTCAATAAAGTTTTCTGATTCTGATTAAACATGAATTTTGACTATTGTCTGAGAGATTAATCCTAAATGCCTCATGATCATTTGTGTTTCTTTCCACAGCATATGATCAAGTATAGGTACCTGCCCTTCACACATGGGAAGAGGACATACAGAGGCAAGGAAGACACAGGGAAAACTTTTGCTAGTTAAACCCCCCCCACCCCCCCTCCCGAAATTAAAGTTGTTAATGAAGAATGGTGCGTGCAGGGACTGAAATTGTCTTCTTTTATTTTATTTTATTTTATTTTTTGTTTGGTGGGGGAGAAACTAGGCTTATTGGAAAAGAGTTTTGATCCATGATGACAGTGTTGGGTGTAGTCTGAATGGGGTTTTTAATGACAGGATTCGTGCTGCCTTCAGTGACTTTGTCTTTACTAGATTCATGTGAGGTTTATGGATGATTGCAGTGCCTATTTTGCCTTCAGTACACAGGCTCGGTTTGAGAATTCAGAAAAACACATTCAGGCTCTGTTAGGATAATGCTCTCAAAATTTGTCTTTACAATAGTGTTTGCGTTCTTGCGTTCTTCCCCAAGTGTCCAGGAACTCATTGTTCATCCTCACCCTTCTTAGCTGATATCTCCTCTGTATGAGTATTTGTGTCTCAAGACTGTCATCAGTATCACCGTTATTAGTAGTTAATTGAAGTGCTTCATTGAGACAGAACAAGAAATGTTCCCAAATTGATAGTTGCTTTCAGCTTAATACTTAATCCAGAAATTTTGAGTTCTTCAACTGGATGACTTGTGCTTAGCATCCTTTGTTCCAGTGAATTGATCATTTATATCAAGCGCGACAGCTTCAGTATTCAGATGGATCTGTGCATAAGGAAGACACTAGTGAACAGCTAGCATTTGTAGCGCCAGCTGAGTAGTAATTTGCCATGTGTGAATATGAGTTTGCCTTCTTTTCCTAAGTGTGCCGTAGCCTTCTGTAGTTTTCATTTTTGTATATAGTTTGTCCCTAGTAACATCAGTCCTAGCATTCTAATTTATCCTAAAATAGTTCAACCTTCCCCTGATTTTGAGCACATTGTACATTTTGACGTTAACACAGAGGTTCATTCCAATGTTAGACTCAATAGATCTGGTTGTACATTTATAATGGTTTAATAATGATTGAATCATTCCAAACAAAACTTTTCTCTCTTTTTCTCTTTTCTTTTGCAGAGGAAACATAAGAACGTTGAATGCATGTATGCTTTAAAAATGTAAGAAATGGACGGAGAGGGTTGAGACTTTGTGGAATCTTTTTTTTATGTACTACTGGGTCCTAACAACTAATGTAGGTTTTTGGTATCCAGAGAGAGATTTTTTTTTTTAGTTAGGGTTTTTTTTTGTTTTGTTTTTGTTTGTTTTTCTTTTCTTTTCTTTTTTTGCAAACAGCACTGTAGGTGAGGATCAAAACATTTTTCCTATTAATGTGCATCATTTTACGGGGGTTTATATATATATGTATATTTTAAAAGGTATATTGAGATTATTTTGGATGTTTTTTTGTTTTGTTTTTTCTTTCGACAGTTGATTCCAGGTGTTAAATTCATCTATTGACATTAAATGCATAAATTGGATACTAGATCTGTAAATTTCTCATTGAAAGCATTGCATGTTTTTGGTTTAATTGTGCTGCTGTTAAAAGAAAAAAAAAAGATTTTAATAAATTACAGTGTAAATTTTTCACTCCAAATGCTATTAAAATACAGTGTCCCTTCACATACTGTACCAGGCCCTTTGTCTGAGTGTTGTACTCATATACTTTGTCATAAGCTAACCAAACCTGTGTGTAAAAACTTAACCTGTGAAAAACAAAACGAGCCATTGTAGGTGAGTTTATTCATGTTCAGTAAGCTACTCTTCAACAAACTCTTACAGACTAGCATCAGTAACCAGGTAAAAGAGAATTAATCTTCCATTTTGATTTTGGTTGAGTTGTGGGTAACACAATGACCACAAAGTTGCAAGTTCAAATCCCCACTTTCTACCATCGTCTTCATGAGCAAGACATTTACGGTAAGTTGCTGTGGTTAAGAGCATCAGCCAAATATAACCTTTATATGTAGAAGGTCAGCATCACTTTATGCCCCCTAATCTCCTTTAGCACTCCCAGTATTGGGGAAGCCACGCCAGTGTTCATTTTTGTCTCTGTGCTACATCAGGGTCAACAACCTGCAAGTAGTGTGACTGCAGGTTTTTATTCCTACCAATCAGAAACTCATAAGTACTAGTTCTGCATCCACAGATGCCCTTTGCAGATTTTTCTCTAGATTCATTCGTTTTGTTTTTCCATCCTTCCTTTTTCATAAGGCTTTACAAGTGATCTGATCTGAATTCGAGATAGAGTTGCCAAATTTGACAACCATCAAGGAAGGGCCAAGAGTTACAGCTGTGTTCCTGGCAAAAGCTCATTATTACAACATTTTCTACTCACTAGTGATGTTGCAATAACATCGGTACGGCATGTGGCACGCTCACCAGGGCTGTCACATCACTACTACAACTATACTATTATGTCAACTTGCCGTTTAATATTTTAACTTTCCTGGCAAATTTAAAAAATAAAAAAATTGCTGAGGCCCTAGTGTCCCTGTCCGTAATAGTCAGGTGTAAACCCTCCACAACGATCTTTCTCTGCATTTAACCCATTCACACAGTGAAACAGTGGGCTGTCACCAATGGGGGGCGCCAGGGAGCGGTGTAGGGACAGTACATTTTTTTATGACACCTCAGTGGTATGGCTACTGTCCTGGGATTTAGACCCACAGCATTCTGATCACAGGAGGAACTCCCTAACCACTAGGCCACCAACTAAACAAAATTAAGTCCAGTCTCTTGTTGCAGCTGAAAAAATGAAAATAGATCAATAAAAAAGATAAACATCATGTACCACATTTTGTAATTTAGCATAGAGTATTTTAATAATACTTGTATTGAAACTGACCACCAACCTACTCTTCTTAAACAAAATGACAGAAAATGAAGG
>JBBMFX010000016.1:2697259-2714494 GCA_037832545.1 Rhabdalestes septentrionalis | reverse complement strand
AAAAAAAAAAGAAAGGACCCCAAACCCCCCCCCCCCCCCCCCCCCCCCAAATTTTAATTTGCATTTTAAATTCAGCCTAATACATTATCCTAAAAGAAAATGCAAAGGTAAACCCATACTCTACAATTTACATTGACATCCTGCTGTGCTAAAATGTAAAATATTAATGAAAACTGTATGGAGTTGTACTGTAACACATTCAGCTTTTTCTTTGGTATCAGCAGGTAAATACAGTAATTAAGTTACAGTAATAAAAATACAGGGCTTTAAGTACAAAAAAATGAGAAACTCAGAACACTTAAGACGCTCCTGCAGCTTAACAGGACAGCAGCCAATCAGCAGCAAGGAGAAATAAATAACAATCTCGCACAAGGGCAAGGGGGCATGGGGGCATGGGACCTCCCAAAATCAATAGAAAAGAGGATGTCCGCAGTTTGTGTGCACGTGCAGGAGTTTCCGCGAACAATGATTAGTTCGGTTCGCAGAAAAAATCCACCTTCGAAAAAAACCTTTTTCTTCTTCTGAAAGGTAGACACGACTTAGAGTGATAGAGTGATAACTGATATGTAAGTCATATGAAAACTGTTGCTGATGAGCTGTGGTTTTATTAGTATTGGCAAAACTACTGCAAATAATTGGTTAGTCCCAGGCTCTCTAAATAACAGGGCCAGTTCTCTTTTTTGGGAGATACAAAGATTTCTTCTGGCAAGTATGTGTAGTCCCTGAGTATAGAATAACAAGACCAGAACTTACTTGAGACTGCAGTGACTATGTAGTGATATATCACAAACAGCATAGACATGACATTAGACTAGCACACCTACACACAGACCCAGTTATGCTGCAGGGAAGCCACACAATTAGAGGCCTGTGAAACACAGGGTCAGACACATCCCCAAACCTCTCTGGAATTAGCATTGCATGAGGCTAACGCAGTAATAGTTTATGTAAAGAGCGATCCTCTAAAGATTTAGCACCTTATTTTTAGTCTACAATAACACACTTTGATTTATCTTTAAATAATAGTGTTTCATCTTCATCCTGCTTCTACATTTGGATTTTAAATATAACATTTCAAGGTTTTTGCAGTTTGTACAGTTTTTTGAATGTTTGTAAGCGATTTTCAGAAGATGTTCCAAACAGAAAGCAACAATGACAGGTTAACCTGCTAATTGTTTAGTTTTGATTTTGCTTTTTTGCCCAAAAACTATTTTATATGTATATTATTTATTTGTTATTTGTAGTTAAATAAGCCATCATTAACCTACAAAAACTTATTGTCTTATTGTTTTCTAATAGGTTTCTATTTCACTATACTCTACTGTGATAGATGCTGAAACAGTCAGATTGTTGAATTATACAGTGATATACATTTTACACTTATTGTCTTCTGCTTTTTTGTGCCATTTATCTTTCATTGGAACAGAAATGTCTTTGGATCAGCAGAAATAAATATAAAAATAAACAGTACTTTTATTTAATCTTGTAAATTGTTCACCCGAATACAAAACAATTAATGTATGTCATTCAGTTTGTGGGTCAAACATTTTAAGAGTGTGCAGGCTGCATGTGGAGAATGTAAAGTATAATATAAAGCTTTATCAATGTCCCACAAGCCCTTGCTGGCTTGACTCAAAGCTAATACTCCAGCCTATGGATTAGTAATGCTACTGACGTTCCACACACATACACACAGTATGTTGGTGCATACACTCATGAAATGATGAAAGCTTTGCTTGGGACATAATCTTCCTTATATAATGGTGTGTGTATGTATGTGTGTGTGTGTGTGTGTGTGTGTGTGTGAAACGTATTTAGCCACCAGAACTGTAGTACAATGTAAAGAATTTGTCATGATTACGGTCATGCTCCTTATTTGAAGGGGTATTATATCAGATTTGGCTGTTTCTTTGACTGAGTTTGATGATTAGCTATTTGTTTATTTATTTAGCTTGATTATTTAGTCATCAGAGCTGGTGCCTTTTGCATGGACCCCCATGGTTTTTTAATCCTAATACTTCATCTCGTATGACTTTTGTGCAGCTCACTCCCACAGCGAATGGTACTTCAGAGTAAGAAGCTTAAATGAGATTGATTTTGCTCAGAACTTGGTTTCCCTGATACATGTGTGCATAACATGTCTGAATGATTTATATAGTTTTTGTCATGTTTTAATGAGAGAAATGAACGTGTTCTTGGTTTGGACATGAGAATTTAAAGTAATCTTTCGTTGCTTTTTTCATACTCATTATTGGTTTTGCTAATCTAGTGTGTGTGTGTGTGTGTGTGTGTGGAAGGAAGATGGGAATGATGCACTGACCTCTTTGCACAAAAAAATCAAATCACTTCTGTATGAGGATTTCATTCTCTTATAAAGTGCAATCTTTTTTTTTTTCTTATATCTGATTTTTCTGGTCAAGTTCCAGTGATGGATGTATGTTTTTTTTGGGACAGTGACCTGGTAATTTATAATTTTTTTGTTTGAAATATTCCCATGTACACCCCGGTTTGAATGGGTTCAGTCATTCATGCTCAAAAGTCAGTAATTAGCATGGTTTCATCAAAATCATTAATTGTTAGGAACAGTAACATGATGAATGTGATAACATGAGGTGCAATATCATCTGGTCCTTTCTTCACATGCCTTGAAAGTCTGACCAAGTAAATGAGTAATATTAATAGTCACTGTCTGAACAAAACCTCTTATCTCTGTTTTTTTGTTTACTTTTAAAAAAATAATTTGACAACACCAGCTGACCTTTATATCGTGTTAAGAGAAATAGTCCAAAAATACATTTTACATGAACCTCTATTGTATTAAAGAATTATATTATATTGTCCTGTAAAGTTGCCATTTTGGAGATATATTTTTTATGTCCATGAGCGATGATGTTACATATTAGAAGCTGATCTAGAAACATCACTTCTTTTCTGAGATACTATTACAACACACACCTAATCTGAAGTGCGCTGTCAGCATGAGTTCTGCTTGGTGATAAAGTGTAATCTAACTGAGCCATAAAACATGACATTGCTGCCTAATGGTCATGTGGACATGCTGTCCAGCTACACAAAGAAATCTTGTGAGAATAGATTTAGAGTGGTCATGTGACAATCCAGTAATCAAATCGGAGCAGGATATAGTGGCAGCTGCTGGAGACAAGCGATGTCGTGTGTCACTTCCATTGACGGGTGTTGCTGATTCCACAGCTTTTGTTCCTGACGTCCATGTGAGTGAACCGAGACATCGCTACACCTCATACATTTAATGAAGAAGTGATTTGCTGATGTTTTTTTTAAATAAATGAGGTTAATCTACAGGACTATGTGCAAGTCTAAGGCTCCTGTGCAGCGTGACATTTTGCTCCTTCATCAAAATCACTGAGATCATTTCTTACAAATCCATGCCACCCATGGCAGCCACAGAATTGGCCAATTACCTCCAAATGTGCAGTGAATCCACAATTTATGAACATTCTGCACCTCTTTTAGGTTTCAGATCTAAAACTCTTCAACTACAGTTGGGATACTGGAGATTGATGGTGTATATTTATATTGTTATTGTGGGTCATCACAGTTGGCATGCTAGTATATCAGTCAGATTCTGATCCGCATAGCTTTTTAGTGCAGTGGATCAGACATCCAAGATTTTGCATCAGAGAATGAACCTGGCATTTAACCAGAGACTTACTTTAGACACACTCCCACAGCTTGCGTACTGCATCTGAGTTTATGTGCTTTTATGGCGTGCCATACTGCTGTAGAGGCCCACAAACCCTTTGAGCAAATATATTGTGTTTGCTACTGCTGGGCTGCCAGTTTGGCCAACAGCAAGCACTGGCCTTTAAACATCAGTTTGTCGTTTTGTTTAATGTGTAAACGTAATAACTCCTATTCACGCTCCCAGCGGCAAAGTCCGCTTTATTATGCACACGTTTAAGGTTTGCCTGTTTAATATTCTGAAAGTCAGAAAGCTTGTCTTGGAGCAACTTAATGGATGCAGTCTGGCGCTGCTGCTCTCCTGGGTATTTTTTTGAACACTTCTGTCTCCTGTTAGTGGAGGCTCTGTCGGTACTGGTCTTGAAAGGCAGAGTTGGTATGTGCAGTACTGTGCATTCACAGTCATAGGCACCTGTGGTAATAATATTTAAAAACTGTTTAGATGGGCTTTTAGTATTTTTATACTAAATATAATAAGTACAACTTAAAATAATGACAATTTACAGTCAATGTGCTCCTTGTGGAAGCTCAGTATTACTTGTATTTACCTTCAGAAACCTGATCTAACTTAATTAAATTAAATCAGGTGCTGCAGATGAACTTATATATCCAAGCATAGCTAGAAAGCATCCAGGCAAAATCTAGAAATGAGTGTGTTTTCTCCTTACCAGCTCATAACAAATCAGCTACTTTTTTAGGAACATAATAGATTGTTATACTGTTTACTATTTTCTTGTTTGTTAGCATTTTTTCTTATCTTAACTTGCTTGTAATGTTAACATTACTGAATATTTAAAACATCAGTGATGTTACTGTAAATCTGTATTGTAAATCTGTACTGTAAATCGTTTAGAATGCTGTGCGTTAGTTATCTGAGTCGATATGTATGTAGTTCACTCTTCACTCATGGACACTGTACTTGTGTTTTGATAGATGTAAGACATATGTGGATAGAGACTCATTTGAAATATATTAATGTATTCCAAGTTTGTAAAGTTCTGTTCAGGCTAGTGCTAGAGAGAAGAAAGGAGTGAAAGAGGACTCCACAGAGAAGGTTACGGAAGGCCTAGCCCATTCACTTGCAATCTGCATAAGCTCCCTTAGAACCACTGTAGCATTAAAGCTACATAATGAAAAGGACTTTGTGAATTGTTCTGTACATTTTTCCAGCACTGTCCATAAAACAGTGGTTCTCTCTCTCTCTCTCTCTCTCTCTCTCTCTCTCTCTCTCTCTCTCTCTCTCTCTCTCTCTCTCTCTCTCTCTCTGACCCTCTTTCTCTCTGTCTCTTTGTCTCTTTCTTTCTCTCTGCCCCCTTATCCCTTTTTAGGAAAGACACTCTGAGAGTAAGAATTTGATAAGAACAATAGAATTATTTAAATATGCAATTCAATTAAACACTTAAATCCCTTAATTTCAGGGCTCTGTACATTTCAAATGGACAAAACTGCTGATTTCAAAAACAACCTTGTGCAAACAAAAGCAACATGAGTCAGCAAATTCGCCTGACCTGTGGTGGGGTGAGGCTGTCATGGTGATAAATGGCGGTAAAGGTGACCTCACCCTTCTGAACCCGACCAAACCCGCGGGGAGTTCGGCTAATGGTGTGACATCACACCTCGTACAGCACCGGCTGCTATGGCAACAGCAGATGACTGGCAGCTGATGCGAGTCTCCAGAGCTCTGAACAGACACCACCCTTTGTAATAAGGATGGGTGGGATAGAAAGATTCTGTACTGGGTTGCCCTGGGAAACGGGATGGGCGGGTGGGGCTGGGGAGTGCACTTCTGCTGAATCTTCCTCTCTACACTGTTATTATACTGTCATGATGTAAATAAACTTATCGACAGATATTTGCAAACAGTGTGGAAAGGTTTTTTTTTTCCTCGAGCTTTGCTGGTGCACTGCTCCAGTGTGGTGTCGAGATAATTAGATAAATTGATCCATGAGTAATAGCTACTGTGACTCATGACCAATGACCTCATCTGTTAGCCCCGTCATCTTCTCTGGAAGGGCTAAACTCATCGTTTGATTGATTTAGAAAATGATACCTCGCAATTGTTAAAGGCTAGGCCTGATTTTTTTTTACTGTGATATAGAATAATGAATAGAAGACAAGAAATACATACATTTCTGTCCTATACTGAAAAAATATTAATCAGCTGTATACAGAATGATCATATATCTAGGCAGGCATGATGATAATGATCAAATTGATCATTATATTTGACTGAGAATTTCAACTGATATTTGGTTACTGGGATGTAAACATACGATGCGACGGTGTTCATCCAGCACCAAGCATCAACCCAGTCCAGTGACCTGCCTCCCTGCTCTAATGCTGTTAGTTGTGCAACTGTATGATTTTAGTTTTTTATTGTTCTATTTTGTCCAAAATATTGTAGACATATTGAACTTGTAGACATAGAGAATGGTGAATTGAAATGAATCAGGGTTGCCTAACTTAAGGAAAATGTCTATTTAGTATTTTTCTTGATTGCAGCTATTTCAGTTATTTTCTTTAAATGAATCCTTAACCCCCATGCCCATTTTTTTCAAGCTTTAAGCTTGAATGTCTGCTAGTTTATGAGCTCTGGTTTATCTAAAATTTTGAAAATTAAAGGCAATAATTATAATTATTACTTCAAAGCTTGCCATTTTTAAATTTCACTCCTCCAAGCACAATCTCAAAACAAATATGACAAATTGTTCATTTCTAGACTGGGTGTATTGTCACACTCCTAATGGTTACCTATTTATTGAACTCTGGAAGAGCAGAACCTGTAGGCGACATCCATTTGCAGTACAGGCTGCTGTGTTAAAATGTCACCGTTTTATCCATTTTTATTCATGTCACTGCGTATGCAACTTTTGTTAATAACAAGATAAAATCAATACGTTTTTTCAGAATGCAGAGCAAGGTAGATCTAGTTTCCATGTCTAAATTATGTGTGTTTATAATTCAATATAGGCATTGTTCAAGATGTCCTAAATTAGTGCATCATAAAGGTGTGAAAAGATTTACTAATGGTTGTGCTGTTATAATATCATTTAAGGCTTATGAAGTAAATCATATGCACATTTGGTTGCTTAAACAAATCTGTGTATTGCACTCTGTTGTTGCTCTGTTGTTTTAATATTAGTCGAGACAGTCGCTAGTCTTATTTATAATCTGCATCTGACATAAATCTTACCTGAAATTATTTGTGATGTGAGGTCATGTTAGCCTCTATTTTACCATCCAGTACCTGTGGGGAGGCCTCTTTATATTGTTTAAGGATTCAGGCATGAAACTTCTAAGGGAAATTAAAGAATTCTTAGGAGCCTTTAGTGAAAAACTGGTTTTGGGCATTTAATTTATTTTTTGTGTTCCCCTGCCTCCAGATGAATGTCTTTAACACAGTCTTAGAAATGCAGTTTAGTTGCATGCACCAGCTTTCCAGTACAGCTGTGGCTGCTAGAGCTGCTCTGTGTGAACCCCATTTATTATTAACGCTCCTCTGTGTGTAATATCATTGGTTACCTCTGTGTGTGCATAGTTTGCAGAAGAACTGGGTGTAACAGATGGAATTGGAATTTTGTCTTCGCGGCTTGACGTGCTGTGTGGGACGTTAGGGATGAGGATGAGGAGAGAAGATGGAGGATCCTGTGATCCTGTAATCCTTTGACTGAGTTTGAGGATTTCACTGCTGCATGTTTGGCATTTCAGTCTAAGATGAACGTGTGCAATATATTAATGTGTTTGAGAAAAGCACATGGGCATATTCAGGGATACTCAAGCCTGGATTAAAGGAACAATATACCCAACACACACACACACACACACACACACACACACACTCGCATGCACAGGCTTTAAGTTACCACTCTTGCTTTTTGTGAATATATAGAGTTGTTAAACCATTAATAACAGATGTATAAAGTGAAAAATATTGAAAAAAGGAAATTAGGTAAAGGGAAATGAACAGCATTTACATATAAGATTATGCATTTCACATTTAGGCTCCTTGAGCACGCTCATTGCGCAATAGCCACTCCTCCACTAAAAAGCTTACCCCACTGGCTCGTTTGGGTGAGTTCAAGAAGTATTTACAAGTTCCGTCCTTTTTATTTACAAGTTTTATCCTATTTATTGTACATTATGTTTTTCTCTCTGCTTAAAATAATATCATTTACTCACACCCACACAGTGAACTGCTCAAACTACACTTTCAGCAGAAGGGTTCTTTTTAATACCAAAAAGGGTTTATGAATTCAAAATACTGGAAAACTTTTTGTCTTGAACAATATGTGTCCATTGTGGATGATACTACTACTACTATACTTGACAATACAACATTATTATTATTTTTATTATTATTATTATTATTATTATTATTATTATGATTATTATTATTATTATTACTATAAGAGATACAATAGAGACTAAAAGAGATAAATAATTAAAAACATTTTTCTGAATTGCGAAAACCAAAAAAAACGAAAGTAATCCCTCAGATCTCACATGGATATACTTTTATACAATGGTGCTTTTAGGTAATGACTGTTTTTAACGGCATTCTCAATTACGCATATAGATAAACTGGTGAATACATTCTTTAAGTAAATTTTATAAATGATACTGTCTATTTCTCTTGACAGCTTGCCAGTCAGGTTGTTGTTTTAATGTTCATTATCAATATTTACCTTTATTTCAGTATTGACAGTTTATATGCTTCAGTCAGTCGTGATAGGAACAGAAAGCAGAAGCCACCAGAATTTGTGATGCTCCATTCAGGTCTGAGCTGGGTTTTCTTGGTCCTGATAATAAGCAGACAGTATAAAAGCACCCCATCTGCTGCAGCTTGGCTAAAGCATGACCGGTGGTGTTAGATGGCAGTGAAGTGTCCAATTACTTTCATAGATCCAGCATGAGTTCGATCTACCATTCATATTGAGTTAGTGCTTGTATATGAAATAAAGACTAGAGACGTTTTGGTGTGCTTTTTATTTTTAATCTAAGTTTTACTCCAATAAACAGTGAATAAAATCTTGTTTCAACATGTTAAGCAGGGGATTTTTAAAGTGTACATTTTGATTAGGACACATTGCATTTGTCTACAGCTGATGTTACTGACATGGGTTTTAATGAAAAACTTCCAAAGTCTTGATACTTTCTCGCCCCATTCTACCTGTAGAGATCTTTCAATGCCTATGCAATTAATGACAAGCATTAACAATGCTGCTAGGGAGGCTGTAACTTCCATCAGAGATGTTTGTGAAGTTAATGGAGTGTTGAATTGGTGATGGTGTTCAGGCAGCAGTAGCAAAGCCAACTTGGTTGTTGGCGCGGTCAAACACAGAGTAGTACACCCTGAGGAACACATCTCCGAAGATCCAGAGGGGCTGGCCGTTCTGAGAGGGCAGGTAGGTGGGAGTGATGTTCACCGTGCAGTAGCCGTTCTGGTTCTCCTGTGAACATGTGGACAAAGAAATGAGAATTGTTGTCCGTTTTTCATTCGCTTGGTGTCTAAAAGTCCTATTGCAGGTTGGAGTGGACAGTGTGACATTGTGCGACTGTTATTATGGTTATTATTGTTATCATAGTACACCCACAACTTTGAAGAACTGCATTGTAATACAGATTAAGACTATAGAGACCCTGCAAAGCTGTAGAGTGACTTCATAGTAACAAGTAGCTCCCTGAATGTCAGCCCATTCTATTATCATCATTCATTATACACCTGATCTTTGATTTTTTCCTTCAGTTTCTTATTCAACACTTGATCAATTGATTGACTGACATATTGATTGTAGATGTTCAAAAAGGTTTCTTATCTAAAAGTACGAAATAGACTTAATTACTTCAAATCTTAATGATTTTGCTGCTCTTAATCAAAGACAGTAACAAATCTGACCAGAGTACACAGTACACCTAGAAGCCAAGATATCACTAGAAAATGTTGAAGTCAAGATATCAATAGCAAAAGTAACTCACCTGGATGTAGGCAGAAGGAGCCAGAGGGAAGTTCACTCCATTAATGGTGAAGGTCAGAGTTGGGAAATTAGTTCCCTGGCAGTTCACAACATACTATAAAACAGAAAGCGAAGATATATTAGAAGATCTGAGACATTCTGTGTTGGCTTTCAGGTCTGTTGTCTGTCATATCCACCAGCTGTTATAGCACTTATAAGCAGAAGCTATTACTATTTATTTCAGACATATTGCATTTCATAGTTATCTAAAAATGTCCTGAGTAGCTTGCTGTAAGAAACAGGCAGACACCTGTCATTACTAATATTTTTTGCCTAACAACATTAAATGTCACTCAGACAAGTTCTGATTTTCAATGTTTAGAACCTGATGGTGAGCTACCTGTCCATAACTGTTTTGCTGTGCTCCAATGGACTGCATCAGACTGGACAGATATGACTGAGGAGCAGTGAGGGCAGAGGTTCCAGTGTCCACAATGGCCTGGCATCCACTGTACTGAGAACACCAGCTGGTCTGCTGCCCTCCAATCAGGAAGCTAGTTCACAAAATACAAATAGTTGTGAGTTGGAGCACAAGAACACAACATATATGTCTATTTTAAAAACAATAACATGGCCCTTAAGTAGAAGAAAGTGGTCAGTGCATAAATGCTACTCACTCTTGAATGCCAATCTGCCAGTAGGTCTCAGAAGTCACTGGTGTCCAGTAGATCTGACCCTGATACATGTTCTGGTCCACTCCACCGAAAGCCACTTCACTGCCAGATTGTTCATTCCTGAACAAGCAGAACCATACAGTGTTAACAACATTCATAACAATCTAGACAATTCTTATTCAGAGCTCTGAGCAATAGCATGTCATGTTGTTTATATACTGTGTAGTACATGACCACCATATCTGTTTGGGTCTAGCCTACATAGAGACAAAAGTTTTAGTTTTTTTGTTGTTGTTGTAAAGCTCGCATTCTCTAACTGACAAAAAACATGACTTGCTTACGGGCTCAAATAGACTGCAAACAGGTCTTGTGCGAGGAGACCCTGTTGCATCATGTTGTCCACGATGGGTGTCTGACTGCCGGCAGCAATGGATGGGTAAGCCAGGCCAAGGATTCCGCTAAACTGAGCCACCACAAAGTTCTCACCAGGCTCGTTGGTGCTCAGACCAATCTCCTGACTGGGGACCGAGATGCCAGACAGCTAATGAAGGCAAAATGACATAATGAAGTTACAAGAATATTGTGGGAACTCTGGGGTGAGAATCTGTTTGTTTCTTTTTCCTTATTATGCCTCGGGTTTAACAATGTGCGGTAGATCTAACTTTATCTTTTATTCTGATGGAAAACTCACGGTGACGGTGTCATAACCAAAGATGCCATCCAGAGATCCAGCTCCATAGGGCAGGTAGAAGGTTTGAGAGGTGGATTGGTAGGTGGAGGACTGCTGGGGGTTGAACTGTGTATGGGTGGCTGGGAGGAAAAATAGCAGTAACTGAGTTTCATGCCTCAGCTGTGAGGATCTTTTTATCTGTTTGCAGTGGCGGTATATTGTGAGTCATTTAGACACATATCTCAGTTAGTGTGTCAGATTCCCTCGCTTATTTAAAGCAGTACTGTGGTGTGCAGAAACTTACTGCATGCCTGGGTGCTGCAGTAGACAGAGTCAACCCACAGATTGGAGGAGCCTGTGTCAAAGAGAACTTGGAAGGACTGGGGAGGAGTGCCAACACTGATCACACCGTAGTAGGACGACTGAAACAGGCGTTAAAGGTGATAAGCTGAAAACTGCGAATGTTTGGATTGTAAAAATGCATCAGTGCATCTCAATTTGTTGAACTGAAGGTGGAGGTTTTGGAATGTAGTTAGTATATAGTACAGCGAGTGCTCATGTTATAACCAACATAACATGAGCAAACACAAGATCTTAAAATGTAAAAAAGAATGAATGTTGTGTCATTGATGTGTATATTGCAAATTGTTTGAAAAGTTCCTCCTATCATGTATTTAGTTTATTTTCCAAAAATACTTTATCCTGCCAAAATCATCAAATTGTAATTGTTTTATGATGCTTTAATTAATATCCAGAACCTGAATTGTATTTGGGTGCTTAGTCTTTTTTTGTAAACAAGCAGAGGCCCTCTAAAATGACGGTGATGGTTATTTTAAGATTTGAAGTGATTTAAATTCAACGTTATCTGGCCACAGAAATCTGGGTTTTGACTTACATCAGCATAGTTGGTCAAGGGCTCGATGGTAGAGGAGGCCAGGACCCCAGGCTTCAGATATTTGAGGCCAGGATCAGTGTAGGGCAGGTGAATTCCCTTCTCCCTCAGAGTCTCTCTGATGGACTTAAACTTCTTCAGGGGAACCCTGAAAAACGAAAACAACCCAAGTATCACATATGAGACCAGTCAAGCTTGCAGCCCCACAAGAGCATTACCTTTGGAGTAGTAGTTTAAATGCCACCTCAACAGTACTGTGTTACCTGATGATGGCCTCTGAGAGGACAAGGCAAGCCACAAGGACGATCAGACTCTTCATGGTGATTGTTGTGCTCCGTCCAGCTGGGTGAACACACAGGCCCCTCTAACAGCATGGTCCTTATATACCCATGCCAGGACCCTCATATCTCTTTGTCCCGTACACACACACATCTGTCTTTTCCTTAGCCAGCACTTTGTTCTCTGATGGCTATAAGCCTATGAAAACACTTGCCACGCTCCCCATGATAACACCGTTAAAGGACATAAAAAGAAACAGATGGACAAAAATAGAAATCAAAAGGAGAATGAAAGAATAGACACTAATTAGTCAAATGCATCGTAATTATCTATAATATTTATACCCCGTCGTTTGTGTATGTAGCATAATGCATTAGAGTTTTATTGGACTTTATTTAGACTTTTTATTTTAGATTGTTCTTTTCTCTCAAAAAAAGCAGTTTCCTTCAGGATTAGTACAGTTTTCTGATTCTGATTGCGATTAACCTTCTGTGAGCTAACTCAGGACTGTGAGTGAAGTAGCAATTCTAATACTCTAAATAGTCATTCAGGTTATTTAATGTTCAAGTACACCAATTCAGTTGAGAGTAAACAGTAAATGGTCTGACTGAGACAAGAAAATGAACATCTAGAAAAAATAGAAGAAAAGGAGCAGAGTTTAAATGATCTATGATACTGATGGGATACTGGTGTGATATTTGATATTTTGTTGTTTTTCAGACAAGCTACAGCTACAGACAGAAATGTAAAAGATATTGACTTGTCTGGTTTTCTAGAGACCAATGCACTTAAAAAAAAGGTTGAGTTTGATGTGTAGTGGCAGTAAAGTTTGAATTCTTTCCACATTTCCACACATACAAAATCTCTATTTTTATTTATGTTTTAAAAGCAACAAGGCAGTATACTTACTATTTCTTATGTACGATGAATTACTGATTATACATTTCATTGAAGTTTATTTCATTAGGTCTAATGAAACCTATAGCAAACCTTGATTTATTGAATAAAATCTTTCAGGAGAACCTGAACAAAATATTTAGTGCCGAGTAGCCGCACTGGTCATGGAGGCAATAGTGTTGATTTCCAAATGGTGGCAGATCGCAGTGGAAAGTAATTACATGTTAATCTCTACTAACACGATCATAAGAGCTTTGTCAAGGTTACAGTTATCTCAGTGTCATTGTTGAGCTGTGACTGCTGGTCTTGGCAAAAGGAAAAATAAATATTCATTTTCTTATCCTAAACCCAGACATTATCACAAACAACTCAGAATGAAAAGTCAAGGTTATTTTGTAACCAGATGTCTGGACGGATATGAACCATAAATTATATTAGAAATTTGTTTACACTTTTGTTTCCACTTCTACAGATACAAATAATTACAGATGCAATTTAACATAAATTTTCTTCTTCAGAAATTCCTCCAAACTGCAATAACAACAGTATTTTTAACACAGGACATTCATTAAATAAGTCATAAGAGAACAATCCATCTATTCATGTATTTTTACACTTAAATTGTTCAAAATTCATATGATTTATGCATTTGTTTATTTGTTTATGTAAGAGTGAAATTTTATTTATTATTTCTTAATGTATCTTATGTAAGACGTGATAGGATCTGTTACATGCACTATACTGAATGAATTATAATTAGTTATATAGTTATATTGTTTATGCCAATACAAAAATATCTATCCCTAAAAAGAGAAACATTCCTTCTTAACTTCTTAAAGTCTGTTTATCATGAATATTTTACATGATACAAAGGAAAAATATCAAAATGTATATTTATAAAAGCCTGTGGTTGCTTGAAATTAAGTATTTAGATAAAGATTAATGCTCCAGGGACCCATTTAAAGTATTAAACTTAACTTTTACATTGTGGAAATAAAACTCATCCAAATTTCAACTTACAGTTACAGGTATGTTTATCCAGTTTATAATTAAACGGTTGTTTTATCTGAGATTTTTTGTAGGTAAAGGGAGAGCTTAAGCCCCAAATTCACATGTTTTGTGCAAGTGACCACTTGTACTTGAATTTCTGACGGCCATTGATGATTTAGATTTTCTTATAAACACAATGTGACTTGGCCTTGGATTGCAGGACCCATTTAACCATAATTCAATAAATTCTTCAGATTAAAAAAAAATCAGGATGCTGTCAGATAGTCCCTGCCCGCTCTCTCTCGGTCTATAGATTGCAGGGATTTGTGACTTCTTCTGGCTCTGAAAAGCTGCATTGCAGCATTTCTTTCGAGTGGGGCACGGCAGAACTCGTGCCATCTCTGTGATCGCGGCTGATGTAGCTGAGGGTGCTGTGTTCTGCTGCTGTGCCGAGCTGTAGCAGACGTTGTCCCCATTTTGCAGCATGTTAACCCACATATCTGTTGATTCTCAGGGTCTGTGGATGAGCTGAAGCTACTCTACATGCTGATGATGAAGACAGACCATTTGCTTGCTTAGTCATGGAACTTTTGAACTGGGCTCATATGTGTACATACTGTTTAAATGTCTGCATGTGTGCAGTTCAGTGACTTATGGGATGTTGCTTGGATGCTGCTGGAAAATCAGCTGATCACAACAGCTCATATTTAAACTCAGGCTTTTACAGGACATACACACTGACACACTCTATCCCATTTTGGGGGTTATGCCTTTCTGTTGAATAGTGGCTTAGATATAAGATTAGAGACCCTGTTATGCACCAATAACAAATCTGAATCCAGAGAATGAGAAAGCACCATATTTTTGCTGTGTATCTAATTAAGAATACTGGGCTGATGCTGATATGCTGTATTTTTATTTACACATCCTATAAGTACTATAAATATCCTATAAGAATTATAAAAATCCTATAAGTACTATAAATATGTTTATTATCCGAATGATTGGATTGAATCCTACAAAACCAATGCAGTATAGTATAAGGTGGCTAAAAGGTGGGCATCATTTAAGCACAATGTTATCTGTACAATGTTAGCACAATGTTAGTCGGCTGCTCCTTATTTCAGATTGCCTGTTTACATCTGTAAATAACCATTTGGAACTGTTGTAAAATATTTCTGGAGGGGTTGAAAGCCTGGAAACACACTGTCCTGGCTAAATCTGTGGGATGTGCATGTGTAATTATGCAGATTATTTTTAAATGAGCAGACCAAGAGATGTTCTGACACAGAAAGATTTGATTTGGTGAAATAAATCTACCTTTCTGTTCACCTGCAGGCCAGCTCATGATATCAGTCTGGAAGAATTTGATGATGAAGATCTGTCTGAAATCACAGATGACTGTGGCATCGGCCTCAACTATGACTCGGATCCTTATGAAAAGGTACCTGTCTGCTCTGCTCTATTCAGTTCTATGCTATTCGATTCTGTATGCTATGCAAAACTGTAGAGGGTGAAACCCACATAATAACCTTCTTTTGGAAAGGTCTCAGAGCACTGCAACTCTTTGCTGGCCAGAAATATGTTTATTTCTATCTTTATTCAATGTACATTTAATGACATTTAATAAGTGCATTTTCCAAAATGTTGCCACTTAATTGAAACCTTAGGTTTGCTCACAACATACAGAAAAGATGTAGAATCTAAATAGAGTGTCCAGATATGTTCCTTTCCTTTATAATAATAGCATCATTAACACAAATGGTGCCTGTTTTCTCAGACCTCAGGGGACAATGCAGTTCTCAGGCCCATCCTTAGAGCCATATCTCAAATCAGAGTTTCTAGAGTACCAGCATTTATTAAAAGGATGTTAAGTCCATATTCTGAAGGAGATTACAGAATCATTTTTTATATGTTGCTAATATAAGGATTGACACTACATTTCATCCTACAAACATTCTTTGTAAAAAATGTAGAATAGTAAAAAAAAATGTGACAACCTTTCTCTGTCTTCACAATAAAAACATCTTTTTAATACTAGTCATAACCCAAAGGCTAGATTGAATCAAATGTATGCAAATGTTTACGTATTAAAACAGATAACATCACATTTGCATATCTAAAAATGGGATCTATTTTTTAAACAAAATCTACAATACAAAAAACGCTGTATGCAACTTGCAAAGCTTTAATGTTTCATATATTCCTTTAAAATATTATATTTTCACCTGTAGTGTCTAGCTTTATGCCTCTATATAATAGCTATATAATAAGCATATCATGGAATTAAATGCTCTTCTCTGAGTTGCACACACAGAAATTATTTTCTTTGTGTTTTGCATCTCTATCAAGGTGATTTACGTCCTAATAAACTTAGAAATATGCACGTGTTTCAGTGCAGGAGTGAACAAAAAGGGCAGTAATGTGAGGAGGCTGCTTTAGTGGGCTGGGGTGGGTTGAACTCTACTGATCAATATATGTTCACAAACCCTGTAATTTCCTGGAAATTGAGCATAAAATGTGCTCAACACTGTATTATATTTAACTGTGTGTACACAATGCAAAACAAATGCTATAATAAACAATTTATTTGGCAAGTTACAAAAATGTTGCTTATAACTATATCTATTATCCAAAAAAATCGACCAAACCTTACAAAACCAATACCCAGAAAATGAGTTTTTCTTCACAAAGGAGTAAATAACAGAATGCTGTACATTGTATAAAGGCTAAAGAGTTTAGGAGCATAAAGAATTATGCAAAACTAGCAAATAGAGTAAGAAATGTCTACCTTAAATCTGTCTGCTCTGGGGTTTGCTTGTGCAGGGGTTTCTTGTGTGTGTGGTGTTCTTAGGGGTTGTAAATGTTTTATTGCAGTGGCTGTGTGCCATGGCTGCAGTGGAGAGGGTTGGTGACCCAGTGAAGCCTGCTGCTATGAACAGCATCAGCCTTTTCCTCCTCTTCTATTCTCTTCTCCTCTCTTCTCCTCTTCTCTTCTCTTCTCTTCTCTTCTCTTCTCTTCTCTTCCCTTCTCTTCTCCTCTCTTCTCCTCTCTTTCTCCTCTTCTCTTCTCTTCTCTTCCCTTCTCTTCTCTTCTCTTCTCTTCTCTTCTCTCCTCTTCTCTTCTCTTCTCTTCTCTTCTCTTCTCTTCTCTTCTCT
>JBBMFX010000016.1:2684513-2697159 GCA_037832545.1 Rhabdalestes septentrionalis | reverse complement strand
GTGTTCAAATACTTATGTGCAGCAGTGCAAAACAAATAAATTCTTTACAAATCGTACAATGTGATTTCCTACATTTTTTTTACATTCTGTCTCTCACAGTGGAAATGCACCTACAATGTAAATTTCAGACCCCTCCATGATTTATAAGTGGGAGAACTTACAAAATCGCAAGGTGTTCAAATACTGTTACTCACTGTATATAATAACAACCACATTTATTTATTTAGATATCATCCATCCATCCATCTAACCATCCATCCATTTTCTACCCTTTTATCTTGCATTTGGGGTCGGGGGTATTTAAATATCAAGCCAGAAAATTTTTTCTTTATACAATTTGTATTCAAAGCATGTCTAATAGGTACTTGAGCTTAATCGGGGCATTCACTTAATTGATTAATAAGACTACCAATACAGATGAATAATTATAAACCTTATTAAAAATAAAGCCAATCAGGTTATATGATTAAATATTTTAACAAACCAGTTAGCGTAAGGTAAAATAGCCAAAATTCAACTCGCTTGTCAGATAACAGAACTGAAGTTTGTTTTACAGCTAGGGCTGATATGATGGTTACTATGGAAGATTGTTATTACTCTAATGTTGAGACAGTCTGAACCAGTAGACATGAGCCCTATGAGCATGACAGGACATCAAGTTCCTCCTAGTCTGCACTCTTAAATAAGAGAAATGTTGACTGGTACACTGCCACAGAATCACCATCGTCTTCCAATTTTTTTTTTTAGTAAAATGGCTCTTATTGTCACATGTGAACACACCACAGCACAGAACAGAGTGTAAAATGTGTAAATCCTTTTAAAGGACTATTTTGTGACTGAGCTTGTACAGTCTTTTGATGAACATTTTGAGATGTTTTAACACACGTGGTACATTTTGAATATGTTAAAAGCTCATCCAGTTATACAGGTAGACTTCTGAGCATGGTTGAATACGTTTAGAAATGTTTGGATTTTTTGGTAGGATGAAAATATTTTGGGGGAACTGTTTCTTTCATTTAAAAAATGGAGAGCCAGCTTATTCTATAGAAAGTGGAAAAAGTAAGCTGTAGTGTTTGATTATTTAACATTAAATCAGTTGCGGTATTTGTTTATGTGTCACTAAAACATGTCTAAATCTTTTGTGAACACCAAAACTTTAGTATTCTCCTATAATGCCACAATACAATCTCTTCAGTGTCCTAGATTCTCTCTTTCACCCAGTGCTCTTCAAGTCATCCCACAGGTTTTCAGGACTGAAAGTTCCAGAGATTGGAATGGAAACATATATTCGGATGTAGATTTAGCTTAATTTACAACATGCAACTTTCTGCAGTATTGTTCATTCCTATCACTGCTGTTATGTTGGAAACTAGAGGGAAATAATTGTCAATAACTGTGATGTTTTTTTATACAAATTCTTCATATTTTCTAGGTGACTGAGTTAACTAACTACAGCTGTTTTTTACTTGTGTGTGTTTAATTATGGAGCTGACTGTGCACTGAATATTTAAAAAGTGCAAAGTCAAATGGAATTAATATTTCAGACATTGGAGTGATGTGTGAAGCCTGCTTCTACACGACTGTACAGACTGAAGCCTCTGTAGTGCTGATCGTCCCTCTTCTGAGATTATTAACATTCCACTAATCTCTGAGAGGTTCAGAGTTTTGGATTATAAAAAATAGATTAACCCCATATCCCACACCCATTTCCAAAGACCTGCAATGAAAGAAACAAATTATCTCTATGTGTACAAATTGTGGACTGTTTATTTACCTGGGGAAAAACTTTAAATAACTTATACTATCAGTAAAATTGTCGGGTTTTTTCAAGGGCATCTTATTTCTTTTTTATAATTTATTTTGATGGCATGAAATATTAAAAATTGTATAGCATGCCCAACACCTAACATTTAATATTTAATGTGCTGGAGCAAGTACTACAACACTATGACAGCATCCAAAGCCATAAGTAGTAAAACTTTGCAACAGTACCTAATGGATTTCCATAAAATATTATTCTCCATAACTGTGTATGGATTTATACACAACCATTCTGTAAATGTGTGTTTTACACAAACCTTTAATACATTTTAATTATTTAAAAAAAATAAAAAACATGTACCTGATATCATTTATTCTGTGTGTTTATATATCTAATAGCAAATTAAATTAATTCTAAATACATTTTAAATTTCATAATTAGAAAGTCTCAGGTGGTGCAACCATACACAAATAAAGACTATTATTTTCTACAAAACAAAACGTATAAACCATTGTTTGCTCATTTGAACATTTGTCTTTAAACTCAAGATTATACAGTGTATTTAATTTTTATAACATTTTCCTGTGGTCACACCATCTAATTGGTGAGCTGAACTAGCATAACCATTGTTCATTTTCATAACTGTGAAGGAGCTACTGACCATAATATTTCAACATGAAGGTGACTTGGGCCTTCTTTATAGTGCAACACCAAAATCTGCTTTCAGACTTTCAAACACTCCAATTTCCAGGCAAGCTATTTTGTTTGGAACATTATTTAACTTAATTATACGATGGCTGGACCTTTGTGCCACATAATTAGACCTTGGGTAGTAAATGTTTCCTGTATCACACCACTTACTATGAAAATGATGGTTCTTGCACATGAATGTAATTCATATCTTTGACCCAAATACCAAACATTGTTCTTAAGGCCTATTTTAAACCTATTCAATTCAAAATGAGTCCAGAATTTCAGCATGACACATGGTGGCAGTTACAGCACACTGAGAGTCTTTTGTTCCTCATTGTTTTATGAATATTGGGGGTTTATTCCACAGTTAAGGTTCTGCTTTCTATTTCTTTTTCCAGGAGATACAGTAATTTGTATGATTAGTGCTAACTATTGGTGCACTAAAGGTCAGAAGTAGTACCCAGAAATTTGACTATGGTTACCAACTAACATGCACCCACCACACTTTCCATTATGGTTGAAAGGTGATATACGGAGCACATTAATATCTGTTGAATTTCAGATGGATTTCTCTTCACTAATTCACTTCCATCTAAACGTGTAATTTGGGAGTTCTGCCACCCGTGTCTGATTTGTGATTAATACACCCTTCCACCCAGTCTTTCTTCTCAGACTTTTTAAAAGGGTTCATATCTTGCATTCAGTTTTTCCTCCTATGACGATTGTTTGTTTTTGTCCTTTACGTTCCATTATCTGGAAAAGTAAGATAGAACATGTTTAAATGTATTTTCTAATGAATTTTCTCTGAAAAATTATTATTCATAAAAGTAAAAAACATGATTCTGTTTTGTGCAGGGACCAGGGTGACCTGTGACGGCAGCACTGGCACACTCACATGTGGTTTGTACAGATTTCATTGTTATATCCATGATTTTCTGTACTCAATAATATTACATTCAACTATTAATACCTGTTCAAGGAAGTATGAGTAGTATTGACCAACCCAGACAGATGTTGGAATTAATCAGCTACACCTGCACTTTGGAAACTGATTGTCTTTCCCTTGTGCTAGGAGCTGGCCACTGTGGTAACGGTGCCAAAACTGACTGCTACACATCCAACACACTGGCGGAAGTAAAAAGGGGACTTGTCTCCAGGACGTTACTGATACTTTTAGAACACTCACAACACATTTTCCCTTCTCTGCAGATGTGAGGACAAGAGCAACTACTTGGTCCCTGCCAAAAACTCTGTCTTCTCTGAACCTTGTGTTGGCATCTTTAAATACCTGGGCCCCGTTTCTCGAAAGCTTCTTATCGCTAAGTAGTTCTTAAGTTCACCTTAACCTTCTCTATCTTTTTTCCCCTCTCTGTGTCTTATACGTTATATGTGCCCCCTAAAAACCCACTGGCCCCTCCTCGGCCCCCTGGTAATTGTGGTGGAGAACAGCCACTGGCTGCAGGTGTCACTGAACTGGACCAAGCACCTGTCCTTGCCCGGTCTCTGCGGACTGCAGCAGCTCTGACTCTGGCATGTCTGGAAAAATCGTGCCATTTCTTCCGTACATCCTGCCAGTTTCTGCGTGCACATGAACTGGAGGCAGACTTCTTTTTGGCTATGTCACTGCATATTTCTTTTTTAGTGCTGTTATGGATATTGTTCCTAAAGCAAAATTTCAAGTTCTTCAGATGAGAAGCTTGGTGCTCTTTTTTATGTGGCTTCTTCTTTGCCATCTTCTCTCTCTTTTTTCTCTCTATGTTTCTCTCTCTGTTTCTCTCTCTTTTTCAGACGCGCCGCGCCGCATCAAGTTGAAAACACCTCAACTTTTCAGAATGCTGCAAACGCACCGCGGTTCATGTGACAATATTCAACCAATGAGCTTCCTAGTCTTTTCTGTTACACTGACCAAAGATGGCTTCACGGGAGAAGCTCTGTTTACTGATGCTTGGGCCAATTTTTCCAAAAATATAATCCAACTGGTTAAGTCTGAAATAGGCTTTGAACCTCCCGTTGTCCAGGCGGAGCTCCTGGATCAGCTGATGAAATTCCTTGTGTTTTTTTCAATTTTTGAAGAATGGGGTACACCCAGACACTATGGCGTTTTTTCTTTTCTGCGTAAATAAATCATGTATCAGAGTCACAGCGTGGCTGATGGTTGCTTAGCAATGACAGACACTTCTGGAGCGCAAGCGCCCGAGGGCTTTTAGAAAGAAGGAGAAAGCGACGTGCCTTGCGTGAACGCCCCCTAATAAAATTTTTCTGGTCACGTTTTCAAATGTATGTAGAGATACTTGGAGAGGGATTGCGAGCTACTGGTAGCTCGTGAGTGACGTGTTGGAGACCCCTGCACTAGGTTATTTGGCTGCACTGTATCACTGATTGCAGAACAAACACTATAACCACAAGGCCAATTTGCAAAGAATGTGAGGTCTTTCTTAATGCTGTCATGCATATGAACTGAAAAATCGATTCCCGAGCAATCAATGTCTCCTGTAACGTTGCATGTAAGAGGAAGCGACTTAAGGTACAGTTCATTGAACCCACAAATGTAAACAAATTTGGTAAGATATATCTTTGAAAATCTTCATAGCGTGCTAAGGGTGTTCCTTATCGAGAAACCTGGCCCTGAGCATTGTCTGTTCATGCATGAATAATGATGACATTCTCTTTAGTCAACTTGAAGTGGCTTGAACAAAGAAAGCACACAAGGATAGTGTGACATCCTATGATATGTGATTAAACTGAGGTGTGAGAAATTACACTGCTTTTCACATTTCAGTATTTTAACCACTCTTTGACCAAAGATAAGACTGGGAATGATCTATAGTTCTATGAACAGCCAAATGGGTGGGCACCAGATGGGAGACAGAGAGAGCCTAATGACAATTGTGCTCAATGAGGGAGGTGTCCAAGATGAACCAGGCCAAAATTCAAGACCGTTCATAAGGATCGTAGCAGGGAATAGATACTGAATGCCAAGACGCCTCTGATGCAAATCCAGGATCCAACTGACAGTGTTTACCGGGCCACCATCAATGATGCGAAGAAGGGGAGGGACAGGAATCTTGGGTGATTAGGGGAGTAGACAAATGGTTTAAACTGCTGGCTGTGGTACACACGGACAGAAAAGGGGAATTGAAGACAGTAGGTGACCAGATTGATATGGTTAGTGATCTTTAAAGGCCCAATGTACCAGGGGGTTTCTGGAACTCAGTACTTAGGTAGAGGTGCTGGGTGGATATGCAAATCTTGTACTCGCTTTTGTAGAGATGCCCAGTGTGGTGGCAATGGCAGTGTCGTTGCAGAGTGCATTGGTTAGCAGCTTTAATAGACAGTTGTGCTTTGTTCTAGGCCCTCTGACCATCAGTTGAGCAGCTTGGATATCAACCTCAGGTTCCTGGTGGTGGAAATTACAGGCCCTATAAGGCCCTCTGGAGAAAGAGGTTAGTCCACTTGATGCCTGGGTGATCGGACATGGGGGAAGAATGAGCCAATTGTAGAACTTTAGCTTACCAAACTCTTGCAGTGTCTGGTGTGGCATTATACTCGCTTGGGGGTCCAATTTAGTGTAGATGGTGGCCCCTGAAAGGGCGATCGGAGGGTAGGGATGCCAGGTTTTAACGGCCCATAGTAGTTAAACCCGCCCCCTCCCCCCATTACATTCCTTCCTAGCTTTGCTCTCTGCTGGGGTGAGTGAACACAGACTCCCACGTGGGGGCACTGCAGTGGATAATAGGTCAAACTGCATGTCATGTCTTAATCCCAATGGGGAGGAATTCAACCACCTTCCCTTGGTTGAACACATGTGCCAGATTGTGGTAACATTCTGGGACAGATCCTAGATCCAGTGGCACTACGTTCTTGGTGTCATTCTCACTAGCCACTGTCTGAATTTGAAGGCAGGTGAGCAAACATTAGGTCCCCCAATACACGATGTGGCCTGAGGTCCTGGATATGTGGGGGTTATATTTGATCAGCCAAGGGTTTCCCAGTAACGGGGGGGAAGTGGTCAGGGTGGTGAATATAAAATAGATGTGCTCCTGGTGTTCGCAAATTGGCATGAATAGATCGGTGGTCTGATGGAAAATGGGATCAGAATTAAGAGGCTTCCCCTTGACAAAGGTGATGGTAATGGGTTGGGGTAGGTATACCCAGTCCACACCCAATTCCGTAATGAAAGATTGGCTGCCCCAGAGTTGGCGGTATGTTGGTGACCCCAATGTAGGATGACCTGTATCATAAAGCAGAAGGATCCAGGGTGATGGAAATGGATCCAGGCAAGCTAACCCCACACCTTACCTGGTATTGGCATTTCTAGAATGCAGCTTATGGGCACAGACAGTCCAGTGATGATTAGGGGACTAAGCTAACCTTAAGTAAGAGGAGAGGCAATCCTTTTATGGGCACTCTCATTATTGGGAGGGGATAGCAATGTCTGGCCAAGTTGCACGTTTTAGCGCCGTACCTCATATTTAGGATGGTGGTTGAGCTGACTTCCTGGGAGGTGCAGAAATACAAGCAGGAGTTGGTTGAGCTTGTGGAATTGATTTGGGCTGAGTCATCATTCGAAGCTTGATTCTCATTGCCAGCTGGATCAGACCAATCAGTGTCTTGTTCAGCAAGGCAAGAGGTAATGAAAATGATCTGTGAATGCTCCGTGAGCCTAGGAGTTAAAAAACAAGGTCAATTAGGTAGAGGAATTTATTAAAGTTACCCTCGATCCACTCCTTTTGTTGGATGTTCTGGTAGCACCAGAATGGGTGAGGTCAGTAGGAGAGGTTGTACGGTCAGTGTATGGTGAGCATGACACTGGGAAGCCATTTCCTGTAGGAAAATGCCTGATGGAGGGAGTTAACCTCCAATCATAGGTGTTCCACAAGCACAGCTTTACGCTGAACAGTGTCCACAGGTGCCGTTTACTCTGCTGAGTCTACATGTCTAGACTCATTATAACTTCTAGGTGAAGTCCACAAGGCACGCAGTGAGAATGGACACAGCATGTCATGACAAGTGAAATCCAAAGCAAGGAGCCTGGCAAACTAGTTTCCCACATTCTAAAATGCACACAGATCGGAGAGTAAGCACACAATAAGAACCAGAGAACTTATAGTACCATACAAGAACACACATGGAGAGCTGGGAGCGCAGACCGAGTGTCTAACTGCACATTAAATACACTAAAGATGACATCCTACACCTAATATAAGTCACTTGATCCATGTAAGATGACTTCCTGCACCTAATATAAGTCACCTGATCTGTGTGCACAGTTTGGGTCACTGCCCACTGTGCGTGAATGTAGTTCAGATTACCTGACCCGCGCACGACAATGCTTGAGGTTTTTGAGTGTATTTATGGTGAAAAGGTACACCCAATGTATAGTTTATGAAAAAAAACATATTGCAGTTTACATCATATTTCTCTAATCAGCCAAACATAAAAAATGACCCCTGGTTAAACCAGTTTTTGAGCAATTTACATTCCCCTCATTTAGTAGATATTTTTGTCCAGAGTCACTTCCATTACATAACTACAGGAGACAGACCCCCTGGAGCAACCTCGGGTTGATCAGGAACTCAGTGGTGATGTGCTGAATGTAGGATTTGAACCCATGACCCATTGGTCCATTGGCAAGTAGCCTACCCACTAGTGTAGGTTTAGTTATGTTCAGTTCTGTTCTGAGCATTTTTCTGCTACCCGAGGAAAGGCAAGGTAAGGTTCATTAAATTTTTCTTTCTATTGATGAGTTAAATATTTAGTTGTCGTGTCTGTGTACATTTTGGATATTTTAAATTACACTTTTACAATAGTCTCCCCAAATTACACTTTTACAGTAGTCTCCCCACACACACTCTATACTCTATTCTCTATACTGGACTTCTTGCTGCCTGACCACAGAGAATGAGCTTTGGGATTATAACAAGCTAAAAGTATATTTAATTGGGAAATTTACTTCAAATTTTGTTGATATCAGTTCCAGTGATTTTGGCCTGAATACTGGGATTCTGATCCACACTCCTCTAGTTTAATTAGCTGTTCATTTCAAGAGTTAATTTATGTATAATAAGAAGGAAAATAATAAAACTGACAGACTGACAGAAGCTCTGGTTTCTGTTGTTTTATTTCAGATAATTACAAAACAAACCCTGTGATGTAAACTTTTGAAATCTGACCATACACATCAAATTAGACTATTTTATTATCTTAAACTGTTGAAATTACTTCCAACAAAAAGACTGAAAAGTCATGAGAGAGTGTGTTAAACTGTAAGACTGATGGACAAACACAGATAGAGAGTGTAGAAAGTGAACCCCCCTCTGCAGTCAGGTTGAAGTGGTCTTTGTAGGTCCAGGCTGTCTGTCCAGTCATGCTGATCTTCTTCTGTGTTCAGGATTCAGGAGCCGCTGCTCTTGTGGAGAGCTGAATGGACTTTCTTCAAGTTCTGCCTCACTCTGACAAACTCCAGAAGCTGAATCTCTTGACGAACTTTATCTTCCTGTTCCTTCTCCCTCTGGCCAAACAACACACATTGTAAAACATCTACACACATTTTCTCCAGTGTAGGAACACATTTATCCATTTTAATCAGTGTGTCTTTATTTGAACTTTTTATGGCAGTTTTGAAAATGTAGGTCAAACTTGAGTAGTCTTCAAACAGTAAGCAAAACATTTTTATATGTCTCATGTTTTCAGGCTACGGATTATGAATAAAGCCACCAAATTCATACATGATTATTTAACACCATGGTGTATTTAAAAAGACTAATCAATCAGTCAGGTCTTGGCAGGCACATTTTCTGTTTCAGTTACACAGAAACCGAGAGTTGATTAACACTTATATATAGTTGTAAATGGGACAAAATCCTCCAAGCTTCAAAAATCCCCAACTATGATGGTTTAAATGTCAAGCAAGTGACATAAATAGTTTGAATATGAGTAAAGTTAATAGTTTTCAGCCATACATACTTTTATGTTGTTTTTATATTTATATAAAATCTATTAAATAATATTTTGAGCATATAGTACTGAACTAATATGCACAATATAATGAAATACTAAAACAGAAAAGTTCTTTGTATGAGAGGTATATATATATATACATACATACACACACACACTATCAGTCAAATGTTTTAGAACATCCCAATTTATTAATTTTTTTGTATTTAAATTCAAGCGGTTCAATGTGTCATTGTGTACTCTGAAGAAAATTCTTCCCAATTATGCAGAAGTTACCATAAGTGTGCGGCATTTATAGGCTGCTTTGCATTCACACTTCATCCTAAAGCAGCCATATGGGATTTAATTCTGGAGACTTCTTGCCACTCCATGTTTTCCAGCTCACCATCTTGTTCTGCTTTCTGAGGTAGTTCTGGCAGAGCTTGGACTGATATTGTGGTCTCTATCTTGCCGTTATATGAACTCGAACAGCTAGACACATACCAGAGGTCCTGCATGGAGCTATAGAATTATATCCCACCTCTGGAAACCTTAACATTTTTAAACCGTTCGCAGTTCAGCACTGTCATTTGTAACATTTCATGCTATTGATTGGACTTGAACTGTTTGAATTTCAATTAAAAAAAGGCTTAAACACTGGGATCTTCTGAAACATTTGACTGGTACTATATATATACACATCACATGAACCAGTCAATATTAGTTTAAGAATTAGGACCAAAGTTGGTGCTGACCATCACCTCCTGGTGTTTCTGCTGCCGTTGGAGCAGGACCTGCTCCAGGGGGCTCCTGTCCCTCTCGCCCTCCTCCCTTTGCGTCTGTTCCCTCTTCCGCTTCTCCAGAACCATCTGGAGCTCGGGCTTACAGCACACGACCAGCCCTCTGCCCTCCCCAAAGGGCCAAAGCACAAGAGACAATCAGGCATACTAGAAGCATGATGGAAAGATCGATAATATTGTTTTTCAAAACATTTGTATCCAGTTTTACAACACTGTCTAATTCCCTCCAGTGTCTAATTCCCTCCAGTGTCTAATTCCCCACAATTATATGATGCTGCCTAACAAAACATCCAAAATAAGTTCTGATGAGGGAGAGAGGGGGGCACTTATCCACCCTTGCACTTCATACCACAGGCTGAGGATTTGTCTTTTAAAGAGTGGTTTATTTAAGTGTTCTGTCAGCCTCATGAGTGGTGCCACTTTGAAAGTGTTGGCCCTGCCTGGACATGGTAAATTCCATCCCTGGTGATGCCAGGGCCATCCATGGCCATCCATGGCCAGGGGTCCATGAGAGCACATCTGGCTTTGCTTTCTCAGAGTTGGAGTTTTGGAATTCAACACTGTGTTGACTAGCAGAGCTGTTGTTTGAAGTGTGTGTAGGCATCAGGAGTTAATTCAAAGTTAGTGACTGCAGGCCATGCTGAAAGCTGTAATTACTCTGCTCTTACTGACTTACAGTTTTCAAATGCACTCAAGTACCGTTCATGGCAGGAAGTGTTGCTATCATCCCACATGCACAGCAAAATCACCAGT
Source organism: Rhabdalestes septentrionalis (assembly GCA_037832545.1). NCBI lineage: Eukaryota > Metazoa > Chordata > Actinopteri > Characiformes > Alestidae > Rhabdalestes > Rhabdalestes septentrionalis. Next base: position 2,686,212 of record JBBMFX010000016.1, on the reverse strand, counting down.
GCTGAATAGCAGTGTTTGTTTTGCATACATAAATGTGTACAGTAGAAGTTCAAAATAGCTATGTTAAAAAAAGACAACTTGTTTATAACTGCTTATTAATGATTTATAAACTGCCTACAACCTGATTAACAACCTGATAATAAATAATTTATAAAACGTTTATAAGTGTAGCCTTATTGTGAAGTGGTAGCAGAATTTCTAAGCATTCTCTCTCTCTCACTGACATCACAGTAAAGACATGCTGTGAAGAAGAGCCTTCCAGCATGTCTAACAGGGTGCATGTATATCATTACAGTGGCTGACACAGCGTGGCAAGTAGGCTATCGCTCATGCGAGAGACGGTGTAGGATTGCAGCCCATGTGGCCACGCAAAGCTACTTGACACAAAAGACACGAGAGAGAGAGAACGGGACTGTCATCAATTTTTCACCGAGCTCACTTCACTGGCTCAGCGATTTATGAAAAGGCAGCAATTCCTTTCAAACAGGCCTCACGTCTCTTTCATCTTTCATCTCAGAATGACGTGGTGTTTTGTTACATGTGGAAATGTCCGGATGCCCAAAACCTGCATGATCATGTGTAGTGCTCTTACTTCTTATGGGCCAGAAGCAGCTCTCTGTGAAGCTCCTGATGGCTTCTCGAGGCCTTCACCGGGTTGTTCAGGTTCCAGGGACTTTCACCAGTGTTGTGTTTAACTGCATTTTCTTAAAGAAAATGAAACATATTGATTCTATATCAATCCCACAGCCTTTCAGTATGGAAAAACAAGCTTTGAATCTTAGTCACTGTCTTTATGTGGTCTGCAATCACGGGAGCAATTTTGTTCAAAATGTAGAAGAAAACCAAGTGATATTTTTCTTTGAGGCAGTGATGGAAACTTTTACTGACCTGACATAAATTAATATCAAGACTAGTCACCCAGAGCCATTACTAGTAACTTTTCAGGTGAAGAATAACTCTCACACACACTTTTCTCTGGTATCTGGACCAAAACATAAGCAGAAGTCCCTGCAAGGTGTGAAGTGGGCCTGGTGGAAATCTGAAGAATCTGGAGACCAAGTCAACACTTCGAACTCTTTGCCATGTTCCTCTAATCATTCCAGAAAAAATATGTGCAGTGTGGCAGGACGCATTAAGAGGGCACTAGGGTTAGAGAACATTGTTGTCATGAGGGGCTGTACTAGTTTCTGTCAAACTAAATTCCACATAAATGGCAGGACTTAACATTACCCAGCAGAACATTGTCCAGATCATCACATTGCCTCCACTGGCTTGCAGTCTTCCCATAGTGCTTCCCCCATATAGGTAAGACGTACGGTTCCTGCTGATCACACGATGTAAAAAAAGTGTGATTCCTCAGACCATGACACTTATTTTCATTGCTCCAGGGTCTCGTCATGATGCTCACGTGCCCAAAATATTTGCTTTCAGTGATGGACAGGGGTCAGCATGAGAGCTCTGGCCAGTCTGTGGCTTCCTATTATAGCCAGCATCAGGTTTTTCAGCAATGTGTGCTACACTAGCCCTTCTTTGGTACTAACCCCTGTAAAAGCTAAACCCTGAAGACATCACACCAGCTGGGGATGCTCTCACCCAGAGATGGGGACTTGAGTCTGAGACCTGGACTCGAGTCGCACTTAAGTCGCACAGACAAAGACTTGTGACTTGACTTGAGACTCGCCCTTAATGACTCGAGACT
>JBBMFX010000016.1:2669154-2684413 GCA_037832545.1 Rhabdalestes septentrionalis | reverse complement strand
CAGTTGTTATTTGCAGGCAATTGCCCGTTTAGTGCCATGGCACTATGATTAGCAGTAGAACATTATATACATAATGTATCTTGTCGTTTGATGTAGTTTCAAAATACATTTATCAAGCTCAAAGCTTTCATGAAATTACTTCACATTGAATTACGTTGAAGTGCATCTTCTAATCAATTTTGTTACTGACTAATAGATGTAGTACAGTACATGCCTTTAATCTAAAACTTACAGTAATGCAGTATTATTTTAGATAGTATCTGATTAGAGTACATTTATTTCAGTCATTTGAGACTTGAGACTTGACTTGGACTTGGGACTAAAGACCTGAGACTTGACTTGGACTTAGAAAAAAAATACTTTTTTTCGAACATCTCTGCTCTCACCCAGCCATCTTGCTATCACAATTTGATTCTTGTTAAAGACATTTGATAAATTTGCCAATTGTTCCTGCTTCCAACACAACTTCCAACATATTTGCTGCATAATAAATCCCACCCCTTTACAGACTCAATAGTGTATCAGTGCTATTCACTTCAGTTTATTTAAGGTTTTGGCTGAATGTGTGTGTGTGTGTGTGTGTGTGTGTGTGTGTGTGCATTTATGTTGATGATGGAAAGGTCAGTTGTACTGACCTCTGTTGTGTGGAAATACAGGGCTGTTGTTGAACGTGTTGTTGGATGTGCGGGTCCTGAGGTGTGCCGGTCTGGGGGAGCTGGGGAGGTTGTGGGGCTGGCCGGGGCTGTCGCTGCTGGACAGAGCGTGTCTGAGATCATGTTGGGACGGGGGCATGGGCAGCGGGTGTGAGGCGGCCGCTCTCATGGCACACACTGCTTTCAGTGACGCAAGCACCTGAGACTGGGCCCTCAGCCACAGCTCCTGCTGCATGCTGGGACACTGCAGGAGGTCAGGTGTGTATGAGTGTGTGTGTGTGTGTGTGTGAGAGTGAATGTTTTGGGGTCGTCAATGAAAGGAAAGAGAGAGCGAGAGGAGTGGAGAGATTAAGTTTCACCTAAGTGGAAATCTATAATTCATCTGCTGGTCAAATGCCTGCCAGAACCGCAAATGATTTATTTGCTATCTCAGGCAAATTTGTGCCAACAGATTACTACACAGAGTGACAGCATGCAGCAAATCTGTATGTTAAGATCTAGAGTTGTGTGCAAGTTACATGCTTTATTGATTTTCCCAGTGAAAATAAGTATATGACCTCTACACACACAGCACGTTTTAATGTGCACGTATTGTTTATTTGCTGAAATGAACATATCGGGAAACATAGGGCCAGATTTTATATGGATTTCATTTTTATATTATGTTAATCCTGAAATTTACCAGAAAATAATACAGTGAAAAAGAACTGGGCATAACTAACTCAAGATGTAAAACTATAATTCAAGTGCGTAAATTAGACAGTATAAAAGAAGACATCCATAATTAAAATTTTATCTGGGTGTCTTCAGTCATTCAGACTTCAAATCACAAACACACCACAGTACACTGACATTAACACAGTTATCAGGTCATGAAACAAGCACCTATACAATACTACTTCACAGCTCTGATCATGAGTTTCCAGCCTGTATTGCCAAAATTGTTCTGAAAAAAAAGACTTTTCCAGAGCTCTGCTGTTTTAACACAAATCTAGAGGAAAAATTATGCATTTTAATTTTGCAACTAAGTGCATCAGCACTTCCAGAATCCTATTCAAGTCTAGCTTAACTCAGCCAAAAGAAAAGGACTCACCCAAAGTGTGTCAGACCTCCATGAGTGACTTGTCCTCTGAGCTACAGAGAGTAACAGATCTCACATTTATGCCGCAGCACAGTTGACACCTGAGAAAGGGGAGCGTTTATCTGGCCCCTCATCTAAATTGCATTTCCCTTTTCCTACCAGAGGGGGGAGTGTAAAGCATGCTTTTGGACAGGGCCACATCCCAGGCCTGCAATCTGCATAACAAGCAAAGCTGTTAACAAAATCTAGTATCATTTAGAGATTCTTCAAGAACAGATCAGTTTATGACACAAGTCGACAGGAGCTATTTTCAAGGCAAGAAATGTTTAGTGTTTGAAATTTGTATAACAATTTTATAAAACATTAATTAGCCCTGTGAAAACTCTTGACTAAATCCTCCACAGACTGGCCCTGGGGGTTTCAGACACTGTGACTGAAGCCTGACATTTGTTTGATGCTAATTGGTGGCGTATAAGCTACCTATGTAAGGCTCAAATACTAAAGACTTAAGGAACTTTGAAAACCAAACATATCCTGGCCAATCTTGGGTCCAGATGTATGATTCTGAAACACTAACCTTATTTATGTTCCTGAACTTTTGCTAAATTATGACTAGTCCACTCTAGGTCTGTTTAATTAGACACACCATTTAATCAAAATTAAGTCATGTGAGGTGAACACAGCACACAGTGTGAACATTGATTAGAACCCACGACCTGCCAATCACAAGGGCACCTCCCCAATCACCAGACCAACGGTATTGGACTAAAACGCCTTTCCAGTAGAAATTCAATTTAGGCTGGGTTTAATCTGCGAAAACAGCCCAAGATGTAAACAGTAGATCTAAAATATGAACACCATTGTTTCATCCTCAGGCTACTGGACTGAAGATCAGATGGGTTTATGTTGGTGCATATAAGTTTAAACCAAATAAAACAAAGAGAAATGAAAAAGTATTTTAGAAACAGTTTATTAAAATTTCTGTGGAATTTCAGGGAATTAGATACAGTATGATTGTCTGCATGGTTGAAGCAGTATTTTATTTTCACAGAGTGAGGGCTTAGAAAAAGAGTTTTGTAGTTTGCACTTTAATGTTTAAAGTACGACAAAATCCAGAAAATGTACATCAATTCCTAAATGATTTAAAACAGAAATATTTAAAAACATGTTCAGTCTGTCACTTACTGTACTTATCGACTCTGCCATGAGAGAAGGCTGAGAAAATGCAATAAACAAATCTACAGTAGGCACAGAATCCTGAGCCAGTGTTATTAAAATGCATTTAACCAAGTTTTAAAAACAGGTTGCAATATGATTCTTGACTATTCTTCTCATCCAAAAAGAACTTCTAAAACGAATTGTGCGCACAGCAGTTCAATAATGCTGCTCGTAACTTTAAATAATAAAAACACCAAAATAAAAATGAAGGAACTTAGCATCAGTATCTAAAATGAACAGCTATCTACAAGAATCAATCATTTTGATTTTAAAGTGCATAAATCATGTATGTGCCCAACTTCAGCTACATCCGTGTAGGGTGTTCATATGCTGGTGCCAAGAACTGCGTACTCTCCAGAAATGCACAGAAAATTTCATTAGTATGCAGCTGAATTAACCTTATTTAACAAGCCATGAAGCTGAAACACAACAGTAATACGGTACTGTGGAGGAACGACAATAGATGTAACTTTGGCAATCACAGGTTGACTAGATACCAGTCTTAGACATAAGCTTTCACACATAAATGAAAATGAAGTATTTCTCCAGGTGCCTCAGACTACCTCATAAATGGTGGATAATTTAAGTGCTAAACCATTCCATATCAAATTTTCCCAATAAGCGAAATGGTTGCTGGGTTGAGCCTCCATTAACGGATGTGTGCCATCTCCTCCAAGAAGGGGGTCTTCATGCAGCCCGTGCAGAGTTGGTCCATCCAGAGAGGGGCTTCGTGCTGCAGGGGTGTGCGGCGAGGGTAGAAGGTGTAGGAGAGGTCGTAGTTCAGCAGGCAGCTGATGGAGGCCATGTAGAGGTCTGAGAAGCGGCAGAGGCGGCGGGAGAAGTAGGTGGGGTTGTGGCACGTGCGAAAGATGCTGCCGAACTGCGGGTTGAACAGGTTTTTGGTCTTGGCACTAAGACAGGGAAACAAAGAGATAAACAAAGAGTAAACTCTAGTAGTGGTGGAGAGTGGTAGTAGCCATCCATCCATCCATCTTCTACCTGCAGCCTATCCCAGCTGCAATGGGGGAAAGTGAGGTTCACCCTGGAAAGTCGGCAATATATCGCAGGGCCACATCCAGAGACAGATTCACACTCACAGTCACACCTAGGAGCAATTTAGTGTGCTCAGTTGACCTATCCCCAATCACGCATGTTTTTGGTGGCAGGAAGAAACCGGAGCCCCCGGAGGAAACCCAAACAATCACAGGGAAAACATGCAAACTCCACACAGACAGACCCTGCACCCAACCCAGGAGTCAGACCGAGGACTTTCTTGCTGTGCCGGGTGGTAAAACCACTTGCCGGTGAACCCGATGACCACAAAAAAGTTCCAGGTTCAAACCCCCATTTTGTTCTTGAGCAAGACACTTAACCCTCAGTGTCTCCAGTGTGACAGTCCCTGTAACTAATGACTGTAAATCCTTCTGGATAAGAGCCAAATACCAATTTTTATTTGTCACGTGCACAGTCATTCAAGTACAACATACAGTGAAATTATTTCTCTGCATTTAACCCATTCACCAAGTGAAGCAGGGGTAGCTTGCTCAAGGGTACCTCAGCGGTGACTCTAGCAGTGAGATTTGAGCCCCAATCCTCTGATTGTAGGGCCAACACCCTAACTAAGCCATCCAGCTGCCCAAATGTGACAGCCAAATGTCTCCTGCAATAGATTGTGCAATAGATTCTTCATACGTTTGTGGTTCATTTAACCAGCAAGTTAATTATTCTATTAAAACTTCAAAATAACTTCTACAATTAATAGTTGTAAGAAAATAACACGGAAGTGATTTTATCATGAAAATGATGACAAAGTTTAAATCCATATTAAGGTCCTTGACGTTTAATAGGTTTAAAAAATACTGTCATGTGCAAAAGTATATAATTAGAAAATAAGTACACATCCTCTATAGCCAACACTCTAACACAATTTCTGTTTACCTGGAGAACATCTTAATAATTACATAAATAAATGAATAAAATGTTGTCTGTAGCTCGTTTTGAAATGGAAAGATTCTCCTTAACTATTACCACAATGCTGGAAACACAGAATTCTTCAGATTTCATACAAATTCTGTATCATGTATGTTATTCATTGAAAATTGTTCAGTGGGCTCAAACATTTATAAACATATTCATGTAATTCTGGTGACAGTGGAATGGATCTGATCCACTATATGAGCTACTACAGAAGACTCTTCCTATTATATTTTTAAAATTATGCATAATTATGCAAAATTATGCACTTAATACAACTATTATAGAATAACACTTAATAACATGGCACCAACCGCAGTTCTTCTCGTTCCTTCAGCCAGTCCTGCAGCACATCTTTAGAGTCTGGATCTCGATACATCTAAACAAACAAGAGGGAAAATAAAACAACTCATCTTGATGCAAGCATGTCCATTTTTGTTTCATATATATTTCCATAGTTTCATGACTTGTAAAAAATGGAACCATGTAAGGCACCCCAACATTACACAATAAAGTGATCATATGGTAAAAAAAATTAAATGGGTATAGATTTTCCTTTTCCTACATTTCTATTGTTTTCGTCTTTAGCTTTGGACTACAGCGAATGCAGCCTACGAGCAAGCCTGTACTTACCTGTTAGCATATCACACAATCTCAACCAAACCTGCCTATGTAGTTTCTGAAGTCAAAAGCTAAAGCCAAATGTGTCAGTCCTCACCTGCATGCGTTCCAGAAGTCCAGTGAGGGCCTGCAGCCAGGTGAGACTTTGAGCATATTGCTCTGTGTTCACCACCTTCGTCTCCAGCTCCAGCTCTGGAACAATGGCTCCTGTGCGCCAGCCGTGACGGAGCATCAGGTCCTGCACAGAACAGTAAAATCAGTGTTATTGCAGTTCCTCATCACTGCCTTTTCATTCATATTTTGAAAAAAATGTGTATTAAATAGCACAGGGTGGAATAGTGCAAATACATGTCTCTCATATTATGTCTCTCACATGGTCCCCCTGGATATTGCATTTTTATAAATATTTTGAGAATAATTTGTGTATGGCATTAATCAAATCCAGCGCAGGGGGCTTCATTTGGAACATTACCGCTAGGTCACTGTAGAGATGGTCTCCAAAGTATAGCACCTTGGACCCTCTCCACCCTGTTAGTCGGAGGAAGTCAAAGAGGTTCCCCTGTAACATACACATTAAACCTTAATGTACAATAAAACTCAAGAAAATCTTTATATAACCCAAGAGATAGACTGAAAGACGGAGATCCCTGTAAAATAAGTAGGGCAAGGAAATCAAATATGTGATGTAGAAGGAATAATACATTAATTGGCGTACCTGTTTGTACACTTGACCCTTTTCTAAATGATTGATTTTATCCCACTGGAGGTCTCCTTTGTTATCCAAACGCCTGAATGGTCTATTGAAAGAACAGAGTATATAGTCACATGCTTTCTTCTGATAGAACAAAACTGACTCTGAAATTTAGTTATTCAGGTCAAGAATATAAAATGATTAGAATAGAATTACAGCACAGCTTATGTTACTTGGGTTACACTATAACTACCGTAACTTGAAATTAAGTACAGTGCTCTTCTCAGCTTATCTAATTATCTCTCAAGCACAGCAGGAGCTCACTTGGCACAGTCATTGAAGAAATGGGGCTTGTCCGCTTGCACGATGATGACATCGAAGAAATCCCTCCAGTCTTTGCCAACCATATATCTCATCCCCTTATCACTGACAACAAGACAGGCTGGTTAGGAGGCATAACTGTATTCTATCTTTACAAAATGATTTTAGAACAAAGCCCTCGTACTGTAGAACATTTAAACCAGGACTCAACGTTAATGAAGTCCATTACAGTTGGGTCTCATAGACCCTTAGAACACAAGAAACAGATTCTTGGTTTGTGTAGAGCCTTGAGGTGCCAGACGCCACACTGAGCTTCGTTTGGTTTTCCTCTGTCACATTCTTATGCATTACAAAATAAAAATGATAAAAACTGTTACTGCTGTTTTGAAAATAGTATCACATGCAAATGAGCATAAAGAAAATAATGCCCAAATTTAAAAACTTTTTAAAAACTCAATAAGCAACACAAGATCATTGAACCTTGGAGAACTTTCAGGATTTTCTCCGCCCACAAGGGGGTGGGGAAACCCGCAGAGGGAGGGGGTTCGGTCAAGCAACGATGTGCCAAGAGAAAAAGCAGCAAACAGCAACCAAACACTGGTTTTAGACAGTTTTATATCATTTTTATTTGTTGAAACCACATTTACCACGAGGGGTTTAAGGAATCCTCTTTTCTGTCTACTGCATATTGTGAAGTTACTATCCATGAAAATGTTCCTTGTACTAGTGTTGTTTTTGGCAGCCTGTTTTAATTTTAGTTTTAGTCTAGTCTTTGCATCAAGCTGTCATTTTAGTTTTTATTAGTATAAGTCACGTCCAGCCTCTTTTTAGTCTAGTCAAGTTTTAGTCGACTAAAAGTCTGAGCTTTGTAGTCTTATTTTAGTCAGAATGATCCACGACTATTTTCATCTAGTTTTAATTGATGAAAACTGATGACATTTGAGTCTAGTTTTAGTCAGTCAAAGCTGTATTTTACTCTTTTTTTTAATGCTAGTCAAAATAGTATAAGTACTTCGTAGAACAAAAATTTAGATCTAAAATTTCAGTCAAGCCTATTTCACAATTCGATTAAGTTTATCTGATTATCTTGTAGCCTCAAGAATACTGGACATCCATTCCAGACATAGAAGACACTCTGATTTGAATTTACGACATTTGTTTTGCCGACTATGTAAAAAATAAACGAATAACATCTGAACTCACCTGAATATTTTTTTAGAATCCTGCACAAATATAGTCTACACAACCAAATCAGAACAAGGATCAGCCTTTTTGCATGAATATGGAAAAGGCTGCTTTTAAAAATGCTGTGTGTGAGAGAATTTGTGTGTGTCCCAAAACTTTTGTGCACTCTAGGTACATTTCATTCACATTAGAGCTTAGATCGGGCCCAAAAAATGAAACCCCACCGGAGCCCGTGCATCCCGGGCCGACAAAGTTACTGTACTTTTCAGCCCGAGCCCGATTTAAATCAGATTTTTTAAATATACGTGGGCCATGATAACACGTTCTGAACTGTGAGTGCATTCCGCAACCGACACTCCGAGCTCCGAGACTCTCAAATGCTGGATCACAGCCCCTAGGAGAGTGGCAGGAAATATCGGACCGGGTTCGGGTTCGGGTTCAGGCAGAGAATCTAAAGTCCAATTCACAGTGCCTCTCAATGTACAAAAGTATTGGGATGTAATGTCGAGTGTACTTTACTTTTTTCTCCCCTCCCTATCGTACAGGAAATAACGTTTCGTCTCGTTTTAGTCAACGAAAATGAAGAGAAAATGAAGTTTTTATCTTGCAATCCACATTTAGTCTCGTTCTTATTCGTCAACAAAACTACATTATTTATTTTGTTTCGTTATCGTCACATGACCAGCATTTACGTCGCGTCTCGTCTCGCTTTTGTTCGTTGACGAAGACATTTCATCATAATTTTCGTTGACGAAAACAACACTACCTTGTACTTTAAAAAACTTGTCCACTCAAAACATGGAAATAGGAAATACTGACTGTGGTAATCACCAGCAGACAGAGTTTAACAGAAATTATGAACCTACATTTACATTCGTAACTATATATTCATATTGGCATGCATTGCATCTTATCTGACTACATTTTCACATATACTAGACCACTTTTATTTACAATATTGGTGTGAGGCCAGAAATACACAACTCATTCTGAGTGTTGCAGCAAGGGGCTCTACAGAGACGGGCAGGCCAGCAGTGTGCTGTTGTCTGGTCAGACATTGCAGATCAGAGTCTCTGGCAGACCTGGTTCACACGTATAAACATTCTTGACTCATTCTGACAGAGCATGTAAAGCAGCACACATTCCTCTTCTGTTTATATGTCTCTAGCTGTTCAAATATCAGTAGATGACACTGCCAGATGCTCTGATATGTCCTCTGTCTTCCTTTTAGTACTCAGTGTTTTAACCTCCACAATAACATAACAATGCATGTTGAGCTTGTGCAGGAGGGCTATGCGTTTACAATACAATGACCAGACACTGTAGTTGAGTTTTTTCTGGCCTAAGACCAGCAACACACATGAACATTCCAATACTTACACAAAACTGAAGGGGCTGTTTGTGATGAGGAACAGCTTCTTCCCATGACTAACCAGTCGGTGTAGCACTGCATATGTCTCTTCCCCTCTGAGAATGTATTTTTCTGTGTGACAAAATAAACAGATAAAATGTGATATAATAAACTAAATCTTTAATCAAACACTAAGAAATGGTTCCATGCTAAATGGCAGCCCACTGGAAAAAAGCTACTTTAACAAAAAGAACTAACTTTAACAAAAATACAGAAGGGGACAACGGGATAAAAAAAGGCCTCAGAAGAGGTCAGCAAGGGCAAACCCCATAATCTCTGTGAAATTTTCTTGTGAAATAAAACCTGGGCACCCATGGAGCTGAATCCTGTGGAGAGCATTTTCCATGGCCTGTCACCTGACATGAAGATTCTGAAAACATCAAAGTCTATGCAAGGTAAGATACCAAGAATCACTCCAAACTACCTTATCTTTGAGAGGAATGCCTTCTGGTATATTTAGATGCATCTTATTCACATGAAACTTTTGCCTTAGAAAGCAATCTTACCCAGATCTTCCATGATCCACTTGTACATGCAGCCTTTAATGTGCACCATACCAATGGCTTCCTGAGAAGGACAAGAAAAATCCTGTTGCGTTTTTCCAACCTTTCCAGACATCTAATATGGCCTGATATGGAAGGAATTGCAAAAACAACCTCCTGAAGAAAACAGAGCAACGTTAAAACCCAAACCTACCCTCTTAGCAGACCATGTTGCTCAGTGCAGAGCATGGACAGTGCTTTTGAAACGAGTGAATGTTTTGTGAAATCAGCAATTTGGCTGAAAACCAGTTGGATCTTCACATTCTGTTACAAACCCATGGCCTACTCAGGACTTTGCTATTGCTTGTTTTCTCTTGAGTATATTTCATACCTTCTGAAGCATCAAACCCAGGCTGGTCCCAAAATATCTCACCATGTAACCAGTGAATTAGCCAATAATATTTTGTCCATTGCTTTCTTCCAGATCTCATTGAATACTGCAACAAATTAGCTGCATGTCATTACAAATAATTGATCTAGATTTCAAAATTTGATTATTTCACCAGTCACATATACTGAAGTTTTGTACAGTGTAGAGAAAACGCCACAGTTATCCTGATGGAGAAAAGCCGATCTGCTCTCTGTGGACCATGAACGGCCAATGTAACCAGAGAGCAGTCATGCTGAGCTCCAGGATCCCTTTACCACTGGAGTGTAATGAGAAATAGCTTTTGTTTCTAGCGCATCCGCAAGAAACCCCCATCTCCCTGCTCGAGAACAGAGAAATGTAAACCCGCGCGGCGTAAAACACTTACACTTGCGAAATGACCCCTGATCGACATAAAACTCGATACCTGAAGCTCAGAAACCAGAGCCCTGGTTGCATGGTGAGAGAGAGGAGGGGACCTCACAACCTAGAAAGTGGTCTTAAAGCTGAACAAATCCCATCACAAATCACCAAATTTAAATTTGGATCAGACTGAGCACAGTATCTGTTATAATACAAACTTAATTCTTAATTATAACTGTAGCTCTCCAGTGCACTAAATTATTTTGTCCTGTTGTTTTGTCACTTATGTTTTTTTTGTGTGTGTATTTTGTCCTGTCTGCACTTTTGTTCTTGTGTTACTCCCCATGGGCCTGTTGTTTAATTTCACTGGGTATGTGGTTGAAATGACAACAAGCCTACTTAACTTGAGATTAAACGTCACATAAACGTTTGGAGCTCACGTTTTCATGTACATTTTTCCAGACAGTCATAAACTTGGCCGAACGTTAGACTTGCTCGTCTGTTTGTTTTCGAAAGTTTGCCCAGTTTCTCCCTTGTTTTAGATGTTATAAATATTTTAACTCATTCTAAATTATTCCTGCAGAGACTTTTAAATCTCTCAGTGCAACCCCAAGTATTTTCTTCCTCTAAATCACAAACGAATGCTCATATAGTGAAGTCGAGCCTATGGATCTGCTTGGAGGAGAGTGTTGACTTCCCCTTTCTATTTTGGAATAGTCAGCACCAAAGTAAAGGGACGGGTGAGAGAATTTACACATCCTTTCCCACTGATACTAACTGCAAATTGAAACTGTAAATGTAAAACCATTCAATCACTGTTTAATTGTGCAAATATGTCACTCTTTTAAAAAGTTTAGGTAACATAAATCAAATATATAGAAAATGACAATAATCGTAACTCTAGACGTTAAGGGTTAAATATGTTGTAGATACTGTCTACAAGAGGGGTGTCAAACCCAATTGACAGCCTTCATTTCTGAAACAAAGTTCAATGGTATCAGCAGCAAACTTACCGATATGTCTTTATACAGGTGCACAGGGTCGTACTCGATGTCATTGGAGATGAAGTATTCGTTAGTGACCGCCAGAAGAGTCATCTCGGGCAGAGAGAAGACATCCATGAACTGTTTAACATTTGGGCCCTGAAAACACATTTTGATTTATGCTTACTTAAATAAATCTATGTTACAAGGTCAAAACTCAGCCTTTTTAAAGGGCACATACATTCTATTGATTAACTATGGTGTGTACTCTGGGGCAAAGAGGTGGAGCTGCCACCACATATCCTCAGAAGTGGACATGGGGCTGCTCCCTTGACAAGAACCTGGTGAACAACATCAGGGTGGAGCCAGGAGTCCTTAAAACACAGGCTCTCCAGGGAGTGAGAGAGGAGAATGGAGAGAAAAGGGAGAGAGGAAGAGGACGATTGTGGAGAGAAACACCAGAAAGAGCCCGTGGTTTGATATTATTTATGTGGTAATGTTTGGTGTTTTTGAACTATTACATAATTTATTTTGAATGAAAGCTCTGTTGTGCAACCGCACTAATGTCTGTGTGTATTCCTATGAGTGGGTTTGGGCTTCCCAACTGACATACTACTGTAATACCCCCAGTTGGTTAAGTTATATGAAGGACTTTTCAGTTCAAACTGTTTGTTTTCATCAGCTGTTTTGGGTTTGAGTTAATTCAGGACGGCAGGTGTCCCTGAAGAATCCTATTATTAAATTCCACTGTTTCACAGTTTAGTTGTCCGTTGCCTGTGTGTTCGTTTGGGTTTCTGCTTTGTTTTGTGTTTTAGGCCATCATGCCTCTTACTTTGGAAGATGAAATGAAGAAAAGAAAGCAAGGAAGTCTGCATCTGCGCCTCCTGTCTGAGCGAGCCTAGCCAGAACATGGCAACTGCTGTTACACTTCTTTACCACTTAATATTAAGCAGGTCTTTATTGAGACTGACATAAGACTAACACATAAGACTGCTATATTTCGAGAAAATACACACAAAAATATGAAAAAGACTAACAGCAAAGTAACAGTAAAGTACTATGCAAATAAAATCGATATATTTGTTTATGAATGATTAAACATATGACTATTAGTCTTTAGTAATTGATAAACTGTAGTAGGTCTGTTATAACTGCTCTGTTACAAAATTTCAATAAATCAACATTGTAATTACTTTTTGCAGTTTGAAAGATAAACTGGACATTTTTCCCAACAGGTACCTGTTATCACTCAGCTTCCTTTTGCGTGAGTCAGTGAAAGAGAGGAAAACCACAACAGCAGGATCTCACTGACTGTTCGTATATGTCTACTCAATCATCAAAATAATTGCTAAACATTCTTAATATATTTGACAGCAGAAGTTACACAACCACAGTGACACAAGATTCCAAGAACTAAAAGGATTTGGGATTCTGAATTTTGCTCAGGCCTCCCTTGACCTCCTCCTTGTTTCCAGTACTGTCAGATGCTAAATCCACTTTAATACATTCCCAAAATAATCATCCTGCCTCTCTGCAGGCAGGGCAACAGACCACAAAACAGGAAAGAGGTGAGGGAGGATGTCTCTTCAGGGGGGCTTTTGCATAAGAACTGAAAGAATCTGAACACTGGACAACCTGCTGGATTAATAGTGGAACACCTTCACTAATTCACAATAAAATCACATCATCTGACTTGATAACACTTGACATTAAGCCCATGTAATTACCTGCAAATCTGCCCCTGGTTGTTCCAAATCCCAAATCAAAGTCTAGCTTGCAGGGACATCAACTTGCAAATTTTAATGAGCTTGGAATAAAAAAAACCAGATACAAATATCCAGGCAGGAGCTGAATGTCTGATTTGTTTCACATTCATTTCCCTTTATGCCAGTTTGAAAGAAGGCTTTGAAAGTAATGGGCAATGTTCAATCCTACAGCAGTTACTGACCTTCCCATAGAAGCCACTGACTTGGTTCAGGGGCACGTGGTGCGTTCCTTCATACAGCCTGAGCACCTCTTCATCCGGCACTGGATTCAAACCCCTGCAGTCATGATTTCACAGTGAGGAACAGCTTCAGAAGATGTACGAAATAGAGGCAAAAGAACAGCACACACCTGTACACTGTCCCCAGCTGTATGTAATGGAATGCATCGATCTTCATCAGATGCCCCTTGTTTAGGAAATGAAAAATAAAATATGGTCCCATGTTTATAGGCCCAGACATAAAGGGGTGGTTTCTCATTTCTGAACATTGCTTTTATAGAACATAACCACATGCCATCATTTATCCAATAGAGTTGATTAAAGCCTTCACCAACCTTCACCACACACACACACACACATATTTATACATCACAAATTTTGGTCAATATATTTCTACAGGTGCTCTAGACATGAAATTCCCACCAGATGTTGACAACACATTCAATCCACACTTGCAAAGAAATCAAACCATATATGATTTTGGCATGATTTTGGCCCACTGTTTCACACAAAGACTCTTCAAATCCTAAAGGTTCTGTGGGCACCTTCTATGAACTCAGAGCTTTAGTTCTTTCCATAGATTTTCTGTAGGATTCAAATCAGGTGATTGGTGGGTCATAGCAGATTTATTTTCAGTTGAGAATTTTCTTTGCTGTGTGCTTTGAGAGTTTTCTTTTCCTTTTCTGTGATCATTGTCTCGTTTCATCTTCACCATCCTGGTAGATGGCAGCAGATATTTTAATCAAGAATGCTCTGTCCATTTTCTCTCCATAATTTTAATTATATGAAGTGTGCCAGTGCCGAATCCTGAAAAACAGCCCCACACCATGATGTTCCCACCCCAAACTACACTGTTGGTATGGCATTATTGGGGTGATGTGCCTCTTGACCTGGTGTGTATTACAGCATTCAAGAGTTTGGTCTCATCTGACCAGACTGTGTTTTCCAAAAAAATCACAGGCTTGTCTAATTGCTGTTCAGCAAACTTTAACCTCCTTCAACGTGCTTATTCATCGAGTCTTGCGTGGTGAGCTTGCATAAAGCCCATGGCAGTTGAGTGCATTACTTATTGTTTTCTTTGAAACAACTCGACCAGCTGATTCCAGGTCTTTCTGGAGCTCTCCACAAGTGGTCCTTGGCTCTTGGACAACACTTCTGATAATTATTTTCTCTCCTCTGTCTAAAATCTTCCAGGGAGCACCTGGTTGAAATTCTTCTATAACAAATGCCATCAGTGTGTTTTGCAAAAATAAGGTTAAGGTCTTGAATGAGCGCTTTAGTTTTACCCATAATGAGATGTTTCTTGTGTGACACCTTGGTAATGAGACACATAGGCCATCAGCTGGGACTGAACCAGATGATATTAATTGGCTTTCAAATTACTGTGTCTGGTGTCATGACTTTCCATGCCTTTTTGCACCTTCCTTTCTTCACGTGTTCAATAGGTTTTTGTTGTGTATTTCCATTTTATTGCACATAATTTATGGACGTCTATGGGTTGATTTCTATACATGTTTGAATTGGACGGGTTGTTATTGATATCTGGTGCCAACAGCACCTGCCAATAGCAACTTTGGGAATATATTTACTTTTAAAATATACTTATACTTAAATATACTATATATATTAGGGGTGTGCAGAGCGGGCGCTAATTATTCGTATTGGTATTTGTATTTGTATTTGAGTAAAAATCATAATGCACCGCGCAAACAACGTCAGAATCTCCTCCTGAACTTGAGTGTGTGATGGGGGGGACGGAATATATAAAAGTGAAAGCGGTCACACATCAACACACCACTGCACACAGTGTGAACAGCACGAAATTCCTCCTCTGCATTTAAACCCATTCACCAAGTGAAGCAGCG
>JBBMFX010000016.1:2653186-2668157 GCA_037832545.1 Rhabdalestes septentrionalis | reverse complement strand
CAGCTCTTAAACTGGGAGTACTAACAACTTTCAGTGAGGGACGGGTGGGAGGAGAAAGACTCAGGGACTGGAAGTGGAATTAAAATTGAACATAATACAAAAAGATATGTGGATGTTTAAAAATGTTCCTTACCTCAAGAATTGCACTAAAAGATTTTGATACTGCTGTGTTTATTGTTTACAAGTTTTAAGTTATTGTTTAACTGTATTGTTATTATTAAGTTTAGTTTTTATTATTTAATTTTATATTTAATAATTTTATAAGTCATTATTCAATAAAAGGCAAGTTGAGAATTTTGTGTATCTATCTTTGTGTTGTTAGTTTGACATTTGACCTCAAATAGAGGGGGAAACATTAAAAAAAATATCGGCAGCATATATCGGCTATCAGCTGACTCTGACTCCAAAATATTGGCATCAACATTGGCGACTGAAAAACCCATATCGGTCGACCTCTAAATAATACACCCTTTTTCTTCTTTGAGTAGTGACATGCCCTAAATACAGACTATAAGATGTTGAGGGAAAAGATCAAGCTCCCTGTGTGTGTGTGTGTGTGTGTGGGGGGGGGGGACATCCAGAACTTATAAGTTGAAATAAGGCTTACGTCTTCTTGTCAGTTTTTCATTTCAATAACCTTATGCTGCAGGGGAGATCAAAAACACCAACAACCGTGTCCCCGTCCACTCAGACTGCACAGTAATCACCAATGTGAATAAAAATCAATATCATGCAGTGTAAAGGCATGTTCAAACACCAGATCACTGATGGATCACATGTAGGACTAGAGGGCAGATAAGTAGAAAGATAAAGGACAGGAAGGGTGACAAAAAAGTCATGTTCATGTCTCCAGTGCAAATGCATGAATGAATATCATGTTAAAGAGAGTTTAAAAAACTATGCCAGCCAGCAAGAATGTCATGCATTTTATTTACCGGGCGAAGTAAAAGAAAATATTTGAAAGGAAGCCCTGACTCAGTGTTTCTCACTGTTTTTCAAACTATTTGTTCACTCTGAGCAATCATAAAAGCAGCGGTTCAGTAAACAGAGCAAGATTAAAAAAGGGTCACCGGCTGTTGCCCAATCTGTTGCCAGACTCTGGGCCAGGACCAAGAGATGAAAAAATGGGACAGTGAATGACTCAGACATTGTGGTCAAAACAGCTGTGGAGGGTCTCTCTCTCTCTCCCTGCTCCACAGAAAAGCTCTCCGGCAAGTTTGGCTTCCCATAATGCGACTGGATGTGTGTGTTTGTTTTGTCACGTGTTTCAAAATCATTCAAAAACACTTTTGAATGTTATCTTATTTGCAGGGCCATGTTCAGTCTTTAGAACTGTACAGGCTGAGTGAGGAATGTGCATGTGAAAAAATATCCTGCTGAAACCCCCATGCATTCACTTCAATGATGAAAGTTTACCTTTCTGATGAAAGCACTTAATAATACCGCATATTTTAAATTCTCCCATTGCAGAAGTGACTCTCTGACACTAGGAAACAGAGCCTGAGTGACACACCCAAGAAAAAAACAAACGTCGGGGGCAGATTAAATTGTTAGGTTG
This sequence comes from Rhabdalestes septentrionalis, assembly GCA_037832545.1. Classification (NCBI taxonomy): domain Eukaryota; kingdom Metazoa; phylum Chordata; class Actinopteri; order Characiformes; family Alestidae; genus Rhabdalestes; species Rhabdalestes septentrionalis. The sequence continues at coordinate 2,666,599 of JBBMFX010000016.1, read as the reverse complement.
AGATGTTTGTTTTGACAGGAGGATGGACAAGAAAATGTATCATCTGGAATATTTGGAGTATTTTGCATCCCTCCCAATTCAGATTATAAATTAGTTGAGTGTTTTCGTTCAGTGGGCTGGTGGGAGTCAAAAAAACAATACTGATTTGGATTTTGGATTTCTTCCTGTCTGCTGCATCACAATAATTATGTTTAATGAACCCTTTAAATTATTTTCATTTCTTTATTTCTTCAACTCTCTAAGCACCGGCCCTGTCATCAGGAGACTGAGGTTTTGATCCTGCAGCCGGGAGTCCAAGAGAACACAAGTGGCTTTACTCTGTCTGGGTGGGTAAGACATCCTTCCCACCACCACCACAGGCAATCATAAGTGACAGGTCCAAAAGACCAGCTTGTATTCAGTTCACATACTTTATTTGAAAGACGGACTGATCGTATTTTATGTCATATTTATGCAGGAATTCAGAGAATTCTAAATAGTACACAAATGTTCAAGCTTCACTGTAGGAAATAAGCCCATTCTGAACTGTTGTGACTTGAGCAAAGCTTTAGAACCAGAACCCAAAGAAACTGCACTCTGCCTGGCATGTCCATGACCACTGTTGAGACACACAGTTGTGAACAAGCACTGAGCAGAGAAACAGGGTCATCAATTTCGTCTAAAGTGTAAAAAGACCCTTCGGAGATTTCTGTTGCTCTTTTGGACATAGTGGAACTCCCATTATCATGAAAGATGTTCCTTAGCCCTGAAACAATCTACTGTAATATTACTGAATAATAAAATAGTAGTAATTTAGCAGCAATTTAGTAGGAAAAAGTAGTTATACTACCAGTATCTGCTGCTATTTAATTTCATTTATTTTTATATTTATTGCACGAAAATCACCTCAATTCCATAAACCATTCTGCACTACTGATCTGCTGGTACAGCACACTATTGTATTTGTTATGGTCTATTTTTTATATTGTATTATATTTTATTCTTGTTGCGCTGAGCATGCTAATAAAGTATTTCCCTCGGATTAATTAATGTTCTTTCTTATTTATAAAAGAAACCTATAAACTGTATGCATATAGAAATGAAAATATATATTAGAAGTACTATACTGGCATCACGAACATCAAAACAAATTCCCATACCGTGCACCAGGCGTTTCATCTCACTGTACCGAGACCACAGGTAGGACTTCTGGTCCACCTTCAGGGCTGTGGATGAGAAGGATCGTCCAGACATATTCAGCGGCTCCTCTGGGCGTGTTTTGCTCCCTAGCTGGTGTCGGGACCCCGGTGATGCTGGTGGTCCTGCAGGAGAAGGGGTGCCTGAGCACAGTCCGTCTCTACACCTCTCCTCCGGGGCACAGGAGGCACACGGTGCTGCTCTCCTGCCCGAGGAGGGTCTGCCTTTTCTGGGCAGCGGGGGAGTCCTGCTCCCGCCCTGCCACAGAGAGCGTCCGAGTCCCCCGACCCTCTGGAGAGACATTTTACACTGATAATCTCATCCTTTACAACATGAGAGGTGCACTTCTGTTGAGAAGAATCACAACAGAACTTTCTACGTTTCACAACAGCCTCTGGATGATGGATCAGCAGGCGTGTCTGAAGAATGATTGAGAGCACCATATAGTTTCCTATTGGTCAACAGTGCCATCAATCACAGACGTCCGCCCAGCGAAGCACTGCTGTCCAATAGGAAACGACATTTCGCTCCCGCCCACCAAGCGGGATCTAGACACCTGCCACCCTGAATCTGTGCCCTGAAACTACTAGAATAAATCAGTCACTTTTAGTTTAAATAATAGAACGAAAACATGTCTTTAATTAGAGTGAAAACGCCCTTAAGTACAATTTTATTCAAATTAACCATGTTAGACCATTATTTACACAATATTTTCGCATTGTGATCCCTGGTTCCCATCCAGGGATCAATTCTCAGGCCTTTGTCTTTACAACTGTAGATTATACAATAACCACCCCCACCCCTCTAAAAAGGACACTCAGAACATATTTGTTCTAAAAAGAGAGTAAAATAAGCATTTAAAATGATAAAAAATGAAATATTAGCATTTAGTACAACATAACATGGCGCTCCATGCTTAAACCATCACATTGTCTTCACAAGTTTGAGACAACACATTTTTAAGTTCTACTTACCAATAACGTTGTGCAAAAAATAAAGTTGTGAAGATTTTTATGAAGGATTTGGATTTGGCATTTAAATACATCCCTATTAATATACACTCATTTCATAGCAGTTACCAATCAGTGGCATTAAAACAATACAACATAATCCCATTTTAATAACTTTATTCTTATTCTACACTTATTTCACAAAAAAAGGCTGGGACTGGCGTATGAAATTCTTTTAAAAGGAGTTCCTCAGTGACAAACTGTATCAAAGCCAACCAGAGGGTTAAAAAGGATCCAGAAGAATTTAAAAGGTCAGAACAGGCAAACATTTCAGACTGAGGTAAGACATGAAGAGCAAAGAACCTCTATAGTTCACAATGTACTTCTTTTATGGAGTCCCATCAAGGAAGACTCTGCCATGATAAGTAAATATTCTGCAAGGATCACAACACTGTCTTCACACAGTAATAATGCAGGCCAACTACAACCACTCCACACATGTTTTCTCTTTCTTTTCTTTTTTTTACACTTATTAGCATGCTGCTGACCAACCTGCATGGCTGCAAGCTAGCAGGTCTTCACATGTGCTGACTACAAATCACAGTTCTCATACATCCATTGCACAAGCTCACTGCTCTGACAAGAACAGTGACCCTTTTAATTTGCTATGACCTACAATTTTTGTCAGAAATGTCACCATGTAAAAAAACAGGCGAATTGGGCGATCAGTGACTGCACAGAAAAGCACAACCTTTAACTTATGATTGTGTATTTTTTAAAAAAAAGAAAGAAAAAAAACTACACAATTAAATAAATTATTGCATCAAGTACCTCCTGAAAAAATGTTTTTCTCTCAAAAACAATCAACCAAACAAACACTATAAGGCACTAATTTTAAACACTGATTTCCATGATGTATTCCCTTTAGCGTAAACTAGTGCCTTATTGCTTTGAGAAATGTCAACAGTGTTACTTAAATAACTTAAAAAGAACAAACATGGCTTTGTCCCATACTTGTAAGAGAGAATATTATTTAGATACAGTGTTTTGTACTTAACCCTGTATTGAAGATAAAAAAAACCCCCAAAAAACAAAAACAAACTGGCAGTTTTTTTTGACTGGACAACCTTGATTGGTTACAGCTTACTGATAACTTTGCATTAGCACCCCTCACTGCATCTGAGGCACAGAGGATGAAACAGGTTTGAAGTTCATCATCATCCTTAAAAGGCAAAGCATTTACTGCTGTCCCAGGACACAAACAGGTCATCTTTAAGTGAACACAGATGAGAACGAAGGCTAATCAGCAGGTCTCGGTCCAGAAGTCTGACGGACAATGTACTGGGTGTAATGCTTTACTGAGAATGAGGACATCACAGGGGAATGTAGAACACGAATATTTTGCTATTTGATATACACCTAAGCTTTGCTCTTACTGTACTGTCAGTTGTTACTAAACCATGATATTTTAATTAAAGCAGGTTCCATTTCCATCGCACACCAGCCTAACTGAACATGTTAACAGTAGACGAGGACATCACAGGAACAGTCAATCACATGCAGTCGGTTTTATATCACACGTTGGTCTCAAAGTGATTTTTTGGTTTTTGGTTCGATGACCATGAGAGACTGAAGGCAAACTGAAACTTGCCTTTCTCCTGAAAACCCCATCATGAAATGAGATGAGGCTCTGGACAGCTTTCAGTTCCTCAAAGCTGCACAACACATGAGCTAACAAACCAGAAAGAGAAAGAGAAAGAGAAAGAGAGAGCAGAGAGGAAAGTCAGGAACAATGCAGAGAGAAAAAGGAGGAAAGTGAGGTAGAAGCCAAGACAGGTAAAAAAAATTAAATAAATAAAAATAAAAAACAAAGTATTTGCCACAATAATGGTAAGATAAGATTAGATGAGAAAAAGAGAAAAGAGGAAAGACAGATGGAGAGTAAGACAGAGAGAAGCCCAATGTGTTGTGGTCTGTGATGAAGTGGATGTAAGGTCAGGTCTGGAGGGTTAAGGGTGTTTCTGAGCTGGGCATGAACACGGTCCACACACACTGGAGTAGGAGAGGAGGGGTGGTGGAGAGCTTTCACCGCTGCAAAACAGGCCGAAAGACACAATCAATCACATGTAATCATTCATTCATTGGAAACAATGATTGCAAAGACAGACAATGACGAACAAAACTATGAGACATTAAGAGTCTTAGGAGTGCTGAGAGGATTCAGCTCTACAGCGAGTCGTACTTCAGTGTCAGGTGCTGGTGGATGGATTTAAAATAATAAAAATGTTCTGAAAGTATCAGGGTTTCTGAAGAATAAAAAATGTTGACCCTTCCTGTGATTTTATTACTTTTTTTTTTTTTGGCTTATAGGAATCTTATGTATTTCATGAAAGAGAACCTCCAGACTGTTTCAGCTTAATCTCTAATGCTTGTTCAATAAGGCTCACCCCTGCTCTTCTAGTGTTTAGAGTCAACATGTTTTCTGACCTTTCACAAGTACAGGGAAACACAATGAAATTGTCTGTGGTAACTGGCCACATCACACACATGCGGGCAGACAGAGATCAGGCTGAAACATGCCTCAGTGCTCCCTTAATTAACGTACAGTTGAGCGGGGCTAATTGCTCTCCTGCACTGTGGAAATAATGGCAGTGGGGGCTTTATTTCGGAATTGTGTTCTGGTATGTGTCTAAAGTGGTTTCCAAGTTATTCTAATTTGAATATGCAAATGATTATTTAATATGTTTCTGTTCAGGTCTGTTGGTACGGTTCGGCTCTGAACTTCGTCTGGTGTGTGTTGCTCTGCGCGCTGTGTCGACAACTGTGTGACGTTTCTTGCGTACATCCTGTTGCCTTCCAGTCCCATGGTGTGGATTAGAGAACACATCTTCCACATTACTAAAACTGGAGCTTGATCGAGTTTCAAACCTAGATGATGATGTTGCACTACTAGTGACTGAAGATTTACGGCTCTTGCTGATCCGACCACTAGAGGACGCTACACTGCTGCTTCTCAGAGGTGGTGGAGACTTGGATGAAGAAGCGGATGCTGCAGCTGTACTCTGAATTCGGTTTACACTAGTTGCCTCCATAGAACGTGATTTGGAGATGTTGGACTGCTTTTTGAAAACCAACTGCTCAGCAGTGGATTTTGAATAAGATCTTAGGACGTTCTGTTCCATTCTGACTCTGTTCTTTTTCTCTGATTTTGTGGAAACAACTGGGTTTAATCTGGAGGAAATACTCTCTGTAGATCGTGAAGAGGAAGGCACGGGGCTGCATGCTGGTAAAGATGCACGGCGCACCTTGATAAAGGTGTTATTGCGGCATGGCGCAGACACTTTCATGTGTTTTGCCTGTGCATCAGCAACCTTGGGCTGGCGTGAATGTATTGCAAAAGGCCCCAAACCGCCTGCCGTGTCATCTAACGAGCGCGACGACCCCGACCCCCGGCTACGAACAAACGTCGCATCGCGAGCAAGACCAACAGACACCAGACTCTGTGTGGAAGTGGACGGTAAAGGCTCATTGGAAAAAGATGACGATGAGGAAGAGGAGGAAATGTGTCTTACAGGACTGCCATGGAGGCTGCGGGAGAGAACCCTCAAATGGCCACTCATGGTTTGAGGGCCAGAAGAGGATACCATCACGGGGCTGGCACGTGGACTGCTCCTCATTGGACTCCGTGGCGCTCGACCCGATTTGGTACCCAGCTGCTTGGTGCGGGAGCGTCGCGGACTGCCCCCGTTGCTGTGGGAGACCAAGGGAGCCTCCAGGTCTTCTAGTCGCTGTGTCAATGCCAGCTTCTGCTGGATAGCCATACGGAGAAGGGAGTTGAGAGTCTTCTTCTCATCCTCCGCAGCAGCCAGCTGCCTTTGCATCTCATCTAACTGAGTGACATACTGGTCACACCTGAGGGAGCAAGAAAAGAGGCATGCAATGAAAGAACCATATTTAGCAGTGAAACACATTAGCATGCTTAAATATACAGAGTTAGCAATCAAGAAGTGAGACATTTTAAAAATGGGTTACCAACAAACAAGGACAAAAGAAGGCCAACTGTAAGAAAGTGTCATTGCTCTGGTTGCCCACATGGGTGCGCCATATACAAACATTACAAAAAAAAAGGCATTTAACAAAACATCTACTCAAATTTGCTATTTCTATATCAAGACTGTGGTAAGGAAGCTCTCTTACCACCTACTATCTCTTTTCAGGAGTGAAACCATTACTGACAAAACTAAAAGGCCATAAACCTACTTAAAACCCAGACACAACACAAAATTGAATGACTTAATTTTCCCAAGATGTCTGTATGTACCTCCTGAAGCGTGTCAGCCCACATGATACAAGATCAACATGATTAAGACGGAGGATATTTGATTTCTAAAGTCACAATCTAATATTCTGCCCAGCACACAGCTCAATGTCTCCAAACTACAAAAGGCAACTCAGTCTTCCACCCCTGTAATACTGGTTCCACAGTGGATAACTCTCCAATGTTGCTTTAATGGCTCCTCTCCTACCACTTACACATTTCCAAGCTCGCACAGACCTCTGAAGAGATTCTGTACTGGGTGTCATGCAAACCAACTTGTGTGTGTGTGTGTGTGTGTATATTGACCTTTCTTCATTCACTATTTGTGATATTTGACGTGATATGTAAGTGACACTGAAGTACCTAAAAACAATTAAAAAAAAACAAGTATATGGTCCTGATAAAAAAGGCCAATATCTGCAGGTACAAGTAAGACGTACCTAAAACCTGGCAGATTTATTCTTGTACTCGTTACGTAACACTACTCCATCAGGACACCATTCCGACGTGATCTTTGATCCTTCTATGTACAGCCACGGGGGTCAGGTGTACACAACAGTGCAGGAACCGTGCCTGGTAATCTGCACGTGCAAGTATAATCTGATTATCCAGGTCTTTAGACAGAGCCATGTGTAAGCTATGCATGCCTAATCTCTGCTGCGTCCCAGACTTTACCTCACCCCTGTTGTATTTCCCTTCCCTCCTGTTTGACAAGAGTGTGCAAAGAGTGCAGCTTTTGAAAAAAGGAAGCACCCTGTACCTGCTTGCAAACATGACCCTTAATGAAGAAAATGTAGCTGCATCCTCCTTCAGTGCTTTCAGTTCATTCCTCAGCTTCACCATGGTCTCGGACACCATGCTTTTCTCCGTCTCGTACTTAGTCTTCAGGTTGCTAAGGGCCAACTCTGCTGTCTGAAATCGAAGGAATCATCACATTACTCTGTCTGATAAAGGGTACAGTTCCATCCACAACAAGACAAACTCTCCTTAAATTACTTTAGCAGTGTTTGCGTTAAACACAGGTGTAACTGGATTAGCAATGGTTTGGAATTCCTTGACTCAAATATCTGACTTAACCAGGTTTTCTTCTCCAAACTGTAACATCAGGAAAGAAAAAAATATTTCACAATGGAGCGGTTGGATTGCACACATCATTCAGAGGAGCTAACTTCAATTTTAAGGCCTATTACATAGATTTGATGAAAAAGAAACTTGCAACTGCTAAAGACTGTGTGTGTGTGTGTGTGTGTGTGAATATTGGGTAAGCACTTCTGCCCTGTGACAGAAGAGTGTCCGACATAGCTGGTGCGAAAAGCATAGAGACTGATAATACAACACCACAGAAACAGATTTCAACTGCTAATCATATTTCCTATGCAGAAATCAAGCAATGGGTTAAAGTGCTTGTTCATTATTAAATGGAATCTATTTTGAAATCTTGCAGGGGAAAGTCCGGTGTAAAAGCCAAGTGAATATAAAATGTAATTCATAACTCTTTGGATTTTCTTTCTTGTTGTGATTAAACCCTATCAACAAACTGCCATCATGAATTAGAACTTGTTCTAAATCTTATTAGAGAAATCAATATTCCTCTGTAGCCTAGTGTCTCCATGGGGTTTATCAACTGGTTAAAGCTTAGTAGTGCTGCTCCAGACAAAACATTCCCACAAAGGGAAAGATCCATGGTCAGTCTCTGGATCAGTGAACAAAAGAAGAAGCTTAACAGTCCACCTTAACAAAAAAAAAAAAAGAAAAAAAAGAAAAAAAGAAAAGAAAAGTAGACCATGCAGCCTGAAACCTGTAATAAAAGCTGTCTTACGCTCCACTGAATTAGCTCAGGGCAATGACTTTCCGATCACCTCAAAAGAAGCTGCAATGGAAAGCAAATGAGTGCTTACTAAACACTTTTTATAAAGAACAAAACAATATATCAGGTTTCAATGACCAGCGGAGGTCACTGTGAAATGATCTGAGGTTGTAAATTTTCATGTAAAATGTCTGAGCATCCATTGCCTGTAGGATTGCAGTTGGCATGAATGTCCAGTTGTTTACTTAAGAGTAAAAGAGCTACAATGCTTTAGACTGTTTCCAAAGCCATTAATGTCCACTATAAACATCTGTAAAACTTACTATGTTAGCACACATGATCTGTACCTGTTTGTTTGCCTTTAGGACAGTCCTGAGTGTGGCGATCTGTTCTCTCTTGGTGCTTAGAAGAGATTTGAGCTTCAGCACCTCCTCAAGCAATGCCTCTGCATCACGGTCCGACTCAGTGAAGCTCCCAACTGATGGGGAAGGCAAGGTGCCACGCTGCCTGCAGAGGTCCACAGCCACCTGGAAATATGAGGGAAAAATCAATCATTTTCTCAAGGTGACAATCTGATCAGTACAGGCATCTAGTAATGAGGTAGTGCTATGACTGGTACTGAAAATGTTTGGCAGAACAAAATTTGGGATAAGGATTTATAAATGATTCCAAAATGATTCATATTTTTCTGTTCAACCCCCCAAAAAGCTGCTTAACGGCTTTCTTGGAACTGAACATTTTTCTACCAAGATTAAGCATCAAAGCGTGACCACAGCTATCTTCCTTTGCTTTCAGTTACCCTAAATGGGTAATTCAGGACACACTCACTCTGGCATTTCATACAACCACTTAAGCGGCCAGTATAATGAAAGCATTAAAAAAAAAGCACAACGCAAACGTTCATCACACTACATTATGGTAGTAGCAAATGCTATGTGCCAAAAAATAAAAACAAGCAACAAAAAAAACCCTTTTTTAAACCATATGTTGCACTTTGTGGTTCTGACAATTATAAAGCTCTCTCCATTTCAAAAGTTAGTATAGTATGCGCATAGTATGCAGTGTCACGTCGATGTCCACCAAGGCCTAATAGTGCAAAAATTAAGAATGTTTACTGCAAAGAAAAGAGAAACATCAGATTGACCTCACATTTACACACTCTTACAAAACCTAGAGTAGTCTCTTAGCCTGTTTAAATGAAGATTGCTTACATTTCAGTACAAGATCTAGTAACATCCTCTCACCTAGTCCTTATTATTCACTCGACTCTCTGAAGTGAGAAACTTATTTTAAGGCTGTGTGATACAGACCAAAAAATAAAATACTTCACTTGTATTAAAACAGACCTAGATGTAACAAGATTTGTTCAAAGGGAAAAATAAAACTTGAATGCAGATGATCTGTGAAATATCAAAAACTGCTGCCATCACAAAATCTGACTAAGAGGCTGTAAAATAATAACTGACCCAATAAACCCATAAACTTGGAATGAAAGATGGAAAAAACTCATCGTCATCAATATTTCAATTATAAAATAAGGAATATGAGAATGATGAGGAATACTGGGAAAAACATTTGGCTAAAGAAAAACTGAAAGTTCTTTGTCACATACCATCACAAACCACAACCCTGTCAGACTCCTGTCATCAACAAACAGCTGAACACTCATTTGAACTCTGCAAGTCAAAAGCAACTTAAGTACCAACTCTCCTTGCTAATACCCCATCAGCCATTCAAACTGCAGACAAATCACTCTGCTAGTTTGCATGTAGAATGTAAAAACGTTTTAAGCAATAAATAATTCAAAAAGTAAGGAATTACTCTAAAGTAATCGTGATGGAGAAATACCTACCTGGAGGTGCTTAATCTGGCAACGAATAAGAGCAACCAGGTTCCGCACATTGGTGGGGTCCCTGAAGTCCAGTGTGGGGGACCCAGGACAACTTCCACTGGTAGGAGAAATGTCGCCACCTCCTCCGAGGTCGATCTCGACAGTGTGGGCTCCCTTTCCAAACGCCTCCCCTGAGCGCCTTTGCTTCCGGAAAGCTCCGTGGTGGTGATGAGTGTGCGAATGATGGTGTCTCCCACCTCGCGCTCCTTCACGGTAGTAGTCCAAGGTGACTCTCCTGGGAGTGAGGTTGTTGCACACACACACGTGATGGTACAGATTAGCCAGCTCTTCAGAAAATGCTAGAAGCTCCTCTTGCGTGGCACTCAGGTGGCCCTCTGAATCGATGGCGACCCGCCTCGTAGCGCCTATCTCCCGCTCCAGCTGACCGATGCGCTCTTGGTCCTGCCGGCTTGCAGCAATGCACTGGCGGATTTTGTCGGCCAGCTCTTGCGCCTCTGCCCTCCAGCGCTCCTTCTCTTGCTTGTAGCGCTCGTCCAGGGCTTTGCAGCGGTCGCCTGCCTCCCTCAGCTCGTCCCGCAGCTGCATCAGCTCAGCATTGGCCGCCCTCATCCGGCACTCCAACACTTCTGCGCTTTTGGCATCCAGCTCATAGAAGTCATCTCCATTTTTGACCTCCAGACCGTTCTGGTGAGGCTTGGCAGAGGATCCAGTGCTGTCCCTCTGCTCGTCTGTTCGGTTCTGGGGAACAGAGGAAATGGAGCAGCCCTGCAGCGCTTCCAAACGCTGGGAGAGTTGCTCCATCTTCACTTTGTGCTCGTCCAGAACCATTTTAGACATGGCCAACTGTTCCTGTAGGTCTTGGACTGTACCAGTAAGAGTGGCTTTCTCTTTTTCAACCTACAGAACGGAACACAAACATTAAAGTAACAACCCAATTCACACACTAATATAATTTCAGTTTCGGAAAAAGTAAATTAAACTTTTTTTGCCTACTGTTATGACTTAATTAGTGAATGGCATTTATTAAGCCAGAATTGAAAATAATGTGTGGCTTTTCACAGCGCCTGAAACTTCATGGCAACTTGTTCGGAGTAGCATATCATCTAAACTGCCTAAACTACGTGGCCAATAACCAGGTATGGCTAATTTATAATATTTTGAAAATTTAAAAACACGTAATTAGGAATGTAACAAAGAAAGAAAATAAATACACAGAAAAAAAAACCTTATACCTGCTAATTACACTGGCAAAAAAACCTGAAAACTGCTTATTTTCTATAGAGTAAATGAAAACTGGCAGGACAAGGGCTATTGCAAAACACTGTCAAGGCTGATTTTCAAGACTTCTCGTGTACAGAGATCTCAAACAGGATGTGGTTTTAGGCAGGAAGCAGATTTCATGCCTCACATAAAGTCAGTAGAAAATTTAAATTAATGCACAGGAGTTACACATTTAGAAACTCTCTTTGATCTAATCTGAGAGTAATCATGTTTGGGGTGGTACCATAAACAAGGGTTCAGTCTGAGAGGGTGCCACTGTATCTTTTCTACATGACAGATTTTCTGTGCAGCACAGAGCCACGGCAGAACAGACTCAAGCTTATGAAGTGTGAGAGATAAGGCATACCATTCAAATGAGCCACCTCAAAAGATTAAGTGACAATTCACCCACACATTTCAGAAGAGACTTCTGCATTTAATGACCATTTACACCCATTTGCAAGCTGGGAGGTATTTCACAAAGCAGGCGTTTTCATCAAGAAAATGAATAAAATAGTGAGAAAATAACTAACATTCTAACAGGCTGGCCCTTTGAATTAAGACATCATGTACATTACCTTGGAAGGCCTGTATGATGAACAGAGCTATGGGTTTTTTTACGACAAAGAACACATTCTCCAGTACGCATTTTATTTGAAAATGGTGACAAATCTCAAATCAGATATATAACTAATTATAAAAATGTAAAAAATAAATGATTACTGTTTAGTTTTACAAAGTTTTTGGTTCCAAAATACTCAAAATAATATAAATGTGCATTGTTTTCGATTAGATTTTAATCCATTTCATCAAAGTGATTCCAAAGCCAAGCCAGTGTATAAGACTGTTTGAATATGTATGCATTTTCCACAGACCTGCAGAAGCTGCTGTTTGAGCTTCTGACTGTCAGAGAGGTGTAGTTCACTCAGCAGGTCAGCCACCAGCCCTGGAGCCTGAGGCCGGAGGAACACATCACTGCCCCTTGGTGTAGAGCATCGCTGCTTCTCACTGCCTTTAGAGTGGTTGTAGCCACTGTCCAGCTCCGTTTCTTCCTCTGCTCCCGCCTCCTTGTCCCTCCCACTGTCTAAGCTGTCATCCAGCTGCAGGTCCAGGTGGACCACCGAGTCAAAGGGGTTGAGGGAGTGTGCGGCTAGCTCCCGCTTCAGACTGTTCTTCTGCTCGCGTTCTTCCTTCAGGGCCTCCAGGGCCTCGTCTAGCTGCCGCTCCGCGATTTCCCTCAAACGGCCAGCTTCCTCTAGCTGGGCACGAAGCAAATCCTGCTCCTCATCCTTCTGAGTTAGGTCCACTTTCAGAGCCTCAAACTCCACCTGGAGCCAGAGAACAAACACAAGGTGAAGTGAGAAGTGGGGCGTCAACTAGATTATTTATTTAATTACTTCAGGAGATGTATCTCTCTCTCTCTCTCTCTCTCTCAAAAAACCACACACATTCCTAACCTGCTGTTGAATTGGGAAAAAGGTTCTACCCTGCTGTTTGAGTGGGACACGGCAGAAACTAACCTGTTCTGCAATGTGCTGAGGCAGGGATTTCCTTAAGCATTAGTCCACCGACTATGAAAGTTAAACAGGGCTGTAGCCAGAAGCTAACCTGCTCTGGGGTGTCCAGTGCATTCATAAAATGCAAAATACATGTATATTATTTCAGCAGATAAGTTCACCCAATTCCTCAGTCCTAGTTCCAGGAATAATAAAGCATGGAATTAAGAATATTTTGTTTCCTAAACTTCCACATATTGTCTTCTCCTGATCCAACAAGTTTTACAGAGAGTCAAGGGAAACAGAGAAATGTTAACATATGCTAATGGGAAGAGTGGTCTGGTGGGGTATGGGTGTGTCTGCATGGTCTTATCACAAATAAAATCTTTACATGCAGTCAGAATTGTGGAGGGTTATAGTTAAAAAAAAAAACAGCTGAGAAAGAATCACTACAATAGAAGCATTTGTATTCCCCTGATCAAAACACACACACACACACACACACACACACACACACACACACACACACACACACACACACACACACACACACA